>JAOPSE010000074.1:4200000-4584132 GCA_029449295.1 Zea luxurians | reverse complement strand
ATGTCAATGGCAATGATGTTGGATATATCTTAAGATTCTAAAAGATAGGGATCTTTTACCGAATACATTGGTGCATGTGGTTGCTGTCAATCGATGACCATTCTCTACCGAGATTTAGTCTACTATTAACTAATCGTTAGTCTAATTTGAAACTATCAACATGCATTTGCCTCATCGTGCCATGTTGCAGTTCTATTATTAGTACTTTCACTCTCTATTTATACATAGAACTCTAAATAGAACCATCATTAGTCGATTCCACAACGTATATCTTAGATAGTTTAATTTTGATAATGGATCCAAGATATATCACCCTATGCATCTTCCTAGTACTTGTCTTACATGGAGATACAACTTTGGCAGGTGTGTATCCCCCCTCTCAAATCAATATAGTCTTTTACCATATAAATGTATTTTTGATAGACTTTCATGAACTCAAATGTTTCACTAGCTTATGATTAGTAATTTGTTTTGTTGATAGGACTCTATTAGGTTGTTATTGCTAACAATTTGATGTTTGGTTTATTGTGACAAAACTCCAATGTTATTTTCTACTAATGCGTAGATATATTTCTTGCAGAAACTTGCAGACAGTTTGTTAAATGGGATCCATTCTGCTTTAGTGCAATGTGCAAGGCAAGTTGTTTTATAGAGGGAAAATCCTCCGATGGTTCCTATGTAAAGGGGCACAGATGTGAATCAAATGGATATCACGCTGTGTGTGTTTGTTTTCTGTGTAAAAATTAGGTATCTAATGACATGCGGATCTATCTTCCTTTGTTCCTCTTGGTCATCTAGGAGTGTTGTCTAAATAATTATATGGTAAAATAGTTAACTAGTATGTTTACTATTAGAGTTATGTAGCACTAGTTAACTAGTCGTTATTTCTTCAATTTATTATATCTAGAAACATGTTTTAGTTGTCAAGCACTTCAATAATATATGTTTGTTTTCCTTTATTATAAATTTGAAGAGAGTCTTTATTAGCTTTTTGTCTATAGTCTTGTTTACTCAAGAGTTATATATATTTGTAATGTGTCCATAAATAGTATAATTCTACAGGTACAATCACAAGTTCGTTGCTATGCAAACTCTCTTCTATCTAACCCATATATTCAATTATATCAGTGACTAAGCAAGACTTGATCGTATTTAAGGGACACCCTTTATATTAAAACCAACTTGTAATAAAACCTGTGGATAAGAAAGTAAATAAAAAACAACAACAGAAAAGCAACAAGACATAAGCCAAACATTAGCAAATATGAATGAAAATTCCAGGTGATGTTGTAAGTGTTCTATACAACGTCCATACAATATCATAGATTGTATGTCAATAGAAAATGGGAAGCCATTCATGCATAATGTGATGTCTAAGTTAATCAATACTTCATTTGTCCTGCAAACTGTGAAATCCCAGTTTAATTACTTTTTCCCATAATGAATGTAAAGCATACTGCAGCAGTGCTGCATATAGGGTTTTTAGGGTTTTATATTTTACACTATAAAATTTAAGGATCGAATCCGATTAGAATTAGACTTTATTTCTATTTATTTTTGAACTAAAATTATTTCAGGGCCCTAACTTATTGTGAAGAAACATGTGGATTGTGATCCATTACCACCTGTAGCTACATGCTGCGATGCATGGAGGGCTGGATTGCTCATGAAACCAACCACACATGACAATAGCTCCTGTAGAATAAGAATGTATTCGCCGTTTGGCCTTAGGGCGTAGCACTAATATATCCTAAACATATAGTATTGCACACTATCTGCTGCCGCATGGATGTAGTATTTTTTTTTTGTATAGAATCGTATTCTAAATATTAATATTCAAAATATCAAATAATAAGTAAAAGCCGGGATCATGCCAGAGCTTCTTATATAATCTAGTCTAATAATCTGACTGTTTACCTATCATCTAGATTATATAATATGTATAGATTATAAGTTGAACAAACATGCCCTAATCTATTCTGCTAATACTAGAGAAGTTAAGTGAAGACAGACTATCCGCACGTTTAAGTTTTGCTCTCTTCTACATGCATGGTTAAATATACATTGTTTCTCCTTGACAAAATAACATGTACGTTTAAGTTCTGCCCTTCAATTCCTCTGCATTGATGCACACGACGATCCTCCTTGGGCATGCAACCGATGGTGTGAGCTCCCGCCGTCCTGCGGAAGAGAGACAAATTAAACTATTTAATATATATATATATATATATATATAGTTTATATCTTAAGAGCCCTGGGCTTCCAATAACTAGAGGAAGCCTAGGTCGGACGGTGTACTCCGTTCGAGTCGGATCACATCCGGACGTCTATAAAACAGGACTCGTAGTGCTAGGGTTTAGTTTTTTACGCTCCACCCCGATTCATTAGCGACGCCGCGTGCGACGACGGCAGTTGCCCTAGAGCGTGCGCGACGGTGGACCCCCAGCCGGTGGCCGCAACTCCATGACCTCGACGCGCGGTGGCGGAGGTTCCTCGATCCGGAGTAGTGGCGGCGGTTCCCAGGTCGGTGGCGGCGGCCCCGAGGTCCCGAGGAGGCGGCACTTCCAAGGCCGGCGAGAAAGCGACGCCCGTCGACGTGCGAGTAGCGACGGCGACACATGAGGCGCGATCTTCGAGCGAGCGGCGTCACGGAAGGCCCGAGATGCGCGCAGCGATGATCGCGCGTGACATCCTCCGATCCGGCGCAGTTTTCTTTTCGATTATTGTGTTTTATGCTTACCACATTATCGGGGACCATAATTAGGGGTACCCTCAAGACGCCTAATTCTCAGCTGGTAACCCCCATCAGCATAAAGCTGCAAAGGCCTGATGGTTACGATTAAGTCATGGATCAGTCCACACGAGTGACTCGGTCACGCTTCATCCGAGCCTAGCCTCGGCCAAAGACAGCCGACCTCGAGAGACTTCCGTCTCGCCCGAGGCCCCCCTTTTAACGGCGGACATACCTCCGGCTCGCCCGAGGCCTTGGCTTCGCTTAGAAGCAACCCTGACTAAATCGCTGCGCCGACTGACCAGATTGCAGGAGCATTTAACGCAAAGGTGGCCTGACACCTTTATCCTGACACGCGCCCCCCGGCAGAGCCGAAGTGACCGCCGTCACTCCACCGCTCCACTGACCAGTCTGACAGAAGGACAGCGCCGCCTGCGCCACTCCGACTGCAGTGTCACTCGACAGAGTGAGTCTGACGGGCGATCAGGCCTTGCCAAAGGCGCCATAGGAAACTCCGCTCTGCCTGACCCCAGGGCTCGGACTCGGGCTAAGACCCGGAAGACGGCGAACTCCGCTCCGCCCGACCCCAGGGCTCGGACTCGGGCTAAGACCCGGAAGACGGCGAACTCCGCTCCGCCCGACCCCAGGGCTCGGACTCGGGCTCAGCCCCAGAAGACGACGAAACTACGCCTCGCCCGACCCCGAGGCTCGGGCACCGCCCTGGCCTCGGCCAAACGATCTCCGCCTCGCCCGACCCGGGGGCTCGGGCTCGGCCTCGGCCACGGAAGACAGGCTCGACCTCGGCTTCGGAGGAGCCCCCACGTCGCCCGACCTAGGACTCGGGCCCGCTACGCCAACAGGAAGCGCCATCACCATCCTACCCCGAGCCGACTCGGGTCACAAAGAACAAGACCGTCGTCCCATCTGGACAGCTCCGCCAGATGGGCAATGATGGCGCCCCACAAGCTCTATGACGACGGCGGCTCTCAGCTCTCTTACGGAGGCAAGGCGACGTCAGCAAGGACTCGACCGCTCCTATAGCTGTCCTTCCGCCAGGCTCCGTTGCTCCTCCGACAGCCACGACATCACGCCAGCAAGGTGCCAAGACCTCTCCGGCTGCCACATTGGCATGTACCCAGGGCGCTAGCTCCCTCTCCGCTAGACGCGTAGCACTCTGCTACACCCCCCATTGTACACCTGGATCCTCTCCTTACAACTATAAAAGGAAGGACCAGGGCCTTCTTAAAAAAGGTTGGCCGCGCGGGGACGAGGACGAGACAGGCGCTCTCTTGGGGCCGCTCGCTTCCCTCACCCGCGTGGACGCTTGTAACCCCCCTACTGCAAGCGCACCTGACCTGGGCGCGGGACGAACACGAAGGCCGCGGGATCTCTATCTCTCTCTCGCCCGTCTCCGACCACCTCGCCTCTCCCCCCTTCGCGCTCGCCCACGCGCTCGACCCATCTGGGCTGGGGCACGCAGCACACTCACTCGTCGGCTTGGGGACCCCCCGGTCTCGAAACGCCGACAGTTGGCGCGCCAGGTAGGGGCCTGCTGCGTGCTGACGAACAGCTTCCCGTCAAGCTCTAGATGGGCAGTCTCCAGCAACCTCTCCGGCCCGGGACGGTGCTCCGTTTCGGGAGTCTTGAGTTCATGTCCTTCGACGGCAGCTACGACATGATACTCCTTCCACCGCCGCGCGACAACGACAATGGCGGCCGACGACCCGCCCGCCGCCGGCGGAACCGATGACATCTTCCCCGCGCGGTGGAAGAACAACATTCGAGCTCGCTCCATCCTCTCCCCCGCCAACGGAGGGGGAGGCGGGGCAACCAAGGCCAAGCGGGAGGCCGCGCTTCGTCAGCCGTCGAGCGAATCGACGCCCTCGACACCCCGACGGAAGGCACGCTGGGCGTCGACCTCGCGTTCGAGACGAAGACAAGCGTCGTCCCCCCGCGACACGCCGATCCCGAGCAAGAAGACGACACCAGCGCGCTCGCGGAAAGCCTGCAGGACGTCGCCCTCGTACCTGGGACGACGGTGCAACCAGTCCCCGATGTGACTACGTCGCTCCTCGTCGACCCAAAGGTACTGACTAACTCCCATCTTACGTCATTTCGACTCGGCCTCAACCCGCCAAGCGACCTCGCCTTGGCGGGCGCTCTCATTGAGGCGAGTGCAACCCCACTGGGGTTTCGTATGCGGTCGCCTTGGGACCGGTTGACGGACGTCTCGACCTACGGGCCCTCTGGGTCCGAGGAAGATGACGATCCCAGCATCTGTTGGGATTTCTCTGGACTTGGCAACCCCAGTGCCATGCGGGACTTCATGACCGCATGTGACTACTGCCTCTCCGACTGTACCGATGGAAGCCGCAGCCTCGACGATGAGGATTGCGGCCCAAGCCGCGAATGTTTCCACGTTGAGCTGGGGGATCCCTCCGAAGGCAACCATCTTGGCATGCCGGAGGACGGTGATTTTCCTAGGCCCGTGCCTCGCACCGACATCCCGCGGGAGCTAGCTGTGGTCCCCGTTCCGGCGGGGGGTCACGACCCACAGCTCGAGCAAGTCCGCGGGGCGCAGGCCAGGCTCAACGAGGGAACAGGAGCGCTTGAGACGATCCGCCGGGACGTCGGGCAGGTATGGGCGGGCCAACCCCCGGCCGGAGAAATACATCACCTGCCCCAAGGTCTCCAGCACCGCGTCGCCAACGATGTCAGGGTCAGGCCGCCGCCCGCATCCAGCGGGGTTGGTCAGAACCCGGCAGCCGCAGCGATGCTCCTCCGCACGATGCCCGAGCCATCAACCACCGAGGGTCGGCGAATCCAGGGAGAGCTCAAGAATCTCCTGGAAGGCGCTGCGGCCCGACGGGCCGAGAGCACTGCCTCCCGAAGGCAGGGATACCCCTCGGAACCTCATGCCGCGACTTCCCGATTCATGCGGGAAGCCTCGGCCTACACCGGGCGCACGCGCAACACTGCGCCTGCGGCCCCGGGCCACCTCGGCAACGAGCACCATCGACGCGACCGTCGGGCCCACCTCGACGAAAGGGTGCGCCGAGGCTACCACCCCAGGCGTGGGGGACGCTACGACAGCGGGGAGGATCGGAGTCCCTCGCCCGAACCACCCGGGCCGCAGACCTTCAGTCGGGCCATCCGACGGGCGCCGTTCCCGACCCGGTTCCGACCCCCGACTACTATTACGAAGTACTCGGGGGAAACGAGACCGGAACTGTGGCTCGCGGACTACCGCCTGGCCTGCCAACTGGGTGGAACGGACGACGACAACCTCATCATCCGTAACCTCCCCCTGTTCCTCTCCGACACTGCTCGCGCCTGGTTGGAGCACCTGCCTCCGGGGCAAATCTCCAACTGGGACGACTTGGTCCAAGCCTTCGCCGGCAATTTCCAGGGCACATACGTGCGCCCCGGGAATTCCTGGGACCTTCGAAGCTGCCGGCAACAGCCGGGAGAGTCGCTCCGGGACTACATCCGGCGATTCTCGAAGCAGCGTACCGAGCTGCCCAACATCACCGATTCGGATGTCATCAGCGCGTTCCTTGCCGGCACCACCTGCCGTGACCTGGTGAGCAAGCTAGGTCGCAAGACCCCCACCAGGGCGAGCGAGCTGATGGACATCGCCACCAAGTTCGCCTCTGGCCAGGAGGCGGTTGAGGCAATCTTCCGAAAGGACAAGCAGCCCCAGGGCCGCCCATCGGAAGAGGCTCCCGAGGCGTCTACTCCGCGCGGCGCCAAGAAGAAAGGCAAGAAGAAGTCGCAATCGAAACGCGACGCCGCTGACGCGGACCTTGTCGCCGCCGCCGAGTACAAGAACCCTCGGAAGCCCCCCGGAGGTGCTAACCTCTTCGACAAGATGCTCAAGGAGCCGTGCCCTTACCATCAGGGGCCCGTCAAGCACACCCTCGAGGAGTGCGTCATGCTTCGGCGTCACTTCCACAGGGCCGAGCCACCCGCCGAGGGTGGTAGGGCCCACGACGACGACAAGAACGAAGATCACCAAGCAGGAGAATTCCCCGAGGTCCGCGACTGCTTCATGATCTACGGAGGGCATGCGGCGAATGCCTCGGCTCGGCATCGCAAGCAAGAGCGCCGGGAGGTCTGCTCGGTGAAGGTGGCAGCGCAAGTCTACCTAGACTGGTCCGACAAGCCCATCACTTTCGACCAGGCCGACCACCCCGACCGCGTGCCGAGCCCGGGGAAATACCCGCTCGTCGTCGACCCTGTCATCAGCAACGTCAGGCTCACCAAGGTCCTGATGGATGGGGGCAGCTACCTCAACATCATCTACGCCGAGACCCTCAAGCTCCTGCGCGTCGATCTGTCCTCCGTCCGGGCAGGCGCTGCGCCCTTCCACGGGATCGTCCCTGGGAAGCGCGTCCAGCCCCTCGGACGACTCAACCTCCCCGTCTGCTTCGGAACGCCCTCCAACTTCTGAAGGGAGACCCTGACGTTCGAGGTGGTCGGGTTCCAAGGAACCTACCACGCTGTACTAGGGAGGCCATGCTACGCGAAGTTCATGGCCGTCCCCAACTACACCTACTTGAAGCTCAAGATGCCGGGCCCCAACGGGGTCATCACCGTCGGCCCCACGTACAAACACGCGTTCGAATGCGACGTGGAGTGCGTGGAGTACGCCGAGGCCCTCGCCGAGTCCGAGGCCCTCATCGCCGACCTGGAGAATCTCTCCAAGGAGGTGCCAGACGTGAAGCGTCACGCCGGCAACTTCGAGCCAGCGGAGACGGTTAAGGCCGTCCCTCTCGACCCCAGCAGCGACGCCTCCAAGCAGATCCGGATCGGTTCCGGGCTCGACCCCAAATAGGAAGCAGTGCTCGTCGACTTCCTCCGCGCAAACGCCGACGTCTTTGCGTGGAGTCCCTCGGACATGCCCGGCATACCGAGGGATGTCGCCGAGCACTCGCTGGATATTCGGGCCGGAGCCCGACCCGTCAGGCAGCCTCTGCGCCGATTCGACGAGGAGAAGCGCAGAGTGATTGGCGAAGAGATCCACAAGCTAATGGCAGCAGGGTTCATCAAAGAGGTATTCCATCCCGAATGGCTTGCCAACCCTGTGCTTGTGAGGAAGAAAGGGGGGAAATGGCGGATGTGTGTTGACTACACTGGTCTCAACAAAGCATGTCCGAAGGTTCCCTACCCTCTGCCTCGCATCGATCAAATCGTGGATTCCACTGCTGGGTGCGAAACCCTGTCCTTCCTCGATGCCTACTCAGGGTATCACCAAATCCGGATGAAAGAGTCCGACCAGCTCGCGACTTCTTTCATCACGCCGTTCGGCATGTACTGCTATGTCACCATGCCGTTCGGTTTGAGGAATGCGGGCGCGACATACCAGCGGTGCATGAACCATGTGTTCGGCGAACACATCGGTCGCACAGTCGAGGCCTACGTCGATGACATCGTAGTCAAGACAAGGAAGGCTTCCGACCTCCTCTCCGACCTTGAAGTGACATTCCGATGTCTCAAGGCAAAAGGAGTCAAGCTCAATCCTGAGAAGTGTGTCTTCGGGGTACCCCGGGGCATGCTCCTGGGGTTCATCGTCTCCGAGCGAGGCATCGAAGCCAACCCGGAGAAGATCGCAGCCATCACCAGCATGGGACCCATCAAGGACTTGAAGGGCGTACAGAGAGTCATGGGATGCCTCGCGGCCCTGAGCCGCTTCATCTCACGCCTCGGCGAAAGAGGTATGCCTCTGTACCGCCTCTTAAGGAAGACCGAGTGTTTCGCTTGGACCCCTGAGGCCGAGGAAGCCCTCGAGAACCTGAAGGCGCTCCTTACAAAGGCGCCTGTCTTGGTGCCCCCAGCTGATGGAGAAGCCCTCTTGGTCTACGTCGCCGCCACCACTCAGGTGGTTAGCGCCGCGATTGTGGTCGAGAGGCAAGAGGAAGGGCATGCACTGCCCGTTCAGAGGCCAGTCTACTTCGTCAGCGAAGTACTGTCCGAGACCAAGATCCGCTACCCACAAGTTCAGAAGCTGCTGTATGCTGTGATCCTGACGAGGCGGAAGTTACGACACTACTTCGAGTCTCATCCGGTAACTGTGGTGTCATCATTCCCCCTCGGGGAGATCATCCAGTGCCGAGAGGCCTCGGGCAGGATCGCAAAGTGGGCAGTGGAAATCATGGGCGAAACGATCTCGTTCGCCCCTCGGAAGGCCATCAAGTCCCAGGTGTTGGCGGACTTCATGGCCGAATGGGTCGACACCCAGCTGCCGACGGCTCCGATCCAACCGGAGCTCTGGACCATGTTTTTCGACGGGTCGCTGATGAAGACGGGGGCCGGCGCGGGCCTGCTCTTCATCTCACCCCTCGGAAAGCACCTGCGCTACGTGCTGCGCCTCCATTTCCCAGCGTCCAACAATGTGGCCGAGTACGAAGCTCTGGTCAACGGGTTGCGAATCGCCATCGAGCTAGGGGTCAGACGCCTCGATGCCCGCGGTGATTCGCAGCTCGTTATCGACCAAGTCATGAAGAACTCCCACTGCCGCGACCCGAAGATGGAGGCCTACTGCGACGAGGTTCGGCGCCTGGAAGACAAGTTCTTCGGGCTCGAGCTCAACCACATCGCTCGGCGCTACAACGAGACTGCAGACGAGCTGGCTAAAATAGCCTCGGGGCGAACGACGGTCCCACCGGACGTCTTCTCCCGGGATCTGCATCAACCCTCCGTCAGGATTAACGACGCGCCCGAGCCCGCGGTGCCCTCGGCTCGGCCCGAGGTACCCTCGGCTCGGCCCGAGGCACCCTCGGCTCAGCCCGAGGTACCCTCGGCCCCCGAAGCCGAGGCACTGGACGTCGAGGAGGAGCTGAGCGGGGCCATGCCTGATCGAAATTGGCAGGCCCCGTACCTGCGATATCTCCGCCGAGGAGAACTACCCCTCGACCAAGCCGAGGCTCGACGGGTAGCGCGACGCGCCAAGTCATTCGTCTTGCTGGGCGATGAGGAGGAGCTCTACCATCGGAGCCCCTCGGGCATCCTCCAGCGATGCATCTCCATCGCCGAAGGTCAGGAACTCCTGCAGGAAATACACTCGGGGGCTTGCGGCCATCACGCAGCACCCCGAGCCCTTGTCGGGAACGCTTTCCGGCAAGGCTTCTACTGGCCAACAGCGGTGGCTGACGCCACTAGAATTGTCCGCACCTGCGAAGGGTGCCAATTCTATGCGAAGCAGACCCACCTGCCCGCTCAGGCTCTACAGACGATACCCATCACCTGGCCCTTTGCTGTATGGGGTCTGGACCTCGTAGGTCCCTTGCAGAAGGCGCCCGGGGGCTACACGCACCTGCTGGTCGCCATCGACAAATTCTCCAAGTGGATCGAGGTCCGACCCCTGAACAGCATCAAGTCCGAGCAGGAGGTGGCATTCTTCACCAACATCGTCCATCGCTTCGGGGTCCCAAACTCCATCATCACCGACAACGGTACACAGTTCACCGGCAAAAAGTTCTTGGATTTCTGCGAGAATCACCACATCCGGGTGGACTGGGCCGCCGTGGCTCATCCCATGTCGAATGGGCAAGTAGAGCGTGCCAACGGCATGATTCTACAAGGGCTCAAGCCTCGGATCTACAACGGCCTCAACAAGTTCGGCAAGCGATGGATGAAGGAACTCCCCTCGGTGGTCTGGAGCCTAAGGACGACGCCGAGTCGTGCCACGGGTTTCACACCGTTCTTCCTGGTCTACGGGGCCGAGGCCATCTTGCCCACTGACCTGGAGCACGGCTCCCCGAGGACGAGGGCCTACACCGATCAAAGCAACCAAGCTAGCCGAGAAGAATCGCTGGACCAGCTGGAGGAGGCTCGGGACAAGGCCTTACTACACTCGGCGCGGTATCAGCAGTCCCTGCGACGCTACCACGCCCGAGGGGTCCGGTCCCGAGACCTCCAGGTGGGCGATCTGGTGCTTCGGCTGCGGCAAGACGCCCGGGGAAGGCACAAACTCACGCCCCCCTGGGAGGGGCCATTCGTCATCGCCAAAGTTCTGAAGCCCGGAACATACAAGCTGGCCAACAATCAAGGCGACATCTACGGCAACGCTTGGAACATCAAACAGCTACGTCGCTTCTACCCTTAAGATGTTTTCAAGTTATTCATATACCTCGCACCCGCGCAAAGTTTAGTCATCAAGGAAGGGTCGGCCTCGCCTCGGCAAAGCCCGACCCTCCCTCGGGGGCTAAAAAGGGGGAGACCCCCTCTGCGTCGAATTTCTCCTCGAAAAAAGATCTCTTTTTAGCATAATTTCTTTCGTGCTTTTTGACTACTTCGAAAAGCGGATCCTGGAAACGACAGAGTACACGTAAGCAGCCAAGGCTGACCGAGCCGAGGGACTCCTACGCCTCCGGGATACGGATACCTCACTCATCACCTTCTGCGATAAGTAACTCGCGTTCGGATAAAGCGACTCCGTGGACCGAACAAGTCTTCACGTTCGGAAGATCTTCTGCCAAAGCGGTCCTTCAAGCTTTCTCGACCAAGTCGGGGACAGGGCCTCATGGGCGGGTGAAAGTACGCGTAAGCGGCAAGGTCGACCGAGCCGAGGGATTCCTACGCCTCTGGGATACGGATACCTCACTCATCACCTTCCGCGAGAAGCAACTCTCGCCCACACAAACATCCCCGTTACCGACGGAAAGTCCAGATGCTCGAAATAAGAGGAAAGAGGACGCGGCTTTACAACGGAGCGAGGGTGTGTTTTCTGGACTCGGCGGCCGCAGAAGGCACACGCTACAAGACGATCTGATCCTGCAGGCTCGGGTCTTCACGCTGAAGGGGGCCGCAGCACCCTCGGCATCGACGACGTCTTCAGCAAGGTCCGACCTAGCCTCGGACGGCGACGCGGTCTGGGGACTTCTCCCGGAATCCGGCCCGAGCAGGCGGCTCGGCCGGTTACCCCTGGGGCCTCGGCCAAGCATCTTCCAAGGGCGCCGGCCCGACCCGAGGCCTCGGCTGATCGACTCCGGTGTTGACCCCCGCTGACGGGCAACCCGGCTAGGCTTCGGCCAACCAGGTTCCCATCTTCGAGCCAACTCCGCCTCTGTTCGAACTGATATCGCTACCCCCGGCCTCGGCTCATCGAAGAGCGGCCGAGGGGTCACTTTAACTAAACTAGAGGAGCCTCGGACAACAAGGCCGATCGAGCCGAGGGATTCCTACGCCTCCGGGATACGGATACCTCACTCGTCACCTTGACCCGGGGCGACTCATGCTTGGTGAAGCGGTTCAGATAATCAACAGGCGAGACTTAGCGCTCGAAAATGAGGAGAAAACACGGCTCCGTGCCGAAATTACATACATGTTCAGGCCTCGATAGCCACAATGAACAAAAACACTGACATCCGAAATGCCATTACAAACGGAACTCCGGTTCCCCCTCCGCAGGTACGAACAACCCCACTCCGAGGGGGAAGGCCTGCGGAGCAACAGAAGACCGACGAGCAGCTCGCCGCCGCCCGCTCTGACTACGACGACTTCTGCTCCGGGGGGTCGAACAGCGGCAGCACTGACCTCAGGGCAGGTGCTGCTGCCAGAAGGCCCCCGCCCACGCCAAAAACTCGTGAGGCAAGGACGGGCAGAAGGCCGTAGAGTTGGAGGTCAGTCCGTGGCCGGCCCGGGCTGTCGCTCCGGCGGAAGAACCTCTTCCAGCTGCCGTGGCAGACGCCGACGCCGCGAGCGGCTCCGAAGCCACTCGCGTCTGAAGACCGGGCACGCTGCAGCTGCCAGCACCACGGACAACAACCGCTCCTCCCCCCATCACTGAGTAAAGGAGCGGGCCACCGCCCGCGCAGGGGCTGACCCCAACTCGGCACACTCCCCTCCCCAGCCCTGGTGATGAAAATCCTTGAGGCTGAGGGAGGGGCAGAGGCCGCAGCCCGGCTCGCTTTCCCCCACCATCAAGCCTGGAGGTCACCATCCTGGGTGACCGCCGGTGAAGGGGTGCGACCGGGCTGCATGATGAAAATCCTTGAAGCCGAACGATGGCTGAAAGGTACCAACTCCCACGGAGTTGCGTTCCTCCAACGAGGGGGCGGAAAGACGGCGGATACCCCCCATCCGGGGGCTTGGAAGATGGAAAGACACGACGCATAAGGGAGGACGAAGACATGGTGGCCTTCCGAAAGGGGTCGCCCTCCTTTTTAAAGGCGACTCTCCCTACGTGCGCCCCCAAACGCCACAGGCCGAGTCTTCTCCAACACGCTCCAAGGCCCTCCCCTGCGGCATGGGGGCTGGGTCCCGCATGTCATGCAAACCGGCTCAGAAGCAGAAGAAGCCAAACCGCCGCGCGCGGTGCACGTAACCGCCCAGCGGTTACAAGCGATTCCCCACTTTCGTCCAGACCAATGGACGGAAGGGGCGGGCAGCCATGCAGGCGGCATGCAACCGCGCCAGGTGGACGCGCTTCTCCGACTTCTAACACGCTAGCTTGGAGGCCCAGGCCCATGCGTCGCGCAACCAGCGCGCCAGTTGCTGCATGCAAGCAACCGCACCGCCACTTGTGCCACCATCGCACCTCTTCGGTTGCGGGGCCTATGCCGCGACTCGAGGTGACCCAGCGGCGCCAGCCTGGCGCGACGGTCAAAGCGACCGAAAGAGGGCCGGCAGTAAAGGCGGTGGCAGGCGGGCGGGCGCAGCAGTCACGTCGTCAGCCGGGCTCACGTCCCATCATGGAACAGCAAGGGAGCCTCCTCCCACGGAGTGAAGACGGTGCGCCCGTGATCCGTTCCTCGAACGGCTCGCGCACACGCAACGGCCGCCCCGCCAACGACTCGCCCCGTCGCATTAACTCCGCGGCGGGACAGGCGGCGCCTCTGGCAGGAGAAGCGGACGACGTTTCGCCTTCGCCGTAACAACCACGCCAAAAAAAAGGTACGCCACGACGTTCGATTTCGTATCCTTTTCCTTTTTTTTCCTCTTTCTCTATCTCTTGCAACAGGGACCGGGAAAGGGGGATACCCCGAAAAGGATCCTTCCCTGTGAAGGAACCGGGCTCCGAGCCTCCCCTACTGATCAGAGGTTCGAAGGCTGGCCCTCCGAAGGGTTCAACAGTCGCCTCAGATCGCGTGGGCCCGACACCCACTACTGGTCAGGGGTTCGAAGGCCAGCCCCCCGAAGGGCTCCATGGCCGCCTCAGGCTACTCGGGCTCCGCGCCCATTACTGATCAGGGGTTCGAAGGCTGGCCCCCGAAGGGTTCACAGTCGCCTCAGACACCGAGCGAGGGATGACCAGGGGTACGTTCGATACATAACCAAGGCTCGGGCTGCGCTCCCGAGGTACCCTAGGACATTTCCGAGACCAGCGGGAGCGATCTTGTAACGGAATCCCATCGGAGGGAGGCATCGAGCCCTCGGACCCCGTCGCCAGGGGACCGGGTCCGACAGATCACCCGCAGGTACTTTTGGGCGTGCCTCTGGGCCCCTAGCCGACCCCCAACGAACGGGGCACGGACGTCCACTCGGATTACCCGCTTGCAGCTCACCGGAGACACCATGTTCGGTGCCCATCGAGGGTAACATGGCGCTCTCCCCCCCTCCTCCTTGCGGAAAGGCGACGTAGGGGCGTATGTAAAAAAGCCGAGTCTGTCCCTGATCGTCCTCTCACCCTGTGCGGAGGCTCGGGGGCTGCTCTCGCAAACCCGGCTCCGGCCAAACCGTTGACAGCGTCAACATACCAGCCCGAGAGCTTGGGCCCCGACCGTGCACCCGGGCTACGGCCAGTTCGCATGAGGGAACAACCAGACCAGCCGAAGCATTACGCGAGGCATTAAGACCTTGAAGGAGTGTAACCACTCCTCCGAGGCCTCGGGGGCTACACCCGGCGGGTGCGCTCGCGCGCACCCACCGGAACGAAATGCAACCGAGAAAGGCTGGTCCCCTTGCAAAAAAGTGCGACGAAAGCCTCCAAGCGAGTGCTAACACTCCCTTCGAGGCTCGGGGGCTACTGTCGGGGACCATAATTAGGGGTACCCTCAAGACGCCTAATTCTCAGCTGGTAACCCCCATCAGCATAAAGCTGCAAAGGCCTGATCGGTACGATTAAGTCAGGGATCAGTCCACACGAGTGACTCGGTCACGCTTCACCCGAGCCTAGCCTCGGCCAAAGGCAGCCGACCTCGAGAGACTTCCGTCTCGCCCGAGGCCCCCCTTTTAACGGCAGACATACCTCCGGCTCGCCCGAGGCCTTGGCTTCGCTTAGAAGCAACCCTGACTAAATCGCCGCGCCGACTGACCAGATTGCAGGAGCATTTAACGCAAAGGTGGCCTGACACCTTTATCCTGACACGCGCCCCCCGGCAGAGCCGAAGTGACCGCCGTCACTCCACCGCTCCACTGACCAGTCTGACAGAAGGACAGCGCCGCCTGCGCCACTCCGACTGCAGTGTCACTCGACAGAGTGAGTCTGACGGGCGGTCAGGCCTTGCCAAAGGCGCCATAGGAAACTCCGCTCCGCCCGACCCCAGGGCTCGAACTCGGGCTAAGACCCGGAAGACGGCGAACTCTGCTCCGCCCGACCACAGGGCTCGGACTCGGGCTAAGACCCGGAAGACGGCGAACTCCGCTCCGCCCGACCCCAGGGCTCGGACTCGGGCTAAGACCCGGAAGACGGCGAACTCCGCTCCGCCCGACCCCAGGGCTCGGACTCGGGCTCAGCCCCAGAAGACGACGAAACTACGCCTCGCCCGACCCCAAGGCTCGGGCACCGCCCTGGCCTCGGCCAAACGATCTCCGCCTCGCCCGACCCGGGGGCTCGGGCTCGGCCTCGGCCACGGAAGACAGGCTCGACCTCGGCTTCGGAGGAGCCCCCACGTCGCCCGACCTAGGACTCGGGCCCGCTACGCCAACAGGAAGCACCATCATCATCCTACCCCGAGCCGACTCGGGTCACAAAGAACAAGACCGTCGTCCCATCTGGACAGCTCCGCCAGATGGGCAATGATGGCGCCCCACAAGCTCTATGACGACGGCGGCTCTCAGCTCTCTTACGGAGGCAAGGCGACGTCAGCAAGGACTCGACCGCTCCTACAGCTGTCCTTCCGCTAGGCTCCGTTGCTCCTCCGACAGCCACGACATCACACCAGCAAGGTGCCAAGACCTCTCCGGCTGCCACATTGGCATGTACCCAGGGCTCTAGCTCCCTCTCCGCTAGACGCGTAGCACTCTGCTACACCCCCCATTGTACACCTGGATCCTCTCCTTACAACTATAAAAGGAAGGACCAGGGCCTTCTTAAAAAAGGTTGGCCGCGCGGGGACGAGGACGAGACAGGCGCTCTCTTGGGGCCGCTCGCTTCCCTCACTCGCGTGGACGCTTGTAACCCCCCTACTGCAAGCGCACCTGACCTGGGCGCGGGACGAACACGAAGGCCGCGGGATCTCTATCTCTCTCTCGCCCGTCTCCGACCACCTCGCCTCTCCCCCCTTCGCGCTCGCCCACGCGCTCGACCCATCTGGGCTGGGGCACGCAGCACACTCACTCGTCGGCTTGGGGACCCCCCGGTCTCGAAACGCCGACACACATGTATTATTTACGCCAAAATCTGCATGATTTTATGCTTAAACACGGAGTTCGTATATCAGTTTACCGCATGCACATTGAAAAGACAATTCCTTGATTTATGTTGTTCGTAATTTGCGCGCATGCAATGGAAACTCCCACGATTTTTGCCATAATTTTTGGATCTGTATAAAAATAGAAAGCGCATGCATGCGTGTCGGGGACCATAATTAGGGGTACCCTCAAGACGCCTAATTCTCAGCTGGTAACCCCCATCAGCATAAAGCTGCAAAGGCCTGATGGGTTTGATTAAGTCAGGGATCAGTCCATACGAAGCGACTTGATCACGCCACGCCCGAGCTTAGCCTCGGGCGAGGGCAGCCGACCCTAAGATGACTCCGTCTCGCCTGAGGTCTCCTCTTTCACGGCAGACGCATCACCGGCTCGCCCGAGGCCCCGCCTTCGATAAGAAGTAACCCTGACTAAATCACCGCGCCTACCGACCAAATCCCTGGGGCCTTCAACGCAAAAGGTAAGACTGACGGGTAGCCAGACTTGGCCAAAATCGCCAGAGGAAGCTCCGCCCGACCCAGGGCTCGGACTCGGGCTAAAGCCCCGGAAGACGGCGAACTCCGCTCCGCCCGACCCAGGGCTCGAACTCGGGCTAAGGCCCCGGAAGACGGCGAACTCCGCTCCGCCCGACCCAGGGCTCGGACTCGGGCTAAGACCCCGGAAGACGGCGAACTCCGCTCCGCCCGACCCAGGGCTCGGACTCGGGCTAAGACCCCGGAAGACGGCGAACTCCGCTCCGCCCGACCCAGGGCTCGGACTCGGGCTAAGGCCCCGGAAGACGGCGAACTCCGCTCCGCCCGACCCAGGGCTCGGACTCGGGCTAAGGCCCCGGAAGACGGCGAACTCCGCTCCGCCCGACCCAGGGCTCGGACTCGGGCTAAGGCCCCGGAAGACGGCGAACTCCGCTCCGCCCGACCCAGGGCTCGGACTCGGGCTAAGGCCCCGGAAGACGGTGACCTCCGCCTCGCCCGACCCAGGGCTCGGACTCCGCCTCAGCCTCTGTCGAACGATCTCCGCCTCGCCCGACCCCGGGCTCGGACTCTGCCTCTGTCTTGCAGGACGGACTCGACCTCGGCTTCGGAGGAGCCTCCACGGACGCCCGACTTAGGACACGAGACCGCCACGTCAACAGGGAGCGTCATCATCACCCTGCTCTGAGCCGACTTGGGTCGCAGGGAACAAGACCGGCGTCCCATCTGGCCAGCTCCGCCAGATAGGCAATGATGACGCCTCACTAGACCGTGACGACGGCGACTCTCAGCTCCCTTACGAAAGCAGGAAGACGTCAGCAAGGGCACAGCTGTTCCAACAGCTGTCACTCCGTCAAGCTTCGCTGCTTCTCCAACAGCCACGACGACACACCAACAGGGTGCCAAGATCTCTCCGGCTGCCACCTTGGCATGTACTTAGGGCGCTAGCTCTCCCTCGCTAGACACGTAGCACCTTGCTACACCCCCATTTTGTACACCTGGATCCTCTCCTTACGACTATAAAAGGAAGGACCAGGGCCTTCTTAGAGAAGGTTGGCCTCGCGGGGACGAAGGGCAGGGGCAGGCGCTCTCTTGGGGCCGCTCACTCCCCTCACCTCGCGCGGACGCTTGTAACCCCCTACTGCAAGCGCACCCGACCTGGGCGCGGGACGAACACGAAGGCCGCGGGAATTTCTCCGACTCCCCCACGACCCGGCTCCGGCCGCCGACCTCTCTCTCTCTCTGTTCCCCCCTTCGCGCTCGCCCACGCGCTCGACCCATCTGGGCTGGGGCACGCGGCACTCTCACTCGTCGGCTCGGGGACCCCCCGGTCTCGGAACGCCGACAGTTGGCGCGCCAGGTAGGGGCACGCTGCGTGTTGACGAGTACATTCCCGTCAAGCTCCAGATGGGCAATCTTCAACGACCTCTTCAACCCGGGACGGTGCTCCGTTTCGGGAACCTCGAGTTCATGTCTCTCGACGGCAACTACGACATGATACTCCTTCCACCGCCGCGCGACAGCGACAATGGTGGCGGACAGCCCACTCGCCGGCGGCGGAATCGACGACGTCTTTCCCGCGTGGGGGAAGGACAACTCTCGAGCTCGTCCCATCCTCTCCCTCGCCATCGGAGGAGGAGGAGGCGGGACAACCAAGGCCGGGCGGGAGGCCGCGCTCCGACGGCTGTCGAGCAAATCGACATCCCCGGCGCCCCAACGGAGGACACGCCAAGCGTCGCCCTCGCGTTCGAGGCAAAGGCGAGCGCCATCCCCCCGCAGCGCGTCGACTCCGAGCAGGCGGACGACGCCGGCGCGCTCACGAAGGGCCTGCGGGACGTCGCCCTCGTACCCGAGACGACGGCGCGATCAGCCCCCGACGTGACTTCGTCGCTCCTCGTCGACAAAAAGGTACCGACTGCTCCCCATCTTTCGTCATTTCGACTCGGCCTCAGCCCGCCTGGCGACCTCGCTTTGGCGGGCGCTCACATTGAGGCGAGTGCAACCTCTCTGGGGTTTCGTGTGCGGTCGCCTTGGGACCGATTGACGGGTGTCTCGACCTACGGACCCTCTGGGTCCGAGGAAGATGACGACCTCAGCATCTGCTGGGATTTCTCCGGATCTGGCAACCCTAGCGCCATGCGGGACTTCATGACCGCATGTGACTACTGCCTCTCCGACTGTTCCGACGGCAGCCGCAGCCTTGGCGACGAGGACTGCGGCCCGAGTCGCGAATGTTTCCACATCGAGCTAGGGGATCCCTCCGGAGGCAGCTGTCTCGGCATGCCGGAGGACGGTGATCCCCCTAGGCCAGCGCCTCGCGCCGACATCCCGCGGGAGCTAGCTGTGGTCCCCGTTCCGGCGGGGGGTCACAACCCACAGCTCGAGCAAGTCCTGTGGGGCGCAGGCCGGGCTCGATGAGGGAGCAGGAGCGCTCGAGGCAATCCGCCAGAACATCGGGCAGGTATGGGCGAGCCAGCCCCCGGCCGGAGAGATACGTCACCTGCCCCAAGGCCTCCGGCACTGCATCGCTAACGATGCCAGGGACAGACCGCCACCCGCATCCGGCGGAACCGGTCAGGACCTGGCCGCTGCAGCGATGCTCCTCCGCGCGATGCCGGAGTCATCAACCACCGAGGGTCGGCGAATCCAGGGAGAACTCAAGCATCTCCTGGAAGGCGCCGCGGCCCGGCGGGCCGAGAGCTCTGCCTCTCGCAGGCAGGGATACCCCTCGGAACCTCGTGCCGCGACTTCCCGACTCGTGCGGGAAGCCTCGGTCTACACCGGGCGCACGCGCAACACCGCGCCTGCGGCCCCGGGCTACCTCGGCAACGAGCACCCTCATCGCGACCGTCGGGCGCGCCTCGACGAAAGGGTGCGCCGAGGCTATCACCCCAGGCGTAGGGGACGCTACGACAGTGGGGAGGATCGAAGTCCTTCGCCCGAACCACCCGGTCCGCAGGTCTTCAGCCGAGCCATTCGGCGGGCGCCGTTTCCGCCCCGATTCCGACCCCCGACTACTATCACAAAGTACTCGGGGGAAACGAGGCCGGAATTGTGGCTTGCGGACTACCGCCTGGCCTGTCAACTGGGTGGGACGGACGACGATAACCTCATCATCCGCAACCTCCCCCTGTTCCTCTCCGACACCGCTCGCGCTTGGTTGGAGCACCTGCCTCCGGGGCAGATCTCCAACTGGGAGGATTTGGTCCAGGCCTTCGCCGGCAATTTCCAGGGCACCTACGTGCGCCCCGGGAATTCCTGGGACCTCCGAAGCTGCCGACAGCAGCCCGGAGAATCTCTTCGGGACTACATCCGACGGTTTTCGAAGCAGCGCACCGAGCTGCCCAACATCACCGACTCCGATGTCATCGGCGCGTTCCTCGCCGGCACCACCTGCCGCGACCTGGTGAGCAAGTTGGGTCGCAAGACCCCCACCAGGGCGAGCGAACTGATGGACATCGCC
This sequence comes from Zea luxurians, assembly GCA_029449295.1. Taxonomy (NCBI): domain Eukaryota; kingdom Viridiplantae; phylum Streptophyta; class Magnoliopsida; order Poales; family Poaceae; genus Zea; species Zea luxurians. Next base: position 4,563,875 of record JAOPSE010000074.1, on the reverse strand, counting down.
ACCAAGTTCGCCTCCGGCCAGGAGGCGGTCGAGGCCATCTTCCGAAAGGACAAGCAGCCCCAGGGCCGCCCGTCGGAAGATGCTCCCGAGACGTCTGCTCCGCGCGGCGCCAAGAAGAAAGGCGGGAGGAAGTCGCAAGCGAAACGCGACGCTCCCGACGCAGACCTTGTCGCCGCCGCCGAGCATAAGAACCCTCGGAAGCCCCCCGGAGGCGCCAACCTCTTCGACAAGGCGCTCAAGGAGACGTGCCCCTACCATCAGGGGCCCGTCAAACATACCCTCGAGGAGTGTGTCATGCTTCGGCGCCACTTCCACAGGGCCGGGCCACCCGCAGAGGGTGGCAGGGCTCACGATGACGGCAAGAAGGAAGATCGCCAAGCAGGAGAGTTCCCAGAGGTCCGCGATTGCTTCATGATCTACGGAGGGCATGCGGCGAACGCCTCGGCTCGGCATCGTAAGCAAGAGCGTCGGGAGGTCTGCTCGGTGAAGGTGGCGGCGCCAGTCTACCTAGACTGGTCCGACAAGCCCATCACCTTCGACCAGGACGACCACCCTGACCACGTGCCGAGCCCGGGGAAGTACCCGCTCGTCGTCGACCCCGTCATCGGCGACGTCAGGCTCACCAAGGTCTTGATGGATGGGGGCAGCTGCCTCAACATCATCTACGCCGAGACCCTCAGGCTCCTGCGCGTCGATCTGTCGTCTGTCCGAGCAGGCGCTGCGCCCTTCCACGGGATCATTCCCGGGAAGCGCGTCCAGCCCCTCGGACGGCTCGACCTTCCTGTCTGCTTCGGAACACCCTCCAACTTCCGAAGGGAGACTTTGACGTTTGAAGTGGTCGGGTTCCGAGGGACCTACCACGCGGTGTTGGGAAGGCCATGCTACGCGAAGTTCATGGCCATCCCCAACTACACCTACCTGAAGCTCAAGATGCCGGGCCCCAACGGGGTCATCACTGTCGGCCCCACGTACAAACACGCGTTCGAATGCGATGTGGAGTGCGTGGAGTACGCCGAGGCCCTCGCCGAGTCCGAGGCCCTCATTGCCGACCTGGAAAGCCTCTCCCGAGAGGTGCCGGACGTGAAGCGGCATGCCGGCAACTTCGAGCCAGCGGCGACGGCCAAGGCCGTCCCTCTCGACGCTAGTGGCGACGCCACCAGGCATGTCCGGATCAGTTCTGGGCTCGGCCCCAAATAAGAAGCGGTACTCGTCGATTTTCCTCGCGAACGTCGACATTTCTGCGCGAGGACCCTCGGGCATGCCCGGCATACCGAGGGATGTCACCAAGCACCAGGAGCCCGACTCGCCAAACGTCCTCTGCGCGAACGACGCCCGGGGGCTGCGCCCTTTCCCCACTCCCACATAAGAATCGGTCATCAAGGAAGGGTCGGCCTCGCCCCGGCAGAGCCCGACCCTCCCTCGGGGGCTAAAAAGGGGGAACCCCTCTCGTCGAATTTGGACGTGAACCCCTCTCGTCGAATTTGGACGTGCCGTTCCGCGTCAGAAAAACTCTTTTTCGGTCAAGAAGGGTTTTTTGCGTTCTCCCGGATGCGTCAGAAGCAGGGTCCTGAGGAGCGAACTTGGGTACGAGTAAATGGCGAGACCGACTGAGCCGGGGAACGCCCATGCCTCCGGGCTAGGGACACCTCACTCGTCGCCTGCCACGAAAAAGAACCCAGCTCGGGAAATCACCCTGTTGTCGGCACTACGGGCCAGGCGCGAAAATCGGAACGAAAAAGAGCACGACTTCACGGAAGAGAAGTAAAATGTCTAGGCCTCGGTGGCCGCGGCAAATCACACATCCAATAGAAATTGTCCCAGCAAAAAATCAGGCGTCGCCTCGGGCAGGAGCCGCACCCTCAACTCCACTCCCGCCGTCGGTAAGGTCCACCTCCGCTTCCGGCGGCGGCGCAGGAGGAAGAATCTCCGCTTCAAAGATGGTCGCCAGCGCCGCGCTCGGACCCGCAGCGACCGCGTCGAGCCGCTGAACCTCCGCCAGGGCCGCCTCGTCTTCATCAGGCAGGCAGTACCCCTCGCTGACCCGCTCCAAGTCCACAACGTAGTGGGAAGCGAGCACGGCGAAGGCCCGCCTAACGCCGTGGTGCAGCGCCCCGCGGACTCTACCGCGCGCGTAATCACCTAGGGCTTGAAGGCGGCTTTGGGGAGAGCTTCCTGAAGGGACGTCGCCGGGACCAAGCTTCCGATAGACCTCGGAGACGGCCTCGGACATGGCCGCGAGATCGGCCTCCCTTTGCTCAGCAGCCCCGCCGAGCGCCTCGGCAAGCGCCTTGGCAGACTCGTCGAGGGCAGACTCGAGCTCTGCGAACAACCAGAGGGAAGACCTCAAACACAAGCAGAAGAAACAGATAAGATCGAGAACTGAGGACGGTCGAGCCAGACCTCCGGCTCGGACGCGCTGCTCCGAGGCTGCGACTTGAGCTGCGGCCAGATCGGCCGCAAGGATCTTGGCCCGGCCCTCGGCCTCGGCAGCCTGGCCCCGAGTTTGGTCCCGCTCCTCGGCAACCTGGGCGAGCTCCGACCGCCGTTGTAGCACCTCCGTGCGCGCTGCCGCCGCCTCGGCCTTCAGGTCAGCGCAGAGCAACTGGAGGTCCGCTATCTTAGCGTCCTGCTGAGAAAGGCGCGCGGTAGCCCCGGCGAGCGAAGTCCTCAGGGACCGTAGCGAGCCCCAGACAACGGCCTCGCGACGAATGAACGACGACTTGGCAGCGCTCCGGTCCGTCAGATCCTGGGAAGGGAAACAAGATATCACGACGAGCGCCTCACTCGCAGAAGCAAGAAGGTATGCCTAAAACCATCACCTGAAGGATTTTGGGGACGTCCCCGCAGAGGACCTCCAGCGACGATCGGAGCAACCCCACTGCCGCCTCCGCACGCTTGCGGAGCTCGTCCCAGGACTGGTCCTCCTCTTCGTCGTCAAGAACGAAGATAGGGCCCGAGGCCTCGCGGGTCCGGAATCGGAGCAGCTGGCCCCGGATCTCGGGGCTCCGCTGCATAGCGACAAGGCCGCCGCCCGCCCGGGAGCACTGCGCGTCCGCGACCACCTCTTTCGAGGCCCCGAGCGCCGACGCCACGGCTGTCTCGACACCGGCGGCGACCGCACGCTCTCCGACTGAGACGGTGCCAACTGCGGTAGCGGCAGACGCCGGCATGGCCGACATGGCAGGCGAGATCGGGACCGCGCCGGCGCCTGGCCGCCTCCCCGATCACGATGGCTACCTCGGCAGAAGAGCCCGCCTCGGCGACCTGCTCCCCCGGAACATGCGACGCCCGAGCCCCGCGCAACGGAGCACCCTGCGAAAGGGTCGGCTGAGCGGTACGGCCCAAGGTGGCGCCAGCTGCCTGGACCAACGCCGTCTTGAGGGCCTTCCGAGGCGCCAGGTCAGTAGGGCCATGGCTCCGTTTGCTGAAGAAAACAGGAAAGGGAAAATCACGGCCCAGACAAATGAAGGAAGCGCCGGGACAGGGACATTCCAAGGTACCTACCCGCTCCGGACCATGATCCACGGTGTCTGGGGGGGGGTCTCTTGGCTCCCGCTTCCTGGAACCACCACCAAGGTCCGCCTCGCCAACAGCCCCGGCGCCGCCCTCACCTCGGACGCCTCTGAGGCCCGAGAGGCGGACTGCCCAGGCGCCGCCTCGGCGACCTGAGGCACGAGCAACGGATCCCGAGGAACGGACCCCTCGGCCCGGCTCCCTGGAGTCGCGTCAGCTCCTCCAGCCGAGGGGTCAAAGACCCTCTCGGGTTGCCCCCACTCCTCAAGTCGGGGACCCGACGCCTCAGCTCCAGGGACCAACGATGTAGGCCCGCTCGGGGGCTGACTCGACGGCTCCCGGCCACACCCCGAGCCAGGACTGAGACCGAGACGGGCGGCCATGTCGTCCTCCTCCTCTTCATCGTCATCGTCGTCGGCATCGTCGGACGTCTCCGGCGACAGCTCCCTGGGAAGTCCTTCCCTCTCCTGCTGGCGACGGCGTTTCTCCAGGGCATCCCGAGCCCGCCTCCGCCTGCGAGCCCGGGCCTTCTCCGCATCCTTTTTCTTCTTCTCCTCCTCCGCGGCGACCCGCCGCGCCGTCCGACCCACCGCGTCCTCCGGGACCGGCGGCAGGGAGGGTTTGTGCCGCCCCACCTCCTAAAAAGGGGGGAAAGAAGAACCCGATAGGGAGAATCAGAAGCAACCCGGTATGTGAAGAAAGAAGGGACGAACACTCACCAGAGCGACGCACCCCTGGTCGGGGCGCATTCGGAGTTGGGAGAAGGCGTGGGAGTCCGGCTTCCCCATCGCGGCCGACACCCGCCGGTGGAGGGCATCAAAGGGGAGAGGATCAGGGGACGTCCGTGACCCCTCCCAGTCGGCCTCCTGGGTCATCTCCCAAAGCGACAACCGCCGCTCCACCAGGGGGAGCACCCTCCGGCGGTGGATGGCGGCAACCACTCCCGCGGCGGTGAGCCCTTCCTCCTGCAACGCCTTCAGGGCCTGGAGAAGAGGTTCGAGTTTTTTCTGCCTTTCGTGTGGGGTCCCGTGGCGCCAGACGTCGGGGGCGGCGGTAACAACCCGCTGAGAGAACGACGGGAGCAACCCTCCGTCATTCGGGAGGTAGAACCACCGGCGCTGCCAACCCTTGTTCGAGGATGAAAGGACGGCAGGGATATACTGCGACGACCGCGACTGCCTCAGCAAGAGGGTGCAGCCGCCGGCCCGCACCGCCGCACGGACTTTCCTCTCTCCCAGTCGACGAAGCAAAAAGCTCGGCAAAGAAGAGGTGAGTCCACAAATCCCAATGGGGGGCGATCCCCAGATACCCCTCGCACACCGCTACAAAGATAGCGGCTTGCGCGATGGAGTTGGGAGTGAGGTTGTGCAGTTCCACCCCGTAGTGGAACAGGATGGCCCGCATAAAGCGGCTTGACGGCACACCAAATCCCCACTCATGGAAGGAGATGAAGCTCACGACATACCCCGGCGGAGGGGATGGAGCGACTCCGCCCGCGGGGGGAATCCATTCCGGCCGCTCCTTATCGGTGAGGGGGCGGAGCAAACCCTCGCCGACGAGGTCCTCCAGATCATCCGCCGTCACCGTGGAGAAAGGCCACGGGTCGCGCGGCGGGAGGATGGTCACCCGGTCAGCCATCGCCAAGGCAAAGGGGGTGGCGGCGTAAAGGACAGGGGAGGGCGGTTTCCTTTCCTGGCTAGATCTCTCAGGCTGCAAAAAAAACCTGAGAAGGAGGCGAGAAGCGAAGTCGAGAACCGTCACCGGACCCTCTCCGGAGTACATAAAGACCGAGGTCAAGACAGTTCCAACGTACCGCCCGAACCGGACGCGGAGTTCAAAAAACGTGAAGCGAAACAGCCGTTCCTCGAACGGCTCGCGCACGCAACGGCAGCCGCGCCGACCGCTTACCCCGGCGCATTAACTCCGCGGATGGACAGGTGGCGTTTCTGGCAGGAGCAGCCGGCGACGCTTCGCCTCCGCCAAAACGACCACGCCGAAAAAGGTACGACACGACGTTCAATTTCGAATCCTTTTTCCCTTTTCCTTCTTTCTCTATCTCTTGCAACAGGGACCGAGAAGGGGGATAACCCCAAAGGGATCCTTCCCCGTGAAGGAACTAGGCTCCGAGCCTCCCTACTGATCAGGGGTTCGAAGGCTGGCCCCCCGAGGGGTTCAACAGCCGCCTCAGATCGCGTGGGCCCGACACCCACTACTGGTCAGGGGTTCGAAGGTCGGCCTCCCGAAAGGTTCCATGACCGCCTCAGGCCACTAGGGCTCCGCGCCCATTACTGATCAGGGGTTCGAAGGCTGGCCTGTCGAAGGGTTCACAGTCGCCTCAGACGCCGAGCGAGGGATGACCAGGGGTACGTTCGATACATAACCAAGGCTCGGGCTGCGCTCCCGAGGTACCCTAGGACATTTCCGAGACCAGCGGGAACGACTCTGTAACGGAATCCCATCGGAGGGAGGCAACGAGCCCTCGGACCCCGTCGCTAGGGGACCGGGTCCGGCAGATCACCCGCAGGTACTTTTGGGCGTGCCTCCGGGCCCCTAGCCGACCCCCAACGAACGGGGCACGGACGTCCACTCGGATTACCCGATCGCAGCTCACCGGAGACGCCATGTTCGGTGCCCATCGAGGGTAGCATGGTGCACTCCCCCCCTCCTCCTTGCGGAAAGGCGACGTAGGGGCGTATATAAAAAGTCGAGTCTGTCCCTGATCGTCCTCTCGCTCCGTGCGAAGGCTCGGGGGCTGCTCTCGCAAACCCGGCTCCGGCCGAACCGTTGACAGCGTCAACATACCAGCCCGAGAACTTGGGCCCCGACAGTGCACCTGGGCTACGCCCTGCTCGCATGAGGAAACCGCCAGACCAGCCGAGGCATTACGCAAGGCATTAAGACCTCGAAGGAGTGAAACCACTCCTCCGAGGCCTCGGGGGCTACACCCGGCGGGTGCGCTCGCGCGCACCCACCGGAACAAAGCACCACCGAAAGGCTGGTCCCCTTGCAAAAAAGTGCGATGCAAGCCTCCAAGCGAGTGTTAACACTCCCTTCGAGGCTCGGGGGCTACTGTCGGGGACCATAATTAGGGGTACCCTCAAGACGCCTAATTCTCAGCTGGTAACCCCCATCAGCATAAAGCTGCAAAGGCCTGATGGGTTTGATTAAGTCAGGGATCAGTCCATACGAAGCGACTTGATCACGCCACGCCCGAGCTTAGCCTCGGGCGAGGGCAGCCGACCCTAAGATGACTCCGTCTCGCCTGAGGTCTCCTCTTTCACGGCAGACGCATCACCGGCTCGCCCGAGGCCCCGCCTTCGATAAGAAGTAACCCTGACTAAATCACCGCGCCTACCGACCAAATCCCTGGGGCCTTCAACGCAAAAGGTAAGACTGACGGGTAGCCAGACTTGGCCAAAATCGCCAGAGGAAGCTCCGCCCGACCCAGGGCTCGGACTCGGGCTAAAGCCCCGGAAGACGGCGAACTCCGCTCCGCCCGACCCAGGGCTCGGACTCGGGCTAAGGCCCCGGAAGACGGCGAACTCCGCTCCGCCCGACCCAGGGCTCGGACTCGGGCTAAGACCCCGGAAGACGGCGAACTCCGCTCCGCCCGACCCAGGGCTCGGACTCGGGCTAAGACCCCGGAAGACGGCGAACTCCGCTCCTGCCCGACCTAGGGCTCGGACTCAGGGCTAAGGCCCCAGAAGACGGCGAACTCCGCTCCGCCCGACCCAGGGCTCGGACTCGGGCTAAGGCCTCGGAAGACGGCGAACTCCGCTCCGCCCGACCCAGGGCTCGGACTCGGGCTAAGGCCCCGGAAGACGGCGAACTCCGCTCCGCCCGACCCAGGGCTCGGACTCGGGCTAAGGCCCCGGAAGACGGCGACCTCCGCCTCGCCCGACCCAGGGCTCGGACTCCGCCTCAGCCTCTGTCGAACGATCTCCGCCTCGCCCGACCCCGGGCTCGGACTCTGCCTCTGTCTTGCAGGACGGACTCGACCTCGGCTTCGGAGGAGCCTCCACGACGCCCGACTTAGGACACGAGACCGCCACGTCAACAGGGAGCGTCATCATCACCCTGCCCTGAGCCGACTTGGGTCGCAGGGAACAAGACCGGCGTCCCATCTGGCCAGCTCCGCCAGATAGGCAATGATGACGCCTCACTAGACCGTGACGACGGCGACTCTCAGCTCCCTTACGAAAGCAGGAAGACGTCAGCAAGGGCACAGCTGTTCCAACAGCTGTCACTCCGTCAAGCTTCGCTGCTTCTCCAACAGCCACGACGACACACCAACAGGGTGCCAAGATCTCTCCGGCTGCCACCTTGGCATGTACTTAGGGCGCTAGCTCTCCCTCGCTAGACACGTAGCACCTTGCTACACCCCCATTTTGTACACCTGGATCCTCTCCTTACGACTATAAAAGGAAGGACCAGGGCCTTCTTAGAGAAGGTTGGCCTCGCGGGGACGAAGGGCAGGGGCAGGCGCTCTCTTGGGGCCGCTCACTCCCCTCACCTCGCGCGGACGCTTGTAACCCCCTACTGCAAGCGCACCCGACCTGGGCGCGGGACGAACACGAAGGCCGCGGGAATTTCTCCGACTCCCCCACGACCCGGCTCCGGCCGCCGACCTCTCTCTCTCTCTGTTCCCCCCTTCGCGCTCGCCCACGCGCTCGACCCATCTGGGCTGGGGCACGCGGCACTCTCACTCGTCGGCTCGGGGACCCCCCGGTCTCGGAACGCCGACATGCGGCTGCCATGTTTTCGTATCTATCATAAAAATAGGATAGTAATAACAACCTACTAGAGCTATCGACCTCTCACATTGACTCGGTATTTACGCTTATAATTGAGGGATTTTATGCTCAAAACTTAAGGTTTTTACGCTCCACCCGGGGATGCGTCCACCAGTGAACAACATGCCAGATTTTTTACGCAGTGTGACGAATTACATAAATATCTACACAGTATGGCATATTTAGTATGAGTATATATCATAAAATGGTCATTACGAGTCTAGCTGCATGGCTGTTGCAGCGATCCTAAATTTATGGAGAAAATAAAGCATTTAAAATAGAAACCGCCACACATATCTTTTCCTAAATTTACGCGCATGCAAGGGAACGTGTTTGACTCATGCATGCATTTTGCCATAATTTTTGGATCTGTAATAACCGCATGCATGCGACTGCCATGTTTTTCGGATCTGCCATAAAAATAGGATCGTAATAACAACCTACTAGAGTTATCAACCTCTCACATTGGCTTGGTATTTACGCTTATAATTGAAGGATTTTATGCTCAAAACTTAAGGTTATTATGCTCCAACCCGGAGATGCGTCCACCAGTGAACAACATGCTAGATTTTTTACGCAGTGTAACGAATTGCATAAATAGCTACACCATGGAGTATAATTTGTATCAATATATATCATAAACTAGATCTAATGTGTTTAGTTGTATGGCTGTTGGAGGGATCCTATATTTATGAAGAAAATAAAACATTAAATACAATTTTTTGTTTTTATGCGTGCAATTTATTGCCTTTCATTGCACATTATTTTCATCATAAATTCGTGTGCATACAGCTGGTAACAGATTTTTACGCAGTATACTGAATTGCATAATTATCTACACAGAATAGCATATTTAGTAGCAGTATATATCATAAAATGGTCCTTACGTGTCTCGTTGCATGACTGTTGCAGCGATCCTAAATTTATAGAGGAAATAAAGCGTTTAAAAATAGAAACAGTCACACATACCTTTCTTAAATTTATGCGCATGCAAGGGGACGTGTTTGACTCATGCATGCATTCCTTTTTTGCGCGCACAGACGTGGGCGCGGGTGGTGCAACCGACAGCCTGATCCAGTCGGTGCGCTGAGTTGAACCAGGTTGCAGGGATAATTGACCTGGGCTTCCTTTAGGGCTCCCGCTATATATATATATATATATATATATATATATATATATATATATATATATATATATATATATATATATATATATATATATATATAGGGTAGGTATAACGGGAGCCCTGGGCTTCCAATAGTTAAAGGAAGCCCAGGCCGACCACCCCTGCAAACTGGTTTAACCAGCGCGCCCAAACAGGCTGTCGGGTGCGCCACCTGCCCCACGTCTGTTAGCGAAAAAAAAGGAATGCATGCATGAGTAAAACACGATCCAATGCATGCGCATAAATTTAGGAAAGATATGTGCGGCAGTTTCTGTTTTTAAAATCCTTTATTTCCTCCATAAATTTAGGATCGCTGCAACAGCCATGCAGCTAGACGCGTAAAGACCATTTTATGATATATACTGAGACTAAATATGCTACACTGTGTTAATAATTATGCAATTCGATATACTGCGTAAAAATCTGTTACCAACTGCATGCACACGAATTTATGATAAAAATAATGTGCAATGAAAGGAAATGAATTACACGCATAGAAACAAAAAATCGTATTTAATGTTTTATTTCCTTCATAAATATAAGATCCCTCCAACAGCCATGCAGCTAAAACACATTAAATCTAGTTTATGATATATACTGATACAAATTATACTACATGGTGTAGGTATTTATGCAATTCGTTACACTGCGTAAAAAATCTGGCATGTTGTTCACTGGTGGACGCACCTCCGGGTTGGAGCGTAATAACCTTAAGTTTTGAGTATAAAATCTCTCAATTATAAGCGTATATACCGAGCCAATGTGAGAGGTTGATAGCTCTAGTAGGTTGTTATTACGATCCTATTTTTATGGCAGATCCGAAAAACATGGCAGTCGCATGCATGCGGTTATACAGATCCTAAAATTATGGCAAAATGCATGCATGAGTCAATCACGTTCCCTTGCATGCGCGTAAATTTAGGAAAGATATGTGTGGCGGTTTCTATTTTAAATGCTTTATTTCCTCCATAAATTTAGGATCGCTGAAACAGATATGCAACTAAAACTCGTAATGACCATTTTATGCTATATACTGATACTAAATATGCTACACTGTGTAGATAATTATGCAATTCGGTATACTGCGTAAAAATCTGCTACAGGCTGCATGCACACGAATTTATGATGGAAAGAATATGCAATGAAAGGAAATGAATTGCATGCATAGAAACAAAAAAAATTACATTTAATGTTTTATTTCCTTCATAAATATAGGATCCCTCCAACAGCCATGCAACTAAACACATTAGAACTAGTTTATGATGTATACTGAAACAAATTATACTACACGGTGTAGGTATTTATGCAATTCCTTACACTGCGTAAAAAATCTGGCATGTTGTTCAGTGGTGGACGCATCTCCGGGTGGAGCGTAAAAACCTTAAGTTTTGAGCATAAAATCTCTCAATTATAAGCGTAAATACCGAGTCAATTAGAGGTTGATAGCTTTAGTAGGTTGTTATTACGATCCTATTTTTATGATAGATCCGAAAAACATGGCAGCCGCATGCATGCGGTTTCTATTTTTATACAGATCCAAAAATTATGGCAAAATCGTGGGAGTTTCCATTGCATGCGCGCAAATTAAGAACAGCATAAATCAAGGAATTGCCTTTCAAATGTGCATGCAGTAAACTGATATACGAACTCTGTGTTAAAGCATAAAAACATACAGTTTTAGCGTAAATAATACATGTGGTAGGCATAAAACACAATAAACGAAAAGAAAAATGCGCCGAATCAGAGGATGTCACGCGCGATCATCGCTGCACGCATCTCGCCCCTTCCGTGACGACTGCTCGCTCGAACATCGCGCCTCATGCGTCGCCGTCGCTACTCGCACGTCGACGGTCGTCGCTTGCTCGCCGGCCTTGGAAGTGCCGCCTCCTCGGGGCTTCGGGGACGCCGCCGCTTGCCTGCACAAGGGCCTCGCTGCGGATCGAGGAACCTCCGCCACCGCGCGTCGAGGTAATGGAGTTGCGGCCACCGGCCTGGGAATCGCCGCCACCGCACAAGGGCCCTGCCGCCGCTCGCCCTCTGGATCGGGGGCCGCCACCGCATAAGGGCGCTGCCGCCGCCGCTCGCCCTCTGGATCGGGGGCCGCCACCGTCGGCCTGGGAACCGCCGCCACCGCCGGCCTGGCAACCGTCGCTAATGAATCGAGATGGGGCGTAAAAACTGATCCCTAGCACTACGGATTTTCTTTTATAGACGTCTGGACCTGGTCCGGCTCGACCGGATTGCACTGTCTGGCCTGGGCTTCCAATAACTAAAGGAAGCCCAGGGCTCCTAATATACAATCTATATATATATATATAGATAGATATAGTATTTAGAGCCCTGGGCTCTTTTTAAGTAAAGGAAGCCCCGACCACCTACCGATCAGGTGCGCAGACCGCACTAGACCCCTTTTGACTTATTGTACCTAACTGCTTACGCCAAATTATAATACGAGTTATGATGATGTGTGTATCAGTTTATGCATATTACGTGCATTGGACCCACGATGCCACCCACTCGCTCGCATTTATCCAGTTCACCTCACCCGCAACGCACGCTGCGGTGGAACCCTAGACATACCCGCCGCCGTCGCCTCACCCGGATCCGCCTCTCGCACAACCAACTGTGCCGCCGTCTCTACCGTCCCCCTCCCCGCCCCCTCAGATCCCTCCTCTCCCGACGTGGCCGGGCTATCGCTGGCCGAGTCGGGTGCCTTCGTCAAGGCCCCTGGCGACACGCCCACCAACATCGCATGTGCCATTCCCATGCTCGGCGGGTGCTTCGCCTCTGTCGTCAAGGTACATTCGATTCCATCTCCATCTCCATCCTGTGGATCCTCTTAGTCTTGTAGATCCGGTGGATCTGGTCGTGTGGCGGGGTTACCTCCTCCACCGGGATCTGGCCATGCGGTCTCTTCCCATGGGCTGTCCTCGGCCGCGGTTCCATTTTACAGGTTTCCAAGATCGAAGGTAGGTTAAAAAAATGGGTATTATGCTCGCCATGGCTTTCGTACCATCAATGCTAGGCCAAGGGCGCTGCTTCCCCCACGAGGAACACCGCCCAGGCGGATTCCACTGGACCCAGCATCTGACGGCGGCGACCTACATCCCGGCTAGGTGCTCTCTCAAGCCGATGGTGAGGGCCCTGCACTCCCCCAAGCTGATGGATTGAGAGTGTATGTATATTGCTCTCCCCGTCTTTTGTTTCCATCGGATCTGCATTTTTATGCAATTTTTTGATGCAGTTAGACGCAAAACAAGTTTATGTGTACTCAAATGGATGGGTGAATTTGTTGCCAAATTATCTTAAAATTTGTCGCATCCATGTTATAGTGGCGTGAGTTCATATATCTCTGCTTGTAGCGCATGGACAAGTAGCAGTGGGATCTAGAGAAGATAAACAGGGAATATGCTACTTGGAGGACGGATGTTTATTTTGACTGGCAACATTTTTTTAATGCACCATTATTTATGGTTTCGGTCTAGCTAATATTTGTCATCCGAAAATAACATATCTACAAATAAACCACTAATATATTATTAAATCATTGTACAAATAAGTGATTGATACATTTATGAACCACTAAATGGAATTGTCAACCATGTATTCTATTAAAATACCAATACCTTTATCCAAATCTGGTAGAGACAACTTAAGTATTACAACTATGTGTTAGGGAGGGTTCAAGAAAAAGAATGAATTTTGTATTCAGCATATGTGCATAATAGGGCTTTGATTCTCAAGTCTTGCAATATTGGAAGTATGCATAACAGAGTTTATTAAAGAAAGAAATGTCCTCACTTGCTGGCAGTTTGTCCATTGTATTTTTGTAAATTAAGGTTATTAAAGAAAGAAATGTCATCACTTCCTTCGAAAAATATAGTATCTCATGGGTTATTTTATGATATTAGCACTTGCTACGGCCTATAGGGTTTATATAGGTTCACAACTTCTTATTGTCCACTAGGCTTCTCCAGCTGCATTGTTTTGTAAGGGACATAAACTAGCTAATTGCTGTGACTTAATTACTCCTCCATTTTCTCTGTTGATTAAACTAGTATATAGGTTCATGGATTTACTTATGCTTATTCTGACGTGTCTTTATGATTTATACAGGCTTACACAGACCTGTTTTGATAAGAGCCAAGCAGCGATTCTTCCATTTCGGACCACGACCTAGCTAAAGGCTAATGGTTCCAAATGTCTGAAGTACCGAAGACAGGGCTTAGCTCCTCGTTTTTTGTCATGTCAAATAAATCGTGTATGATTGCAACAATATTGGCAAAATATCGTTGTGCTTTATATTTTGATATACTGTGAACAAAACAAGTGCCCTACGAGACCATCATGATTTATGCATTTTCAAACTAAATTTTACGACACTTCTTGTTGTGTTTTATGCTTCCATTAAAAAACAGTCTTACTGCGTTTTACGCCAAATTTATGACACTTTTTGATGTGTTTTACAGCAATCTCTTGCGAAGTGAGATTGTGCGTGTGTTTTATACTAAATTTCGTACTCATTTACGCTGTTTTAGCTCACGTTTTACGCTGAAATCATTCGAGCCAGAACCCGCGCACGATCGGCTGCACGCGATTTTCACGCCATAATTTTGGGCTCCGTTTGCTGTTACAAAACAGATATAGGATTTACGCTAAATTTCGTACTCATTTATGTTGTTTTAGCTCACATTTTACGCTGGAATCGGCCCGAGCCAGGACCTCGCTCACGATCGGCTGCACGCGATTTTCACGCCGTAATTTTAGGCCCCATTTGCTGTTACAAAACAGATATAGGATTTACGCTAAATTTCGTACTCATTTACGCTGTTTTAGCCCACGGTTTACGCTGGAATCCGCCCGAGCCAGAACCACATACTGCATGATTTATGCTGTCAAGTACATGTCATTATGCAGTCGTAAACGCTGTTGGAGATTTTAAATGTTGCATGGTTTACGCTATCATGTCTCACAGCGTTATGCAATCGTAAACCGGCATGCACATGCAAATATTCGTTCTCGTGAATCGTGGCAGAAACTTTTCCATTTATGCATGAGTTATGCACATTTCCACATACCTTTATGCGTGCGTATATCGGTTGCAGCGTCTCAGCCGGGATATGTTGCTATCCTATGCATGGCTGACGTAAGCTGGCGTCCAGTGGGCCGAACGCGACTCGATCGGCCTCCTGGCTGGGGCTTCGTCCACTAACGGAAGCCCAGGGCTTCCATTACCTCGTCCCTATATATATATATATATATATATATATATATATATATATATATATTGCTTAGTTTTTAACAAAGCGTCTTCTTTTTAAAATGAACAACACGCTTTTCTCGGCTCTCTCTAAAAAATATATGGCAAAGATAGAGGTATCGGTTCTGGACAACATGTTACGAACCACATTTATGCATGGTTTGTACCTAACTTGTATTACATATATGTACGTATAACGTGTCCAGAGGACCTACTTTATATATACGCTTGCTTTCACATAGTATTCCATAGAATTAAGATGTATGGTGGAAGAGACTAATATTAAGATGTATGGTGGAAGAGACTGATCACAGCCATCAAACAATTAATTAAATTTGCTACTTTTAATAGCATCTGCATTATAAAACTGAAGGTTATTTGGACAAAAAAATTAGTCAAGGCCTCAAGGGGACCATTGCCGACAATATATGATAAAATTAAATATTTTGAGGCATACCTGTGAAATACAGAGGGCATGTTGAAGTGTGTTATGCCGTTAGAGATCACATCTCTACTATACTTAAAGCACCAGTTTCAACGGTCGTCCTATATCATCTTTTTACAAATAAACCATCACAACTATTTCAAATTAACCTGTTGCACATCTATATATGGCCAAACGCCCGCGGGCCACATTTGATTAAATTAGCGTAAAATATTAAAAACGGTGCAGGAGATGAGATTCGAACCCATGCCCTGATGGTAGAAGGGCGGGAGACTCTAGGTGAAGCTATATAATCAATAGAACATAATGCTCAAATGTTTTTAATATTAAATATAAATTGTATATATGTATATACGTTTTTGTAAAATAAAGAATATATAATCGTGTCGGGCCGGGCCGGGCCAGCACTACGGGCCGAGGCTACAGCCCAAGCACGACACGACGTTCTTGTCCCTCGCAAGCATTAGGCCATTTCTGAGACCACATTGGCGCAATGGACTCCACGGTGTTTGAGGTTCCTGAATTGGATGGAGCCACAATGATTTGTCACACTAACAGTAAAATGAAAGGTTATTTGTTGGTTTTAAACGTTTGTAATTACTACGAAGTAGCATAATTTATATGGAGCACATCCAGTTTTAATTGATGTCTGACTTTAGTAACCACTCCATATTTTGATCTGTCTTTTTTATAAGTTTGAGTTGATGTGACTTATTTTAAAAACTTGAGCTCACAAACTCTCTTATTTGGTCTCTGTATAGTGGAATTATGTCATTCTATAATCTCTGTTAGTTCAGTCAGTCGTTGTGAACTCTCTTCTAATCGCTCACTCTATTGGTCGTGTTGTACCAAGACATATTGGATGGAGTAAACAATAACATCAGTTAGCTAAATCAAAAAAATATTATACGGAGAACGGAGACCATCAATAAAAAATCTTGAGATTTTTTGGTGGATAGTTTACGTGGGTATTGTTGTAAGCCATCGCAACGTACGGTCAACCCGACTAGTTTGTGTTAATATAGGCGTCTAGTGCGCAAGGCTTACATCGGATGAAACAATCCTGTAACAACCTTCCTTAGAGATCAGGCTAGTTGGTACACAAGAGAGCGCAAATCTTGCTAACAGAAAGAGGTTGTTACGATTATTTACAAGAAGATATTCATGCAGAAGATATACATGCCTATTCTAATAATACCAACTTCCATATAAGCTTATGAGTGTATTATTTAGTAATAATGAAAGCTATATATATTCTTTGTCGGTAACCGACAAAAATAGGCCATTCATGTCATGTGTAGCTTGATATCATGAGCATGGCTCTAGCTCCTCTAAAAATAACTTGGGCTCTGATTTTGCTTCAAGAACAATGCCTCTATAGGAGCAGGTGTTTTTTGACAAATCATTTGGCAAAACGATTCCTCTTGACTCGAGAGAGGAGCAAGACGGAGAGAGGCGGAGGAGCCGTAGCCCGGACAAAATTACATCCATGTCCCTGACATTTACTCTTAATCATAAAGCAAACTATCAAGGGCTAAGTAGTCTTTTCCCCTTTAGGTCAGTTTCATCTTCCACCTTCGTCATTATACTAAGCCAAAGCTCCTTCAGTCACAGCCTCGGTGTCCGTTCATTCTGCCTTCGGGTTGTATCTCCATATCACGCATACCTTCATCCCAAAGCCGAAGCCTTCTGTAACAGTCTATGTTACACTGAAAAACATATTAGTCACGTTTTTTAGGACCTTCGAAAGAGAAAGGCCCCCAAAAGTAGCCCCTTGCGGTATTAATTTGTTTCTTTGTAACAAATTCAGACTGCGACGTGAACAAAGGCCTTTAGCCGAAGGTCCAAAAAACACCTTCCCTTCGCTAGAATAGCGAAAGACACTGACATGTAGGGCCCACCAAGTTGTGAGGCGCTGGGCATATAAATAGGGACTCGCATTGATAGCATTTGTTGTGCCATTTCAGCTGCTTGCGCTATTTTTGTTATTCTGAATTTTCTTGCTCTGCCGAGTTTTTATTAAATTGTAAGCTTCGGCATTTATGTAACCGTTGACTAAATGGCTGAAGAGAAGAAGATTGTTGACCCTGCACTGGTTGGGTTTTATGAGGCTATGGAGAAGACAAATACAGAGAAAATCACCAATGAAATTCTGGCTGGGTTGTTTGAGGATTCCGACGACAGTGAAAGTTTTGACTTGGAAAGTGGAAATGAAGATGCCGAAGATCGGCCCTGGTGGCCGAGTCATACCATCTTCGGAAAATCAACCATCAAGTAGAGTCAGATTGATGCTATGAAACGAAGATACTTCCGTGATATTTCTATTATGAGGGCTGAAAGAGATAGTACTGCCCCTGCGCCCGAAGTAGACGAAGTTGTTGTCTACAGGAGCTTCATGAAGGCAGGGCTTCGGTTTCCCTTGAGTAAATTTTTAGTTGAAGTTCTGAAGACTTTTGAGATTTACCTTCATCAGATTACCCCTGAAGCTATCATCAAAATGAGGATTTTCATTTGGGCCATGAGGAGCCAGGGACTAGAGCCGAGTGCAAAATGCTTCTATAACATGCATGAGATGTCCTATGAGACGAAGGCTACTGGAAAAGATCAATATCATAATAATTTTGGTTGTTACGGCTTCGTGCCTCGCTCTGATGTGAGTTATCCAGTCCCGACGTTTCGGAAGAGGTGGCCAGGAGCCTAGATCGAAGAGTGGTTTTATGTAAAGAACAACTTAGTTGAAAGAGAAGATATAAAGGGGATCATTCAACGCCCTATTAGGTCTCGCTTCGGCATCAGAAGGCCAGCCGCTGCTCTTGGAAATGAAATTGAAGCACGCTAGAAGGCTTTTAACATTGTATGCACTTTTATTGGCACAAGAGACTTAGTCCAAGAGCATATTTCTTATAGAGTGTGGCCTCTTGTAAGTGACTGGGAGATGCCGAAGGAAGCTGCTACCGGGTCCAGTCAAGTTGGCTTGGTTTATCTGAAATACACCTTCAGATACAGAGATCAATTTGATGAGCCGAACGATGACTGGTTGGATTGTGTTGAGGCAACTAGTGACGAATTGCTTGGAGGCCTACACAAGGGCCAAAGATGATGCCATGACATTAGCCTTCGGAGGACGAGGCAAGAGAAGATTAAACAGAGTTTTTGATGTAATTGGTTTTGTATACCCAGACTATTGTTATCCCTTGTGAAAGCAGGGAAAGAAAAGAAAAGTTGCTGCTTCGGCCATTTCTGCTACCCTGAAGGGGAAAAAGATTAAAGTTTTGACACACCAGCCCAAGTACATTGAAACGGCCAGAGTGTCGAAGCTTGCTGAAGGGACTTCTTCCACTGTTGAGCTAGAGTTTCTCGCTCCTGCTGAAGCTAAGGGAGAATCGGCCGAAACCGACGGTGATAATGGTATAGGAGGAAACCAAGACGATCGATGTACCGAAGCGACCTGATGAAACTGAAAAATCAGCCAAAGAACCAGAACCAAAGAGGTCGGCCGAGCAACCGAAGATTCTGAGCCCATCGCAAGAGATGGGGCTGCCAAAGATGACAAAAATTCCTGCAGCAACTCCAAAAAGGAGGAGAATCGCCAGCGTTTTAGACGCGGTCATGGAATCGACAAAAGTACCGACTCTTGCCTTTGCAGAAGTACCTAACATAGGTGAAAAGAATACGAAGGAAATTGCCGAAACTATCATGACCTAGATTGAAACTGAAGCCAGGCCCTCAGCTTCCACAGAAATAGGGCCTGCGAGATCTGTTGAAAAGAATACTGAACAAGGACCTTCGGATACTGCAAAAGCTCCGTTATCGTAAGAAAAAGGGAGAAGCGGCAAAGAATCTGAATCCCCTGCCGCTGATGCTTCTAGTGAGGGATTGGACTTTATAGTGCGTCACGCAGCGGGGAAAAAGCTATTAGGGGAACAGATTGCCGAAGCTATGCATTATGCTAAGGCTCTGAAGTATCCCCAAGGATCACTGGTGTTTAATGGTACTGATGAAGACTATTTTCTATACTGTCATCCAGACAACAAGGAAATATCTGTTTGCCGGGAGATGGCCAAAAATATAGGATTCATGAAGCTAGAACTTGGCTTATCTGCAATGACGAAAGATGACCTTGCGGAGAGCCTTGCTTATAACAGCTTAAAGGTACATACTCTTTGATTCACGAAGTAAGTTATGTTTATTAGTTTTCTTTTCTTCTTTTATGTTCTCATACATATTTTTTGTTATTAGGGCTTAATTCTTAGTAAAGCTTTAAGAGCCCAAAAAGAGGTCGAAGACGAAAGCTGTGCAATTGCACTTGGGAACCTTCGGTCAGAGGTTATCAGACTTAGGAATGAAGCCCTAGAAAAGGATAAAATTCTGCTCTCCTTGGTAGATAGAGTAAAAAGTCAGCGAAGCCAAACTTACTGCACAGTCCGAAGCTCATATAGCCGAAGTCGAAGATCTTCAGAAAAAGCTTGCCGAAGCTAATGAAAACTTTGAACTTGCAAATGCAAAGCAAGAGATAAGTGAATGGACAAGTGCGACATTGGAAAATAATGTGAAAGAGCTTCGTGAATCCAAATGAATGGACAAGGGAATGTTGAAGTGTGTTATCCCGTTAGGGATCACATCTCTACTATACTTAAAGCACCAGTTTCAACGGTCGTCATGTATCATCTTTTTACAAATAAACCATCACAACTATTTCAAATTAACCCGTTGCACGTCTATAGATGGCCAAACGGCGGCCTGGCACGGGCCAGACGCCCGTGGGCCACATTTGATTAAATTAGCGTAAAATATTAAAAAACGGTGCAGGAGGTGAGATTCGAACCCATGCCATGATGGTAGAAGGGCGGGAGACACTAGGTGAAGCTATCTAATCAGTAGAACATAATGCTCAATTGTTTTTAATATTGAATATAAATTGTATATATGTATATATGTTTTTTGTAAAATAAAAAAATATATAATCGTGTCGGGCCGGGCCGGACCAGCACTACGGACCGAGGCTACAGCCCAAGCATGACACGACGTTCTTGTCCCTTGCAAGCATTAGGCCGTTTCTGAGACCACATGGCGCAATGGACTCCACGGTGTTTGAGGTTCCTGAATTGGATGGAGCCACAATGATTTGTCACACTAACAGTAAAATGAAATGTTATTTGTTGGTTTTAAACATTAGTAATTACTACGAAGTAGCATAATTTATATGGAGCACATCCAGTTTTTATTGATGCCTGACTTTAGTAACCACTCCATATTTTGATCTATCTATTTTATAAGTTTGAGTTCATGTGACTTATTTTAGAAACTTGAGCTCACAAACTTTCTCTTATTTGGTCTCTGTATAGTGGAATTATGTCATTCTATAATCTCTGTTCGTTCAATCAGTCGTTGTGAACTCTCTTCTAATCGCTCACTCCATTGGTCATGTTGTACCAAGACATATTGGATGGAGTAAACAATAACATCAGTTAGCTAAATCAAAAAAATAATATACGGAGAACGGAGACCATCAATAAAAAATCTTGAGATTTTTTGGTGGATAATTTACGTGGGTATTGTTGTAAGTTGTCGCAACGCACGGGCAACCGACTAGTTTGTGTTAATATAGGCGTCTAGTGCGCAAGGCTTACATCGGATGAAACAATCATGTAACAACCTTCCTTAGATTAGGCTACTTGGTACACAAGAGAGCACAAATCTTGCTAATAGAAAGAGGTTGTTACGATTGTTTACAAGAAGATATTCATGCAGAAGATATACATGCCTATTCTAATAATACCAACTTCCATATAAGCTTGTGAGTGTATTATTTAGTAGTAATGAAAGCTACATATATACTCCCTCCAGTGCAGTAAAGGTAGTCGTTTAGGACATGATTGTGCATACCAAGGAGTGATTAATTATCATAGAGTTTTCCCTGTTTGCCCCTATTAAATAGGGATATGGGTGCATTAACGTCACTAAAATAATCAGGCTTGATTGGTTGCTGCAGCAGCTTCAAGGCATTCTAGACTGGAGGTCTCAAGTTCGATTCCTCTTAAATGCATCTTTTTTTGTGCAATTACTAGGGGCAACAACGTCCAAATCCCAGACCCACGCGCGCTATGACTTCTTTTTGTGCACGCTCGGTCACGCGCAGGATGACTTCTTTTACTGCACCGGAGGGAGTATTCTTTGTCGGTAACCGACAAAAATAGGCCATTCATGTCATGTGCAGCTTGATATCATGAGCATGGCTCTAGCTCCTCTGAAAATGACTTGGGCTCTCATTTCGCTTAAGAACAATG
Organism: Zea luxurians; assembly: GCA_029449295.1. Classification (NCBI taxonomy): domain Eukaryota; kingdom Viridiplantae; phylum Streptophyta; class Magnoliopsida; order Poales; family Poaceae; genus Zea; species Zea luxurians. The sequence continues at coordinate 4,542,412 of JAOPSE010000074.1, read as the reverse complement.
CCTCTATAGGAGCCGGTGTTTTTTAACAAATCATTTGGCAAAACAGTTTCTCTTGACGCGAGAGAGGAGCAAGATAGAGTGGGGGAAGAGCCGCTAGAAGCCAATTTTTTGCTCTAGCTTCTCTCTATAAAAATGGCTCCAACTTCTTAGTGCTTTTTATTAGGAACTCTTTTTTAAGACCGTTTAGAAGGGAGTTAGAGCCGATTTAGGAGCCCTCCCAGACAAGCCCTATATGTGATGAAGAGAGTTCTGCTGCTCCCTAGTCAAAATGGAGCGATCGATTCCGGTGGTGATATATATAGCGCCTACCAAAGCTAACATTTTTGCCACCAAAGCTAGCCAAACTGAGAAACGGAGCGTGGTGTAGTAGTTGAGAAACTTTTTCTTTTTTTGTTGGAAAACATGGCATTTAGAATGAATGCATGCAGTGAATATCATCACGCATTAGATAGTGCAACCATGTCTTTCTAGGAGAGATCATGCGCAGCGAAGAGGAAGGTCAGGTTGGCCAGGCCAGACGTCGGTGGCGGGATGTTGTTGTTGGCGCCACTAATCCTCGCCGTCGGGGAGTCTATCAACGTTGCTAGATCTGCTACGGTGAAAAATCCACTGACGAAGCTGAAGAAGACTGAAGAAGGAACCATGTCTGTTGGGGGCCTTACTCTTCAAAGGTCCTCAAAAACACGACTAACCATTTGTTTCCAGTACATCACTGAATATTACAAGAACTTCGTTATAGGAAAAGCTTCGTGATGAGTATCTTCTTCCCCGATGAAGGTTCTCGAAACAGAGACATCGTATGAAAGCGATAACGATGGATACCGAAGCTACGGCCGAAGAGCAAAAACTTCGGCTTAAGGTGGCGACGAAGGTCAAATTTGATGCCAAGCCGAAGGGAAGAAAAGACTAGTTAATTCCTTAGAATTTATGTTGCAATCATAAGTACATGTTAAGGTCATAAATGTATTTTTACTCGGGCTACGTCCCATGTCTATAAATAGGTGAAGAGTACCCTCGTACTATTCACGCTGGATTGTGTTCGCTCTCGCGTCATCACCTTCGATCAAGCCGAAGGTATCGATGTAATATGAATTTTATGAATGTTCTCATATTCATCATGAAATGGGAATATAATTGAATGCAACCTGAATGAATGACTTGTAATTGTTTCTAAGAATTATTATTCTCACAAATGTTGATAATGTATCTTTCATGACCTTCGTCTAAGGATTATTATGTCTGAAAAGAGATAATGCTTTATAGGACGAAGGTCCTTAATCTTTAACATCTGTGTTGTCTTGTTCTTGATTCACAATATTTGAGAATAAGTGACCAACAATGTCATGCTGAGGAGAAGCCATAGGGAACCGAAGCCCAATCCTAAATATGCCAGTAAGGACTGGATATAATAGGGCCCACCAAGTGTTAATCGTAGTAGTTATGTATTAATTAAATAAGGTTACGGTTAATACCAAAACTAGCTATAAGTAGTAGTAAGGAATCTATTATACGTGGCTTTTGGCTAGCCTAAACTTGGAGAGAATGAAAGGAATACCTGAACCACCCAAACCACTCCCTTTCTTGCGTGCTCTTGAGAGTTGCTAACATTTTGGTACCAGAGCCAACATGGATCCACCACACGAGTACTTCACGAGGGCGTAGGCAACAAGGAGACGTAGAAGCGGATGTACTCTATACAGTCCGCCATGGAGAATTTGAAGAATACTGTCAAGGGCCTAGTGACTGATCGGAGTGACTTCAAGAGGTGGAGACCGGAGATCGAAGCCAAGGTGGTGGAGATGACAGAAGTGCTGAAGACACTCCAGCTCAAGTGAACACGAAGCCGTGTGGGGGTCTCCTTCTGTTTTGGTGGATTCGATGAAGCCTAAGTCGACTAGAGGGATATGGTGACCACGTCGACAGGAGAACCATCAGTACTGGCGAGTGCGTCCACATCGACGATACATGAACCCAAGGTGATCGAATCAGTGATCGGACAAACTCTTGACCGGGCGCTGGACCGAAGATGGTAGGTACACCATACTCTATGGGAGGTATTGTCACACCGAATACCCCGCATCCTTGTTCCTTTGTTCCTAGTTTAGTATTGCAGACTGCTTCAATGAATTGGTCTCAAGTTCCTGGTACTAGCATGCCTCAGATGAACTTTACTGTTTTTTATGGGTCTAATCCAAAGCTGTGGAGAAATCATTGTGAGACATATTTCGAGTTTTATGTTGTTCCTAGTGAGATGTGGATCAAATTGGCTATCATGCACTTTCAAGGTCCTGCACTGTATTGGCTACAGTCAATGGAGGCTAGAGCAAGGGACATGAGTTGGCATCAGTTGTGTGTCACCCTGAACACCAGATTTGGGCGTGACCAACATACCTTACTGATCAGACAATTCTATCATATTAGACAAACCACTTTGGTGACTGAATATGTCAAGCAGTTTCACCAATTGCTGCACCAACGGCTGTCCCATGAGCATCAACTAACTCACACTATGATCACACGGTTTGTGGATGGGTTGAAGCATGAGGTAAAGGCAGTAGTGATTATTCTACGGCCAAATAATTTGGACACTGCGTGCGCTCTATCTTTGCTAAAGAAGAAGTGTTGGGTAACACAGGAAAAAGAGAGTTCAAGAGATTTGAGTCAGCCTCTTTTGCTAGGTTGCCATCATGAGCCAGGTCGATGCCACTACCATTGCCCCCAGCTTCTAGAAGCAAGGAATGAGCGAGGATCATCGTGTGTCTATCTTTTAAGTGCGTTGAAGGTTAGGGTCACACTACCGGAATCTGGGCCTTTGTCGAGTGCCAACCACTTTGCCGAGTGCTTTTTCTTGGACATTCGGCAAAGAAGCCTTTGCCGAGAGCCGCACTCGGCAAAATTCTGCTCTCGGTAACGAGCTCGTTTACCGAATGAAGGACACTCGGCACATAAACACACTCGGTAAAGACATATTTAATTTGCCGAGTAGCCAACACTCGGCAAAGGTGGCGCTCGGCAAAGGGCCGTCAGCGGCCGTCTAAAGCTGACGGCCGTCAGCTTTTGCCGAGGGCCGAGGGTCGGCACTCGGCAAAGAGGCTTCTTTGCCGAGTGCCAAATATCTGACACTCGGCAAAGACCTCTTTACCGAGTGTCTTATTTGGACACTCGGCAAAGCATATTTTTATTTTTTTGATTTTGGCAACCAAACTTTTTGTGGTATGTTCCTACACTATGTAGACCTACATATACTATTTTAGGACAATTATAACAGAGTTTTCAATAGGTAGTAGATTTAGTTTGTTTATTTGAATTTCTTCGGAAAATTTAGATTTGAACTGCACGTCACTCGAAACTTGAAAAACCGTGCATGCAAAAATGATATCTATGCTACTTAGCACAAATTACGACCGATTTCAGGAGCGGACCGGAAATTTCGAGCAACATACTCACTAAACATGGTCGTGAACTTGCCATCCACATGTTTAAAAATTGTATAAAACACAAACAAAGTCAGAAAACCATGAAACTTGTCCACGTGTCATGATGTCATATATAGAGGCTGTGATAAAATTTTTAGAAAGTTTCGAGAAATCTGTGACACACTATGTGTAGAAACCTAAGAGATCCACACATGAAATCATAGAGTTTCAATGTGGATCTCTTAGGTTTCTACACATAATGCGTCACACCTTTCTCGAAACTTTCTCAAATTTTTAACACAACCTCTATATATGATATCATGACACGTGGACAAGTTTCATGATTTTCTGACTTTATTTGTGTTTTATACAATTTTTAAACATGTGGATGGCAAGTTCACGGCCATGTTTAGTGAGCATGTAGCTCGAAGTTTTCGCTCCGCTCCTGAAATTGGTCGTAACTTGTGCTAAATAGCATGTGTATCATTTTTTGCATGCACGGTTTTCCAAAGTTTCGAGTGACTTGCAGTTCAAATTTGAATTTTCCGAAGAAATTCAAATAAACGAACTAAATCTACTAGCTATAGCAAACACTGTTATAATTGTCCCAAAAATGCTACATGTAGGTCTACATAGTGTAGGAATATACCATAAAAACTTAGGTTGGCAACATAAAAAAAATAAAAGTATGCTTTGCCGAGTGCCCAAGGATGACACTCGGCAAAGCATGCTCTGCCGAGTGTCATAAAGGGGGCACTCGACACAGAATGTTTTGCCGAGTGTCATCCGTAGGGCACTCGGCACAGAATACTTTGCCGAGTGCCGGATCCAGGGCACTCGGCAAAACATATTTTTAAATTTAAAAAAAAATTTTTGCCGAGTGCCAGATCGCGGGCACTCGGCAAAGACTTTAATTATACAGACCGTGCGACCTCTTCTTCTTCTTTTCTCTTTCTCCTTTTATTTTCACACCGACGACCGCCGCGCCACCAACGCCGTCGCCCGTCCTCGCCCGAGCGCCACCAACGCCGTCCGCGACCGCCCCCATGCGCACGGCCGGCCACCGGCCACCACCGACGTCGGCTCGCGCGCCTCCCTGCGCCCGCCGCCACCCGACCGCCTCCCTGCGCCCGCCGCCTCTCGGCCGCCGCCCCTCCATCGTCGTCCGGCAGCTCCCACACGCTCGGCCCACCTCCGCTCGGCCGCCTACGTGCCTCCCTGAGCCCGGCCGTCCACGCGTAACCGCCGTCCGACCACCCACGCGTCCACCATCGTCGCCGGTCCCGGCCTCGAAGGTATGATTTTTTTCTTGATCAAAGCTTGTACTACTACTCTACAATTAATTGTATATATATAATGTTCGAAATATTGCCTATGCATTTTGTTATTCGACTATATCTATAGGAAAATAACAATATTTATGATACTAATTTGAGTCGAAAATCATAAACCATGTGATAGATGTGGTTCGACTACTTGTATATATGATGTCCAATGCATTGCATATATGCCATAGTGTCGTTGATATACCTGTGGACATCAGCTATCGTGCTGCTACTTTTATTTGCAGGTTTTGGAAACCTCCCCGTGTAGGGGAGGTGCTGCCGTTTTTTGTCGATATATGTTAGAGGATGGACGGACCGTGAGTGGATGTACATGGGCCATAGAGGAAGGAACGATGTCACCACTGAATGGATTAGAAGGACCGATGATTTCGTGGAACGAGCATATGGCAAAGCTGCTAAAGGAGCGAGTCTAGTCCCATGCCCATGCAGCAAATGTGCCAACTGGAAAAGAAAACCAAAGAAGGCCATGATAGAACATATTTGGAAGAATGGATTTACGTCGGGCTATACGCGGTGGATATTTCATGGTGAAGTGCATCGTACGAGAGAGGAGGTGCTGAGACAACGTGTCGAGGATTATGACGCGGATGCGGGGGTAGCGGATATGTTAAATGACTATCAGGAGGCATAGTACACGGGAGGATGTATGGATGACGAGCCAGAGCCGACTGCAAAGGCGTTCTACGACATGTTTGACGCGGCACCGAAGCCCCTTCACGGCCAGACAAAGGTTTCTCAACTGGATGCCATTGGGCGTGTAATGGTGTTCAAGTCGCAGTACAACATGAGTAGAGACACATTCGATGGCTTGTTGACGGTTATTGGGAGCCTGCTTTCGGATCACGTTCTGCCAAAGAGCATGTACGAGGCACAGAAACTCCTTCGTGCACTCAAGATGACGTATGAGCAGATTCATGCTTGTCCGAAGGGCTGCGTGCTATTTAGGAAAGAATACGCAGAGGCAAAGTACTGTCCCAAGTGTAAATCATCTAGGTTCATGGAGGTAGACTCTGGTGATGGACAGAAGAGGCAACTCGACATCCCCTTGACAATCCTACGACACCTTCCGTTCATACCGAGGATCCAGCGTCTGTACATGACAGAGGAATCCGTGAAACAGATGACATGGCACAAAAATGGAAAACGATACAATCCTAACAAGATGGTGCACACATCCGATGGTGAAGCATGGAAACACTTTGATGCCATTCACCGTGAGAAAGCCGAAGAGGCTCGTAATGTATGCGTTGCGTTGGCCACAGATGGGTTCAATCCCTATGGAATGAGCGCTGCCCCGTACACATGTTGGCCCATGTTTGTTATCCCAATCAATCTCCCCCTGGTGTGTGCTTTCAAAGGCAGAATATATTCATGTCGTTGATAATTCCCGGACACCTGGGGAATAAAATGGTCGTGTACATGGAGCCTTTGATCGATGAATTGGTACGTGCCTAGGAGGAAGGGGTATGGACGTATGACCGAGCTACGAAGACAAACTTCAGAATGCATGTTGAATACCAGTACTCCATGCATGACTTACCGGCGTATGGGCTATTCTGCGCCTAGTGTGTTCATGGTAAGTTCCCATGCCCAGTTTGCAAGGAAGCTCTCAGGTTCATTTGGTTGAAAAAGGGTGGCAAATATGCATCCTTTGATAAACATCGACAATTTCTCCCTCCTGACAATCCATTCCGCCTAGACATCAAGAACTTTACGAAAGGTGTCGTAGTGACAGACCGCCCACCTGCAACGATGACTGGAGCCAAAATTCGTCAACAGATAGATGGGCTCGTGGCCAATATAGAAGGTGGTTTTGTGGGATATGGTGAGCAGCATATGTGGACACATAAGTCTGGCTTAACTCGGCTCCCCTATTATGACAACCTGCTCCTTCCACACAACATTGACGTGATGCACACTGAAAAGAATGTTGCCGAGGCACTGTGGGCAACAATTATAGACATTCCTGATAAGTCAAAGGATAATGTGAAGGCAAGAGTGGATCTGACAGCGTTATGTGATAGACCAAACCTAGAGATGAAGCCGCCAAGTGGCGGAAAGACGTGGAGAAGGCCTAAGGCCGATTTCGCCCTAAGCAGGGCCTAGAGGAAGGAAGTACTTCAGTGGATCAAGATGTTGATGTTCCCTGATGGGTATGCAGCTAACCTGAGTAGGGGGGTGAACTTATCTACTATGCGAGTCTTAGGGATGAAGAGTCATGACTTCCACATATGGATTGAACGGATTCTTCCTGCGATGGTTCGAGGCTATGTCCTTGAGCATGTCTGGCTAGCGCTTTTAGAGTTGAGCTATTTCTTCCGTCAGCTTTGGGGAGAGGTATGTAAATTTATGTTCTTCATTCTTAGTTCATATTATGTGTTCAAAATCATAATATAAACTAATACTTTTTATTTATCACTTGGACAGGTCTTGGACGGTTGTGGATTATGCTGGGGGTCATCGTCGCCTCCCTAATGGCATCCTCGGCCTGCTGTGCAGGGAACACTTCCCTGGACTGGTTGAGTACGCCGGAGTGACGGGCCCAGCCTACACCTTCGACCACTACGCCGTCGCCCCCGATGCAGTAGACCAGGACGATCGGGAATTCAATAACAAGGCAGAGCGGGTGAAGCAAGAGCTGTGGGTATGTCTTAGTATAATGTAAAATATGTCGCATTCGTTGCAAATTCTTGAAATAATGTATGGATACATCGTTTTTGTATGCATAATTTCTTCAGATGCGAGGCTGGATACGAGGCTAGGGCGGATGTGGTGGCCACCACGAGATGTAAGAAGCTCGTCGTGGACATGCACTATGAGGCTCGAATCCAGGCCATCGTCAGCTACCACGGCTCCGTCCTTGGGGAGAGGGTGTCCAAGCAGCAAGCCCGAACCATGTTGTTGACCAGGGACCAGTACCTGCAGGTAAAGTCATGCATGTTTGGTACCAGTACTCCATGCATGAATTTTATTTTATCTTCTGATATGCACTTTACGTGTTTACTTTGTAGATGATTCCATATTGGTGCGCTGCACATCCTCTATGCTGGGAGCAGATGGTGGATAGGTGCTGTTCGGCTGAGTGGGACGAGGCGCACAATGCTAGCCGGGAACGGCGTATGATGATGCAAGGTCCCTCCCACCACCAAGGCAGCCGGAGCCTGGGCCAATATGCAGAAGCATGGTGTGATATCCCAATTTTCTGAAAAGAAGTTAAATTTCTTTTTCTCTTTTCTTTCATGTTCTGTGGCATTGGGGTTTGGAGTTTCAGGAGGCATTCCTCAGGGAAACAGTAGATCTTTTGGCATTTTTTCGCTGGGGTCAGGAGCTCAGATGGGAGAGCGTGTTCGGGCCGTTTATCTCGATCCGATGGATGGGAGCCCCCCCCTCCCCAACCCTAGCCGACCCCCTCTTTTCCCAATGGTTGCAGCCGCCCCCACACCATTTCCACCCCTTTGGCCGCCACCCCCTCCCTCTTCCTCTCCTCCCCTTGGGCAGCCGCCCTCTACCCTCCCCACGGCTTCCTCCTCCCTCTAGATCTCCCCCCACGTAGCAAGGATCGAGAAGAGGAGGAGCACATTGAATTGAAGAGGAAGAGAGGATCAAGGAGATGTTCTTCCCCATCTCTTCTTGCAGAATTTCTTGGGGAAACCCTAGGTATGGATGGGATCCTTGTTCCTCCCTGTAATTATGTACTTTTGGAGGTTGTGGATCATGGGGATTAAAGGATCAGAGGTTGAATTAGATGTGGGGTTAGGTTTTGATCTCGAATTTAGTTTTCTGCAGAATGGCAGATTCGACAATTTTTGTTCATGCCAGTTTTCCGTGGTCTTAGTGGCCTCAAAAAAATAAAAAGTCTATATATGACTCATAGATAATTTGTAGATCTTTCTGTGGCCGTGGAGAACACCTCAATCGGACATCATATCATAAAGTTATTGCAGTTTGATTATAGCAGTTTTTCAGTCTTATAATTCTGTGCAGAATCTGTTCTCTTAAGATTTAGGCAATTGTATAAACAGAATTAAACTTTAGGTTGGTAAAAGAAGTTGTAGATAATTTTATAAGATTTCCAGATTGTTAAAGAGTGCATTCATATGAATTTTGAAACTCAAGTTATGTTTGTTTTACTGTGGCTGTTCCTGTTTGCCTGATAAAAATGAGCGGGTCTATTCACTGGTAGGTTTCATCTAGTAAATGGCCGAATTGGCTCTTCCAACTATGGAGACTCCTTTAGAGGGATAAAAGTTATTACTGCCAGCAGAATTTCATCATTTTTGGTTGAGTAGTTTGGGAGATATCGAATTTTGAAGTTAACTATGCTGCTGTCTAAAACAGATTCAGTCAGTTATCTTGTCAGATGTTTTAGAACTTATAGATGGCAAAATTTAATTATCCATTGAATACCGAAGTTGTAGAGTATTTTGTGTAGAAACTCCTAGAGTATTTGTTTGATATCATCACTGTTATAATTTTAAAGATACAAAATTAACAAACTGCGCTGCTGCTGTTTGGCATGTGGTTCAGGGTGGGAGTCATTTCACCGGGTCTTGGTTTCAAGTGTAGGAGCGATTTGTTGATTGTTGGTAAATGTTTGTGAAATATTTGTACTATGTTTTATGCCCCGCAGCAGGTGTCTACACTCCAGATCATGCCTAGTACATTTTTCTTCTTCGATGAAGGCAAGTGAATGTAGCGGTGGTTGCTATCATTTTGACTTGTTGTTTCATCGCCTACACTCTAATATTCAGAATCATCGAATTCTTTCATAATTGAACCCTATGGTGATTCTTTAATTGATTGTATTATATTGATGCTTAATCATATATTGATGATGATGATTCGAGTATGACCCACGAGATTAATTCACACCCCTGAAGGTAAATGAAGTATTATTTGAGGTTTGTATTGTATCTGAAGGTAAACGAAGTTGTTGGGGACTTGTTCTCAAATGCTATGAGTTAAGAACAAGGCAACATAGAAAATGTTAAACGTTAAAGTCCTTCGTCCTTCGAAGCATTATTTCCCTTAGGATATAATGATTTTCAGACGAAGGTTATGAAGGGCATACCTTCATAAATTCAGTATATAATAATGAAGAAGGAATCAAATAAGACACAAAAGATAGCGTAAACCATTATATATTTTTATCACCTCATTTCTGTATTATTATTATAGAAAAGCAGAAATAATATCAAATTACAAATGTACCTTCGGCTTGAAAGAAAGGCGGAAGTACAAGCGTGACGCAAAAGCAAGTGCCAAGTCAGCGTGAGCAGTACGGGGGTACTGTTCACCTATTTATAGGCACGGGACACAGCCCATATGAAATTACATCCATGCCCTTTACATTTGGTAGTAATTCTATAGTAATCCATCGAGGTCCGAATAGCCTTTTCATCTTTAAGTCGGTTTCCTTTTCTGCTATCACGCCGAAGCTTTCCTGCTCACATCTTTGGCGCTGTGTCAACCTTCGTATTATTTGGGCTTCTCCTACTGTGATATCGACTCGAGTCCGAAGATACCTGTTCACATATTATACTCTAGAAACACTGTTAAATCCTGTTTTTGAGGACCTTCGAAAGCCGAAGGCCCCCAACAGTAGCCCCTCGCAATATTAACTTGTTAGAATAATAAATTTAGATTGCGACATGGACGAAGGCCTTAAGCCGAAGGTCCGAAAAAACACCTCCCCTTTGCTAGAATAGCAACATTCACTGACAAGCGGGGTCTTTCAATTTTCAACGCACTGGGCGTATAAATAAGAGCATACCGCGAGCTCATTTGATACGCTCTCTTGCCATCTGCTCTTGCTCACTCAATTTTTAGCTCTTGCGCACCAAGACTTGTTTAGCTTTTAAAGTTTTTAAGCTTCGGCGTTGAAAACAGTTTTTTAGTGTTTCCGAAGATGTCTAAAGATAAGAAGGCTGCTGCCGAGATGAAGCTGAGTCTCTCTGAAGAGAAGAATCTGGGGTTTCTTATAGCAATGTCGAAGACCAATACAGAAAAAATCACCAAAGAGATTTTAGAAGGTTTATCTGAAGATACTGATGACAGCGACAGTTATGATGTGGATAGTGGTGGTGAAGACTCCGAAGATCGCCCCTGGCGACCAAGCCATTTGGTTTTTGGCAAATCAGGTATCAAAGAAAATCATCTTGTCAACATGAGGGGAAGATATTTTCGGGACTTATCCATTGTGAGGGCCGACGAAGCAGAGAAAACTTGCCCGTCCCCTGAGGAAGATGAAGTCGTAGTGTTCCGAAGCTTTTTGAAAGCTGGACTACGATTTCCCCTGAGCAGCTTTGTCGTAGAGGTGCTGAAAATATTTGAAGTCTATCTTCATCAACTTACCCCCGAAGCAATTATAAGGATGAATATCTTCGTGTGGGCCGTGAGAAGCCAAGGTCTGGAACCTGATGCGAAAAGTTTCTGCAACATACACGAATTATCATACGAGACAAAACCCTAGGGTAAGGAGCAGTATCACAATAATTTTGGCTGCTACAGTTTCGTTTCTCGGTCTGGGTCAAGCTGTCCCGTGCCAACTTTTCGGAAGAGATGGCCCGGTGACTGGATGACAGAATGGTTTTATGTGAAGAATGACCTGAAAACACGGGAAGATATTAAAGGTATAATTATGCGCCCTATTTGGCAAAGCTTCGGCCTGCGGAGGCCGAAGGTTGAAATGAATGAAGCTGCCGAAGAATGCCAGAGAGCCTTCGGAGTTATTTGTTCTTTTATTGGAACGAGAGATTTGGTCCAAGAGCATATTGCCTTCAGAGTATGGCCGCTCGCGGAAAAATGGGAAATGCCACAAGAGACTATAAAGGAGGCTGACGAAGGTGGACTTATCAGGCTGAAGTATACTTTCAAATTCGGAGACAAATTCGTAGAGCCAGATGATGACTGGCTGAAAAGCATCGAAAATCTAAGTGATGAACTACTTGGGGTTTATTCAAAGGCCGAAGATACTGCATTGTCAGCAGCCTTCGGAGGCCGGAAAAAGAAAAGACTGAACTGAGTGTTTGACGCAATCAGGTTCGTCTACCCTGACTATCGTTATCCCATTCGAGGGCAAAAAAGAAAAGGCACGACTTCTGCGAAAGAAGAAGCTGTAGCTGCTCCTAGTGAGCCAGCACCGAAAAGAAAAAGGATTAAGGTCCTCACACATCGGCCATGCTATATTGAACCAGCTTCGGTGCCTGAGTTCACCGGAGAGACCTCTTCGGCCACCGAAGCTGAAGAGCCAACCTTGCTGCCAGAAGTCGCAGAAATGGCCGAAGCGCCAACAAGAACAGAATTGGAAGAACCAAAAATTTTGTTACCAGAAACCAAAGAGATGGCCGAAGCGCCACCGACAGAAAAAATGGAAGAAGCAAAAGGATCAACTGAGGGATCAAAAATATCAGAAGTTCTAAGTTCTTCAACAAATGTTGAAACAATAAAAAACCAAAAGGGTCCAGCGGTGACTCCGAAGAGAAAAAGAATGGTCAATGTGCTAGATGTTCTGGAGACAATTAAGTCTTCAAGCACAACTCCGAAGAGGACTGTTGAAACTTCCGAAGCAAAAACTGAAATTTTTGATACTAAGGCTCCAAAGCAAGAAACTGAGGCTGAAGTTGGGCCCTCAGAGCCCACGAAGGTAAAATCCTTGGAAACCGAGGAAGAAAAATGACGGAGCCAATCCTTGTTGAAGAAACCAGTGTTGTTGCCCCCGAAGCATCCCCCAAAGTCCTTGATTATATTGTTCGACATGCTTCGGGGAAAAAATTATCAGAAAAAGAAAAGCAAGAGGCCCAGCTTTACGCCCAAAAACTGAAATATCTAAAGGGGGCGTTAATATTCAACGACAGCGGAGAAGAAGACTTCTTATATTGTCTCCCTGACAGCAAAGAGATTTCTGTCTGTCGGGAGATGAGCAAGAGCTTCGGATTCCCGACATTAGAAGACGGGCTCTCGGTGCTGTCAAAAAACAAATTGGCCGACAGCCTGGCGTACAATAGCTTAAAGGTGCAAAAATGGGATCTTTGTATTTTTCCTTGAGACCAAAATTTTTCGTTTGCTTAAATTTATTGACGCACACATATTTTTCTTTGCAGGGCCTTATACTTAGCAATGCCCTCAAGGCCCAAAAAGATGCCGAAGACGAAGGGTGCGTTATAGCCCTGAGCAACCTTCGTTCCGAAGTAATTGAACTAAGGAACGAAGGTCTCGAAAAAGATAAAATACTACATTCATTGATAAATAGAATAAAAGAAGACGAAGCTACTTTTAAAGGTCAAGCTGAGGCTCAGAAGCGTGAAATTGAAGATCTTCGAAAACAGCTGGCCAGAGCTAAAGAGGAACGCATACTTGAAGAAACGAAGCGAGAACTTAGCGACCAATGGGCAAATCATTTAGAAGGAACTGTTGAAGAGCTTCGTTCGTCCAAGAAAAGATGCTATGATAAATCTATGGAGTGTGTTAAGAAGATGAAAGCCAGCTTCGCCAGCGTCGGTGCATTCTCGAGCGAAGAAAACTTTACAAGAGGCAACCCCGAAGGTCCCATCGAATGGATTAATCACGAAGCTGAGGCCTTTGAGGAAATTTTAAATAGCCGCGTAGACATATGTGCTTTCTCGGGTGCCAGGGGATTGCCACCATTTTGGAGAAAAAGGGCTGCGAGCATGTAAAGATTTTAGCGCAATCCGAAGCTACCTTGTCCTTCGAAGATGCAAAAGATCCTTCAGCCGAAGCTAGCATGGTTGGCGGAAATTTTTTTACCGACGTCTGGGATAATGGTGGTCGAGAAATGGCCCGAGAAATTATCCAAAAAAGCGAAAAGGGCATCCATGATGCTAGAAAAGTAGCAGAGGCTGCTGAGAAAAGCGCAGATCCCGAAGGACAAATAAGTATTAACTAATGGTTTTTATTGTGTTGTAGTTTTTGGTTGAAACTTCGTTCACAATTTGTAATAGCAATGTAGCCATATCCTGTCCTCCTTCAGATCCTACTAAAGCGTCTCCGGGCCCTCACCCGAAAGGAGACGACGAAATTAAAAAGATGGCTGAAGCTATCATGGATGAAGTTGTTAATCGGCTCTTGAACGAAGCTGCGGAAGTTGTACTTAGAGAAGATTAAGTGCTATTGTAAAAACTTCTGAAATGTGATATGTGTAACATCTTGTAACCCTGAATATAATATACTTGTTTTTATGGTTCAATTCTTTACGATGCATGAAACTTTACATACGTACCGTTTTTGAGTCTTTGACGAAAAAACACCTTCCCTTCTTTTCATGCTTCGTGAAGAAGAATTTTCATTTATCACAACAATATCCGTAGTGTTCTGATGAAGAATATCCAAGCTTCGTGAAGATATTTTCCGAAGCTACACTTACGAAGATCAATAGTGTGTCTCCTTGTGACTTAGCATGATTTTCCCCTTTTTTCAAAACATTCTTCTGCAGCTCGATATTATGTCCCCTTCTTGTGCCATATGCAGCATGATGTATGATGCTTATGCCATGCGAAATGATGTGATGATGTTATGCTATGTAAAATGGTATTTGTTCCGAAGATACATCCACATAATCTTTTTAAATCAGCGTTGACTTTTCACTGTAAGCCTCCCTTAGGAGCTTCTTCGCCTTTTACTTCAGCGGAATCAGCATTTATTTTTCGCTGTAAGCCTCCCTTGGGAGCTTCTTCGCCTTTTACTTTCGGCGGTATTCGCGTTGACTTTTCGCGCTTCGCCTTTTACTTAGGCGGTATCAGCGTTGACTTTTCGCTGTAAGCTCTGCATTCCTTTTGGAACGACTTTGGAGCAGAAAACTTACACTGCGCTCCCTTTGGAACGGCTTTTTGTAGCTTCAGCAAATGTACTCTGCGTTCCTTAGAACGACTTTTTGTTGCTTCGAAGAATTCATACCGTGTTTTTTTTAAAATAATTTTTTGATAATTCGAAGGTCCTCCCTGCTATTGCAAATCTTCAAGCTCCGGCAACTTAAACCTGTGGAGAAGATATATTTTCCTTATGGCAGACAACAAAACTATTACTTGAAATTTAAAAAATGTCCTTTATTACATAGAAAATAAAACTGAAATGAAGAAAACTGCTATCAAAATAGGATATTTGTCAATAGATGTGCTTCGACTCTGGCACAGTGCTATTGACTGTGCGAGCTTCGGATTGTTCTCTGAAGTCCCTTTGGTGTGGAGCATATTGGCTCCCTTCTGGCTGTTGGCCTTGTTGCAGCGGTGGTGGAGGCGGAGGCTGTTGCCAGGAAGCTTGAGGTTGACTCGCCGAAGCAACAGAAACTGCAGGGTGGTTGCCTACATATTCTGGGATGTAAGGCGAATGATACGAAGCGGTGTGCATGACCTGCTTCGGCTGAGCCTGTTGTGCTGCAGCTTCGGCTATTTCCTTTTGCTTCTGGATGGTAACATGGCACATCCTGGTGGTATGGCCCTTGTTCTCACCACAGAACAAGCAAAAAATTCTTCTTGGTTGATCTCCAAATCTTCCGCCGAAGCCCCTGGCGCCTCTGCCTCTTGGAGCTGGCGGTCGGAAGGAGCTTTGCTGTTGCCCCGAAGCCTGTGAGGAGCACTGTGGCCTTTGCTGCTGGCTCCCCCTATCATCATTTTGAGTAGAGTTGTGAATTGACCTAACGTGCCTCGGATAGAATCTTCCTTCGAAGCCCCTGGTCATTTCAGAAAACCTGAAAGCCTCCTCCCTTCTTTGACGAAAATCATTATCGGCCCGAATATACTCGTCCATCTTCTGGAGCAGCTACTCCAAAGTTTGAGGAGGCTTCCTAGCAAAGTACTGAGCTGAAGGTCCTGGTCGAAGCCCCTTGATCATGGCCTCAATGACAATTTCGTTGGGCACTGTTGGTGCCTGTGCCCTCAAACGCAAGAACCTCCGGACATACGCCTGAAGGTATTCTTCGTGATCCTGGGTGCACTGGAATAGAGCTTGAGCAGTGACCGGCTTCGTCTGAAACCCTTGGAAGCTGGTTAACAACAAGTCCTTCAGCTTTTGCCATGAAGTGATCGTTCCTGGTCGAAGGGAGGAATACCAAGTTTGAGCAACACTCCTGACAGCCATAACAAAAGATTTTGCCATGACTGCAGTATTGCCACCATACGAAGATACTTTTGCTTCGTAGCTCATCAAAAACTGCTTCGGGTCTGAATGGCCGTCGAATATGGGAAGCTGAGGCGGCTTGTAGGACGGAGGCCAAGGTGTAGCCTGCAGCTCAGCGGACAGAGGAGAAGCATCATCAAAAGCAAAATTTCCATGATGGAAATTGTCATACCAGTCATCTTCGTTGAGGAAACCCTCCTGATGAAGGTCGTGGTGCTGAGGCCTTCGGTTTTGCTCATCCTGAGTAAGATGACGAACTTCTTCAGAGGCTTCATCTATTTGCCTTTGCAGTTCAGCTAGCCTGGCCATCTTTTCCTTCTTCCTCTGCACCTGTTGATGAAGCATCTCCATGTCTCTGATTTCTTGGTCTATCTCATCCTCTGGCGGTGTCGGGCTGACAGCCTTCCTTTTCTGACTTCGGGCCTACCGAAGGGAGACAGTCTCCTGATTGGGGTCCAGCGGTTGCAGAGCTGCAGCCCCAGTTGCTGAAGCTTTCTTCGGCGCCATAGCGAAGGTTTATGATCGCCGAAGGTGTTCAAAAACTCAAAGAGTGGAAGTGAGTTCACCGGAGGTGGGCACCAATGTTGGGGACTTGTTCTCAAATGCTATGAGTTAAGAACAAGGCAACACAGAAAATGTTAAACGTTAAAGTCCTTCGTCCTTCGAAGCATTATTTCCCTTAGGATATAATGATTTTCAGACGAAGGTTATGAAGGGCATACCTTCATAAATTCAGTATATAATAATGAAGAAGGAATCAAATAAGACACAAAAGATAGAGTAAACCATTATATATTTTTATCACCTCATTTCTGTATTATTATTATAGAAAAGCAGAAATAATATCAAATTACAAATGTACCTTCGGCTTGAAAGAAAGGCGAAAGTACAAGCGTGACGCAAAAGCAAGTGCCAAGTCAGCGTGAGCAGTATAGGGGTACTGTTCACCTATTTATAGGCACGGGACACAGCCCATATGAAATTACATCCATGCCCTTTACATTTGGTAGTAATTCTATAGTAATCCACCGAGGTCCGAATAGCCTTTTCATCTTTAAGTCGGTTTCCTTTTCTGCTATCACGCCGAAGCTTTCCTGCTCACATCTTCGGCGCTGTGTCAACCTTCGTATTATTTGGGCTTCTCCTACTGTGATATCGACTCGAGTCCGAAGATACCTGTTCACATATTATACTCTAGAAACACTGTTAAATCCTGTTTTTGAGGACCTTCGAAAGCCGAAGGCCCCCAACAGAAGTATTGTTTGAGGTTTGTATTGTATGTGAAGGAAGTGAAGTATATTGATAAATGCAGCATGCCATATACATTGCATGATTCACTTGCATCTAAAGTTTTGTCGTGACCTATGGTCCGACCGTACCGGTACAACTTAGCATCGTACGTTGCCCGAGGAGGGGTATGATGCGGCTTCATACCCTTAGAGGTATGAAGGCAGAGGACATATGCATTGCATTCATATGCATTCATTGAAGTGATATTTGCAGATGGTGTGGTTTTATACTCTAAGAGGTATGAAGGCAGAGGACTTACACATTGCATTCCTATGCATACATTGAAGTGATATTTGCAGGTATTGTTGACGCAGGGAAGTGTTATACTACCTATTGTGGTTGTTCGAGGAAATGAGATGACATTGGTTATTTTGGGACTATTGAGTTCTATATCTACAAGTATTTCTGATCTCAATTCTGATCCCTTTAAAATGTTGATTAATCCAATTTTTTTGGTTTAAATATCTCGTCAAAACAATTTACTTGTTGAGATGTTTCATCTCACTCTTGCATTACTCAATGCAGGTACTTGATTCATGTTGGGAATGAGGGAAGTAGCAGCACGTCCACCTTCACTCTCATAATAACGCTGCCCAGGCACAACCATGATTTAATTAGAAACTTCTTGTTGGGGGTATGCTTCATAGTCGAAGATCCTAAAGAAAGAGAACACCTTCGACAGATCCTATCAGGAGCAGCGCCGAAGCTATCACCTATAAAGCTTCGGCACAGTGACAGATCTCAAGACGAAGGGGTGAACCGACTTAAAGATGAAATGACTTAAAGACCCATGATGTTTTGTGTTATTATTGTAATCGATTGTGAAGGGCATAAATGTAATTTTACACAGGCTGCGCCCTGTGCCTATAAATAGGTGAACAATATCCCTATACTGTTCACGCAATCTTGTAATCGCTGGCACATTACGCTGAAATTATTGCTTTCTGCCAAGACGAAGGTATAAATGTACCTAAATATTATGTTTTAATATTTAGGTTCATATAATAAAATATGTGAATAATATTATCTTTTTTGGTACATCTTTCTCTAATGTTTTATATTTTATATTTCATTTTACATTGTTTTATAAATCTGATCACGAAGGTGTGACCTTCGTGATATTTTGCTCATGGCCTTCGTCCGAAGTTCATTAAATCCTTGGGGAGATAATGCTTTAGCGGACGAAGGGCATTAATATTTAACATTTTATGTTGCCTTGTTCTTAATTCATAGCATTTGAGAACAAGTCCCCAACATTGGCGCCCACCTCCGGTGAACTCACTTCCACTATTTGAGCTGATGGCTTCGTCCAACAACCAAGCTGGAGCTGCTTCGGCTACGAAGCTGGTACTCCCGATAACAGGCGGTTCATGCTCAGAGCCAGCCAACAAGAAGCAGAAGAAGGAGGCACAGAGAAGGGTAAAGCATGTCGGGGTGCAGGGACCCTTCATCAAGTCAAGATGGTCACATATCCCGATTACCTTCTCCCAAGAGGACCTTCAGCTCAAAGATTACCCTCACAATGATGCTATGGTTATTTCTTGCGTTATCAAAGGGTTTCTGGTCCACAATGTTCTGGTTGATACAGGCAGTGCAGCGGATATTATATTTGCTAAGGCCTTCAGACAGATGCAAGAGCCAGAGGACAAGATTCATGATGCTACACACCCTCTTTGTGGCTCCGGAGCAAGGCAAATTGTAGCGCTCAGCAAGATCATGATGCCAGTGACCATCGGATTTGTCAACAATACAAGGACTGAGCAAGTTGTGTTTGATATTGTCGACATGGAGTACCCCTACAATGCAATCATTGGTCGTGGAACACTCAATGCTTTTGAAGCAATTCTTCATCCAGCATATCTTTGCATGAAGATACCTTCGGATCAAGGGCCTATTGCTATTCATGGTAGTCAGGAAGCTGCCAGAAAGGCCGAAGGAAACTGGACAGATTCAAAAGCAATCCATAATATAGATGGAGCCGAAGCTTGTGAGCAATACAAGTATAGAAGGGAGAAGGCTGCTTCGGCCGATCAGCCGAAGCCCATGCTTTTATGTGAAGATATAGCAGAGCAGAAGGTGCTGCTGGGATCTCAATTGTCTGAGGAGCAGGAGAAAACCCTAACAAGGTTTCTGTTCAACAACAAAGATGTCTTCGCATGGTCAGCCAACGATCTCTGTGGTGTCAACAGGGATGTCATTGAGCACTCGCTCAATGTTGATCCATCCTTCAGACCCAGAAAGCAGAGGCTTCGGAAAATGTCTGATGACAAAGCCGAAGGTGCTCGGAACAAAGTGAAAAGACTTCTTAGTGCTGGCGTCATTAGAGAAGTAAAGTACCTAGAATGGTTAGCCAACACTGTTATGGTGAAGAAGGCCAATGGTAAATGGAGAATGTGCATTGATTTTACTGATCTCAATAAGGCTTGTCCGAAGGATGAGTTTCCATTACCAAGAATAGATTCTCTAGTAGATGCAGCAACTTCGTCAGAGCTCATGAGTCTACTAGATTGTTATTCAGGCTACCATCAAATCTAGATGAAGTAGGAAGATGAGCCAAAAACCAGCTTCATAACCCCCAGTGTTACATATTGTTATCTTTGGATGCCTGAGGGGCTCAAGAATGCTAGAGGAAGCTTCAGCAGAATGATAGCGAAAGTCCATCATTCTTAGATAGGCAGAAATGTGCTGACATATGTTGATGATATCATAGTAAAAAGCACGAAGCAAGAAAATCACATTGCTGATCTGCAGGAAACATTTGCTAACTTTAGGCAAGCTGGCCTAAAGTTGAATCCAGAAAAATGTGTCTTCGGAGTAAAGAAGGGCAAATTCCTTGGTTGTCTAGTTTCAACAAAAGGGATAGAAGCTAATCCAAACAAAATTGAAGCCATTCTTCGGATGGAGCCGCCAAGCACAAAGAAGGGGGCTCAACGGCTGACAAGAAGATTGGTATCTTTGAATCGATTTATATCTAGATCAGTAGAGAGAAATCTACCATTCTTTGTAGTGCTGAAGTCGGCCGAAGTCTTTCAATGGGGATCAGCTCAGCAGAAAGTCTTCGAAGAGCTGAAGCAGTATCTGATAGATCTAACGACGCTAACTCCACCAGCGCCAGGTGCTCCTCTGCTGCTATATGTGGCAGCCTCGCACTCTGCAGTGAGTGCGGCACTTGTCCAGGAGAAGCTTGAAGGACAAACTAAAAAGCAAGCCCCAATATACTTTGTCTCCGAAGTCCTCAGTTTATCAAAGAAAAACTATACAGAATTGGAGAAGGTGCTATATGCTGTCTTAATGGCCTCCAGGAAGCTTCGACACTACTTTCAAGCATACCATATAATCGTTCCTTCATCACAGCCTTTGAAGGATATTATGAGGAACAGAGAAGCTACTGGAAGAATTGGAAAGTGGGCTGCGGAACTCAACGAATTCAGCATTGATTATGTGCAAAGATCTTCTATTCAGTCCCAAGCATTAGCAGACTTCATCGCTGACTGGACGCCAGGGGCTCAGGAAGAAGAAGCAAGTAAAGATGTCGAAGCTTGGACAGTGCTGCGACGGTTCCTGGGGAACCTTCGGGGCAGGTGCAGCTGCTATTTTAGTTGCACCTTCCAAAGTTAGAACATGCTATGCAGTGAAACTTGATTTCAGCTGCACAAATAATATTGTTGAATACGAAGCTTTACTTTTGGGGCTTTGGAAGTTAAAGGCAATGGGGATAAGAAGGTCGGTTCTCAAAACCGATTCCCAAGTTATTTCTGGTCATGTTGACAAGAGTTGTAAAGCAAGAGACCCGAAGCTTGAGAAATATTTGGATATAGTTCGAAGGCTTGAAGCTTCCTTCGAAGGGTTTTCTGTCAAGAATATTCCACGAGGAGAAAATGAGCACGCTGATCTGCTAGCCAAGTCAGCGGCACAGGGGCTGCCTTTACCTTCGGAAGTATTCTTTGAAAGAATAAAAGCACCTTCGGTGGAACTTCTTGAAAGAGCAGTGCTCAATATATCTCCTGTTTATAGTGAAGATTGGAGAACCGAGATCATGTCTTTTCTCCAGGGCAACTTCCTTTCAGATGACGAAGCTTATAATAAGAGAATAGAGGCAAGAGCCCAACCATATGTAATAATAGAAGGGGAGTTATACAAATATGGAGTCTGTTCTCCATTGCTCAAATGTTTATCCAGAGCTGAAGGTATAGAATTGATGAAGGAAATACACGCAGGCCTGTGTGGATCTCACATCGGATCTAGGCCCTTACTGGGAAAAGTTTTTCGTCAAGGATTTTATTGGCCGAAGGCAGCTTCGGATGCAGCAGAATTAGTCCAAAAATGCGAAGGCTGTCAAAAATGTGCAAGAGATCAAAAACAGCCTTCGTCTCTGACTTAGTTAATACAGCCCACTTGGCCGTTGCAAAGGTAGGGCCTTGATTTGTTAGGCCCACTTCCACCGGCACAAGGAAATTTAAAATATGTTATGGTGGCAGTAGAATATTTTTCTAAGTGGATTGAGGTGAAGCCTTTAGCCATAATAACTTCGGTCACCGTTCAGAAATTTTTCTGGCAAAATATTGTTTGTCGCTTCGGAGTGCCGAAGGCTATTACTGTGGACATCGGAACACAGTTTGATGCCGAAGCTTTCAAAGAGTTTTGTGAACAAATTGGCACGAAGATTCATTTTGCATCGGTTAGACATCCGGAGTCAAATGGACTTGTCGAAAGAGCTAATGGCATTATAATGACAGGAATAATGAAGTTAATATTCAATCAGCCCAGGGGAAAGTTGCCACATGAATTAATCAAAGTGGTGTGGAGCCACAACACAACAATGTCAAGGTCAACAGGCTTTACACCATTCAAATTGTTGTTTGGTGACGAAGCAATAACCTCAGAAGAAGCTAAAGCTGGGTTAATAAGAACAGTGGCTTCGGCGGAGGACGAAGCTGATTATTCTGTGGCAAAAGATGCTATAGAAGGGATCAGGCTTCAGGCTGTGGAGAATATCAATAAATATCAAGCTGAAACAATAAAATGGCGTGACAGAAAAGCTCAGTTAAAAAATATCAAGCCAGGGCACTTGGTACTTCGGAGAGTTGCTAACCCAGATACAGTAGGCAAGCTACAGTTAAAGTGGGAAGGACCTTTTCTGGTAGTATCTTCGTCAAGACCCGGTTCTTACAGATTGAAGGATATGGACGACAACGACATTCCTAGATCTTGGAATGTGGATGAGCTTCGGCGGTATTATGTGTAGCTTGATGTAATCTTTTTTTATTTTTTCCTATGGCACCCTTTTTCTTTCCAAACGGGGAGAAAGGTTTTTAATGGGGCCATAGCATGTAATTTCTCTTTTTCTTATTTCAGCTCTACAAGAGCAATATCCCCCAAAGATGTAAATGTAAAAGCTGAGCATGCACCATCAAGTGCAAAGAGAAAAGAAAAAACAGGGAGAAGCTCGAAAGACGTCCCTAAGGGGATGCAGAGCACGACGAATCTACAAAAAGTCGTTCCTAAGGGAGCGCAGCGTAAGTTTTTTTGCTCAAAAGCCGTTCCTAAGGGAATGCAGAGTTTACAGCGAAAAGTCAACGCTGATTCCGCCGAAATATAAGGCGAAGCGCGAAAAGTCAACGCGATACCGCCGAAATAGAAGGCGAAGAAGTTCAAAAGACGTTCCTAAGGGAATGCAGAACTTACAGCGAAAAGTCAGCGCTGATACACTGAAAAATAAGCGGTGAAGCCGAAAAAAAAGGCAAAGAGACTTTGATTATTCCTAAGGAATGGAGGCTTTGGTTGTGGCTTCGTATATGTGTGTTTAGACATTCATTTGCACGGTACATTACATCTTACATTTGCATTCATAAACATTCATTGAGACATACATAGGATCATCATCATCATAACATAGACAGTTGCTTCGGCTCTAAAGACAAGGCTTCGAAAAAAAGAAAAAAAGCAGTTTTATGCTTCGCTGTGTACGAAAATAAGGGAAGGTGTTTTTCGCCTTCGGCTCAAAAATGCTAATTTCGTTCACACCAAAGCATTTTATACATTGATGGAAAGGTAAGGATATATTACAAGGAATGGACAAAGTCTACAAAGTAAAATTTAATTACATTATTCTTTACACAAGTTATTACAAGAGTTTTTAGAGCTTTTTCTACAGACATCTATTCAAGCTTCATCAGTATCCATGGAGCTTCGGTTTCGGCTTCGTCATCCGTTAAGCTTTTGGCTTTGTCTCCTTACTCCTCAGCTTCGGCCTCGGCTTCGTCATCCTGTATGTATCAAAGTATGGTAAGCAAAATTTAAACTTGATGGAAGAGGTAGGCACAAGGTATGATTTTGTTACTGGCTTAAGATGACTTCGAGCTTCATCACCAGTGTTGCATCGTCCACCCTTTATCCATACCAATTTTATAAATCTATTTGCTATGCTTCGGGCAGGGTTGGGAATGTTATCCAAATCTGCTGGTGATAAGCTGAAATTGGGTCTATTGATAACCTTTCCATGTTCGCAGCCAGACTTCAGGAAGGCAACAGCTGTGCCTCGAGAAGCTACCAGGGCACAAAAGTCACCATGTCCAGCTATAACTTCGTCAAGGTCATCAATTTCACCTTCGATATGTTCGAGGGCCCCTGACAGGTCTTCAGACGAAGGATTAAATTTTTCGCTGCTGGCTCCAACCGAATAGAAGACCTGCTTCAGCCGTTGAACACATCGATTACTGAATTCCAAACATTTGTTTTGAAGGCTTGTCAATGATTTTTTCAAATCTGAATTTTTCTGGACCTCGGCCTCAAATTTTGCATTAAGCTCTTTCTTTTCTTGTTCAAAGTGTTCTGATTGGCAGAGAAGCTTCGTATTTAATTCAGCTATTTTAGCTTCAGCTTCTGCCAATAAGCCTTCGGTTGTCTGAAGCTCGAAGTCTTTCTTTTCAATAGCAACTGATTGGTCTTTTATTTTGCTTTCTAAATTCTCAATTATAACCTCATGTTTTTTATCTTCGAAATCCTGCTGCATTTTCAAAGCTTTGTTAGTAGCATACTCTGCACATAAACGACCTTCGTTAGAAAACATCTTCGTTATTAAAAACAATAAAAGTCAGAGAAAAGTTGTTTACCTTGAAATTGGAATAAAATAAACTACCGACGATGTGCTGTCGTCGGTAGCGGCTGATATCTGTTTCGAGCTTCGGAAAACCAATACTCTTTTTGATAGAGTACCGATAACCTTCGCACCGGTCTGATCCTGGACGCAGTCCAACCTTTCGTCATCAATGCCACCGAAGAGAAGTGCTCCCGGCCGATATCCGCAAGATATAGCATATTCTTTTAGCTCTTCTTTTTCAGCCTTTGTCAGCTCTTGACCAACTAAGTTTTGAAAGTTAAAAACTTCACCTTCTGAAGTGTCTTCGGCCATTTCTTTCTCCTTCTCGGGCTCTGGGGCCACAGTCTCTTCGGTGGCTGCGGCAGCTTCCTCTGCGGCCATGTTTAGCAGTATCTTATCAATATCAACAATCGTGCTTTCTAAATGAATATCTTCGGCTCTGGCAGCTTCGGCATTTGTGGCTTCTGAAGGTGCAGCTTCAGTAGCTGTCGTGCTTTCAACAGCCGGCGCCTTCGGAGCTGAAGCTCCGGGTGGTGTCCCTTCGATGACTTCTGTCACTATAATGATTCTTTGCTTTTTTGGCCTAGCTGCCTTCTTCGTTTTTGCGGGCTCCTTTTCCTTTTGAAAAAGCTTCGTCAGATGTGGCCCCAGTGGACTTAGCTTGACAGGCAAAGATTCAGTCATTACCTTTAAGATTTCCTCTACTTCGGTAGAAGAGGGTGTTGCAGAAGTTCCTTCTTCTTCATCAATTGCTTTTTGCTTCGAAGTTGTAGCTTTTCTCTTCTTCAAAACACTTGTTTTCGGCTCAGACTCCAGATTTTTGTTCTTCAGTTGTTCTTCATCGTCTTTATTCAGAGCACTAGCTACTCTTTTCCTCTTTTGACCTTCGGCATCCTTGTCTAGCCGCTCGTAGTCGGGGTACTCAAAATCCAGAGCATCCATTACTCGGTTTAACCTTCGCTTCGGACGGGTGCCGAAGGCCGCAGTCATCAATTGATCTTCTTTTTTAGAATAATTGCCAAGTATTTCATTGCACATTACTTCAATCGTGTCCAGCCACTCTTGGCAAGGCACTTTGAAATGTTTCTTGAATTTATAATAGTAAGGCAACCGAACAAATTCCCCCTTCTTCTTTTCCCCCTCCAGCTTCGGCATTTCCCACTCCTTCAAAGTTGGGAACACTCTGAAGGCCAAAAATTCTTGCACTAAGTCCCTAGTGCCAATATGATCTGCAATAACTCGAAATTCAGCCAGGGCAATTTGGCTCGGACTCCCTGGTGTCATATCGCACCGGGGTCTGGTCTCTTCGAAGGTCAATTCTAACAGACTCTGGACTAG
Organism: Zea luxurians; assembly: GCA_029449295.1. Classification (NCBI taxonomy): domain Eukaryota; kingdom Viridiplantae; phylum Streptophyta; class Magnoliopsida; order Poales; family Poaceae; genus Zea; species Zea luxurians. The sequence continues at coordinate 4,516,793 of JAOPSE010000074.1, read as the reverse complement.
CTTCTCCTTCTCTTCGTCAACTTTGACGTAGAACCACTCAGACTTCCAGCCAGCTGGCCACTTGCTTCGGTAGCTAATTACTGGAAATTTTGTATTCTTGCGATAGGCAAAGTTGTAGCAGCCAAAATTTTCATGTAGCCCATCTCCTCTAGCCTTCGTCTGATAATGCAGCTCGTGTACTCGGCAGAAGCCTACACCAAATGGCTCCACCCCTTGGCTTCGGAGAGCCCAGATATAAACACTAAGCCTAACGATAGAGTTAGGAGTTAGCTGATGAAGGTAGATCCCAAACTTATTCAGTACATCAGCAATCATCTTGTTCAAAGGAAATCTCAAACCAGCTTTAAAGAAACTTTTGAAGACCACTACTTCATCCTTTCCTGGCTTCGGAGTAGTCTCTTCCCCACCGAAGCAAACCAGCTCTTTCTTCGCTTCACTGAAATAGCCCAAATTCAACAGCTTAGGCAGATCATCTTCGGAGATGGTGGATTTCCCGAAATCCAGGTGGCTAGGTTTACTTGGCACAGCGCTATAATCATCTTCAGACTTGGTCTCCTCAACATCAGCTTGCTCTGCTTCAGTGGCAGGTGCTTTCGCCGACGCTACCAGCCCTGAGCGCTTCATCACTTCGGAGATTGGGGCAGTCTCTGCACCTTCGGCTTCCTCTCCGTCGTGCGTAACCCTAGCTGTGGAACGCACTCTGGCCATCTGATGATTGAATTTCTTGTTTTTTGAATGAAGTTGAAAAATTTTCTTTACTTTGCCGAAGCTCTTTCTTGTTACGAAGCTTGAGCAAAGAAAATAGCTTCGGTTGAGGATGCAGCAAACAAGCTTCGGCTTTGGTCAATATTTTGGCTGCAAAACAGCGCAATAGCAATGAATGTTGTGGTAACTTCACACCTACCCGTCTGTTTATATAGTGCCGCAGGTGGGAAGGTGAATCGTCAAGGTCTTCCGCACCGAACAAATAGTCACCCGCACTCACTGAACGGTGGGCCACAGGGTCCGAGAAGGTGAATCACCAGGGCACGCGTAACTGCTGCAAGATGAGGCCACCTCGCGCGCGGATTATTTTAATCGTTTCTCGCCAATGAGCTCAGGGAAGGTGTTTTTCGGATCTTCGGCATCCCGAAGCCTAGAAGACTTTTTCACGGATCAAGCTCGTTACGAAAAACGATCTAGCACCGCGAAGGGGCTACTGTTGGGGGTATGCTTCGTAGCCGAAGATCCTAAAGAAAGAGAACACCTTCGGCAGATCCTATCAGGAGTCACGCCGAAGCTATCACCTATAAAGCTTCGGCACAGTGACAGATCTCAAGACAAAGGGGTGAACCGACTTAAAGATGAAATGACTTAAAGACCCATGATGTTTTGTGTTATTATTGTAATCGATTGTGAAGGGCATAAATGTAATTTTACATAGGCTGCGCCCTGTGCCTATAAATAGGTGAACAGTACCCCTATACTGTTCACGCAATCTTGTAATCGCTGGTACATTACGCTGGAATTATTGCTTTCTGCCAAGGCGAAGGTATAAATGTACCTAAATATTATGTTTTAATATTTAGGTTCATATAATAAAATATGTGAATAATATTATCTTTTTTTGGTACATCTTTCTCTAATGTTTTATATTTTATATTTCATTTTACATTGTTTTATAAATCTGATCACGAAGGTGTGACCTTCGTGATATTTTGCTCATGGCCTTCGTCCGAAGTTCATTAAATCCTTGGGGAGATAATGCTTCAGCGGACGAAGAGCATTAATATTTAACATTTTATGTTGCCTTGTTCTTAATTCATAGCATTTGAGAACAAGTCCCCAACACTTCTTATCAAAGGATGTTTGTTTTTTAACTAGTCTTGCACACTAATTAGTTCAGTTCATGTCGTTATGGTTATCTTCCCATTACTAGCAGATTATTAATGTCTAGTATGTTTTCTTATCATGATATTTGTTTATACTCTGTTGCTTCCATGTTTATGCAAATTTTTAAAGGAGATGCTGTCGAAATTTTATATATGAATGTTAGTTGTGTAGTTTAGTAGCATTTCAGTGTGTTTGTGGATCCCGGGGTGTTACACATAGGTACGCCCTATTTTTTATTTAGGTATATAGCACTGGATTAGATATTATTTCTAACTATCTCGTTGGTTTTCTTGCAGTCGGCATCACATGGTGGCCGGCCTTGCTCCATCTTCTCGGCCTATGCTATGGCCCATAAGGGCAAGGCGACATGCGTCGTCACCTACAACCCGGATGACGGGCCTGAGGCCTACACCAACCCCGCCATCTACAGCCGCCTTCATGACTACACCACCATGGCGCAGGAGGTCCATGGCCCAGACTATGATCCGAGCACCGAGCCGATCGACCCCGATGTGCTCATGAGGGTAGGAGGAGGCAAGAGACATGGGCGGTACTGGATTGCCGACGGGGCAATCGACTCGTCCTCCACTCCCACTCTGTCTCGGGTGAGAGCAAGGAGCACGAGCTCGTGTCCAGCCATACGACCTCGGCACGACAACTCACAGCATCACATACAGCAACTCGAGGTTAGTGCTTCTGTAACTCGTCCTTCCTTGAGTTATATACTTTCTCTTTGAGTTACTATAACGTTGGCTTGTAATATTATAGACCCAACTAGAACAGATGGAGGCGAGGATGATGGCGGAGCGGGAGGCAGAGCGGGAGGCTCGCCTGGCGGCTGATCAGAGGATGGTGGAGATGTTCCAGTACATGCAAAGCCTTGGCGTCGCACAGGGTTTCGCTCCGCCACCTCCATTGTTCCCTGCTCAGTTCCATACTCCTGTGAGTATCAAAATTGTAGTTACATGTTGGTAATGCATATGGTATAACACATATAATCTCTTCTCTGTACAGGGCCAATCTGGGGCGGCATCCAACAAACCTCATGAAGGGTTCAGCCCAACGCAGCACCAGACCAACCGCCCACCTCCATGAGTGCCGAGTTATGTTTTTAGTGTTTCGAACACAAAACTTATGTTGAATACTTGTCAGGGCTTGTGAACTTGTGTTGATACTTCTGAACTTCTGAACTTCTGTTAATACTGTTTGTGTTGAGAACCTCTCAACTTATGTTGAATACTTATGTCAGAATTTGTGTTAATACTGTTTGTGTTGGCTATATATGTCTGTGATGATCTATGATGTATATATGTGATATCTGTGAAATATATTTTGTTTGTTTGGATGGAATAGGGAAAACAAATAAAAAAGGTGCCTATTGGTCACTTTGCTGAGTGTGACACTTGGCAAAGAGTTGCTTTGCCGAGTGTCAGAACCATAGCACTCGGCAAAGAACCAAGACCTGGGCACCGGTATAGGTTCTTTGCCGAGTGTAGTGGCTTTGGCACTCGGCAAAGAACCACGCTTTGCCGAGTGACATACCAGGCACTCGGCAAAGTATCTGACAGGGGGACCCCTCTAGCAGATTCTTTGCCGAGTGATGTCCGGCAGACACTCGACAAAGTGAACTCCTTTGCCGAGTGTCGCCTGGGACACTCGGCAAAGACTCTGTCTCCGTCATCCGTCGCCGTAACGGCTGCTTTTCTTTGCCGAGTGCTCTTTGGCACTCGGCAAACCATTTTGTCGAGTGCCCGAGAAAAAGTACTCGGCAAAGACGGCTTTGCCGATGCACTGTATGTCGAGCCCTATTTGCCGAGTGTTTTTAAGGCTTTGCCGAGTGCTTCAGGCACTCGGCAAAGCCGGCGATTCTGGTAGTGTCACTCCCCTCTATGTTCGACCAGTGTACCATTACACCTAGTGTTCGAAGAAATGTGGGCACTAAACATGAAGGAGGAAGAAGAGGGGACATAGGAAATATCTCAAGAAGATAATCAGGAAATTGCCCCCTGCTATTTCGGTGGCTGCAGTAAGTGGAGGAGAAGGTAATAGGACTATTTGGCTGTGGGCTACCATACACTGTCAACAGGTGTTGATCCTGGTGGACTCAAATAGCAGTGCTAGTTTTATGGGAGATCATCTAGCTGGGGTTATGACAGGTGTACAGCTCATGCAACCTCTAGTCCAAGTGAAAATTTAATTGTACAATATAGTTAAGACATTGTTTCACTCACTTAAATAACTTAAATATGTATCGTTCTATATCAAATACCAACGTTAAAAAAGTAAACGCGGTGCTAACCTTATGTTCTAGAGAAAAGCGTCAACCCTCAGACGACGACGATTTGGTGTTATCGTATTCTAATCTGATCACCACGACGTGAGACAGGTGAATAAGCCAGAAACAACAGTGTCTTAACATCTACTTAGTATTTGTTAATAACCTAAAGGAAAAAAAGGAAAGGAAAAAATGGGGGCCCATGTAGAGCAACTCCAACAAATGCTGTAAACCAACCCGAAAAAACTTTTTCGCATTCCACTATCATTTTCTCGTCTCCAACAGACTCCTAGGGCCTATTTGATTTGATGTCTAACTTGCCACATTTTGCCTAACTTTTCTACGTAAGGTTAGTTCTTCTATTCGAACGACTAACCTTATGCAAAGTGTGGCACATTTAGCCACGAACCAATCAACCGCCTAATCTTCTCCGTAATTTTCCTAGCGTCCCGCATCCCCATCGATGCATCCCGCATATATTGGCGAGGCAAACATTTCCCCAATCTACTCGAGCACGCGCATCTAGTAGCTTCCCACGACTTCTTTCCTCTTCGTGCGCATCCAGTAGCTGGTGGTGGAAAGACGGGGCAGCCGTGCAGATGGGGCCGCCTTTTGTGGAGGGCGGCGTCCAGGACGGCCATGTTGACGCTTGCAACATCTGTCTCGACTCTCGAGGCCTTCACCTGCAGCGACCCCTCTGCGGTACAGGTATGTGCCCTTGCTGAGAGGAGACCAGCTGCAAGCACGAGTTCCACCTCCAGTGCATCCTCGAGTGCTGAGGAGTAGACTCGCTCTGCCTGCCTGACTGTGATTGCTTCCTGTTGTTTCTGTTTCTCGTGTTTGTTCTCTCGCTATGATCAGAGTTGAATGCGATGCACTGCGCAGCTGTTCTATCAATCAGTGCTGAACGTGATGTGCCGGCGTAAATCTGAATCTCTCGCAAACTCTACTCTGAATTGCCTGTTTACTTGTCTTGATACTACTTCTGACCATCGTGATTGATCCTACAAGTGCTAGAGGAGCTCTTTGCTTTTAGTGATGGCATTGACATGCATGCTAGTTGCCAGCTTATTTTTATGCATGATTGTGTGCTTAATTCCTGCACAACATATATATGATGTCGCCGTTGTTTCTTTCATTCCATGTACCGTGAACATCATAATATATGCTAGTTGCTAGCTTATTTTTATGATGCAGTCGGATTCTACAAAGTATATGACTCCTACATTTCCACTCCTATGAACATCAGAATGTAATTTGAACGCGTCACAAGCTCTGCTCTGAATCATCGGCTTGCTAGTCTTACATGTGCCAGAGGAGCTCCCAGTGTCCCATGTTTTGGTAGGCAATTAGCATGAAGGACTCTTGACGGTGGGTAGAAGATAGTCTCATAATTGATGACGTGTCACAAGTTTAAAGTATTGGGGAGTAAATTATTAGCGAACTGTTGTACGAAGATAAGATTTTGGGGAAAAAGTTTTTTAGCGGAACCCCTAATAAATAGTTTTTAGGACTATTAAGACAGGAAGGCAAATTGATGAATGAATAGTACTATACGATGCTCCCGATTCAACCAACACTCAAAGTGGCATGACAAAATTTTCTATCGGATCTAGTAATCTCAAAGATTTTTTTTCCTACCTCGCCTCACTGTACCAATTCTTTTGCTAGCTACCCTCAATACTGTTCTAGCGCCATCAAGGAGATATCTTAGGACAACATTTTGCGGCCCAATCTCGATCCAGTGGCGGAGGTCTTATCCTGGAGCACGCGCACCACGTCGACCATTAGGTGCGTTTGGTTGCAATAATAGGACGGGACGATCCCTCAAATAAGGTTGTTTGATTCATGTACAAGGGTTAGGACAGGACTATCCCAGTGTTGTCCCCAGTTATCCCTCAAAAATAGAGGAACGAGAGAGGACGCCAGGGGACGTCCCTGTCCTGGCTGTCCCACAACCAAACACACTAATCTACGTAATCGGTCTAGTGTATACGAGACCGGTCTGTATGACCAAGTCCTTTGAAATCTATTCTACAATGTCTCTGCGTAATCGGTCAGGTGCACACCGAACCCGCTGAATAAACACTTCAATTTCTTTTTGAGTATTTCTCCTTGATTGAATTTGACTGGCCTTGAGGGTATTTCTATGATTTAGAAAAAATGTATCTAGTGATTTTCCAACAAGTCTAAGTCACATAATTCGAATAACACCATTTCTCTAACTCAGTTTGCTTATTTTAGCTCAAAATTACTCCAAAAGTGTGTTTCGTTGAATCTGAGCTTTCCAACACTTCTTGATAGGTCAAATAGTTTCCAAGAGGTGTTTATAACTTATCCAAAGTGTAGAGCTAGTGCTAGCTCATCTATTCCACATTTTACCCCTTTTTGGTTGGTTTTGAGTTGATTCTATCTTACAAACTAAATCGTCGAACTTATGAACCTGTGAATCAAAGACTAACCAAACTAGTTAATCCAAAAGGTTTTGATGGTCAACAAATACCAAAATCAATATAGGAAATAATTTGAGGCCATTTCTTTTTCACACTCGCGTCCACGTCGTCGTCGGCCTGCTTGCTCAAGCCGCTGCCCGCCCACGCTTATGTCGCCGCCTAGCTGTGCGCCGCCACTTCCCCAACTACGCGCGTGTCAGCCCTGATGCCCCAGCGTCGTCTCTGGCTTCAGCAATTCATCTAGTGTGTGCCCAGTCCTAGCGCCACCTCTAGCCCATCAACGTAGCACCACCCTGACCACATAGCGCTCTCGCTGCCGAGTGTCTCCATCGTTGTTCCCATCGTGACGCCCCCTGCCCTGCTCCGCAAGGTTACTTATTTTACCTTGTATTGTATTTTTATTAGATATACTAACTTCTGAGAGTTAACTAAGTTTAAACCATAGGAAGTTATGTTAATCAGGTTAATCAACTTGATTATTGGCTAACTGGTGTATATAGTTTAATTATGTTAGGCTCTCGTTTATTACGAGCTAATATTAAGTTAGGTTAATATAGTTAGGCTAGGGCCAAATATTGACTTGAATTAGCATTATCATGTTAAGTAGCAATGTTTTCACAAAAAAATGTCATAGTGTTTCAGAACCTCTGTCACCCATTCTGATGTGACACGAGTCACATGTGACGCATATGACTCATGTTAGTATGAAACTGTCTTTTTTGGACAGCCTATTAGTGGGCGATTGGACTACGGATTTATGACGATCACGGGTCCAAACGATATTTTAGTGACATACCTTGTTGTTCTCCATTGCACCATTTTTTGGCGTGCAAACGGAGAACAATAGGTGCTGCTGAAATTTCGTTTGGACTCATAGCTTGTCATTAATCCATGCTCTGTCGATCACTCTCGGGTGGGTTTAGGACCTATCATTTCCTATAGATGTAGTGACAATTCGATATATGTTTAGTACCGAGAAAAATTCATGAATCAAATGTCCTATTGTTTTAGCCTTAAATATGGTGGTGGTCGGTGAGTTCCATAGATGGATGTATGGAGGTTGGCATATAAAAGCAATCGCTTCAGCCAATCCAATATCTAACCAACTTACATAGCAAATAATGGATACTTGCTGAGTGAGAAAGTACTCACCATTGCCTTTTTCTACCCTATCTTATGTATCTTGTTGCTCAGAAGGAGAAGAATAGTTGTCCTGGACTCAAGAGTTTCAGGATTACGACGAGTTTTAGTTACGTGATTAACAAGTTGACTGCATGGTGGCCTAGTAGTGGATTGTAAAAAACATTATAGTTATGCAATAATACTCTTTTCCATTATTAAAAAAGTATTGTGCTTCGATATAATTCATTATATGATATTGCTATACGTGTGATTTTGATGTAACTATGTGTATAGTGGACATTCGGTTTTGTTCATAAAACTAGGTGTGAAAGTTTTTTTTTTGGAAAAAATGATATTAAAACTATCGGTGTCGGGGCATACCTGCTATAGTTGTCACATCTTACTCTCATGCCAATGCACAATCTCTTTAGCAATGCCTCTCTATAAACTTATCTCTTGCTTCAACGTTGTTATTCATATGGGTCCTTTCTCTTATAGATCCACCACTACTAAGTTGTGAGAAGATCTTAATCTCTTCCTATGTTCAAGAACATAAGGAAACCTACTAATCTATGAGAAGATCTTAACAAACTTCTCCATGGCTAGTAGTAGCATGTAGTGTGGAAGCCATGCAGTTCTCACACTACATTTGTAACACCTGAAAATCATAGTTTTGGGATTTAGGAAAAAATCTCTAGAAAATTTGGATTAATATGACTTTTAATAAGGATTTTCTGACCCCGAAGTCTTTCTCCTAAAATTAAAAAGTTTTCTAATAAAAGATTTAATAAAATAGTTCTTATATGAACTAAGTTATCCCTTGATGAATTATATAAGTATTCCATAAGGATATAGGTTAGAGCATCTTTTAATAGAGATCATACAATATAAACTATTTCCCTTATATTAAATATGTGGGAATTACACGTTTAAAAGGCAATGGCTTAAATAGAATAATAAATAAATAAAATAATATCAATATTGCATATCATGCCGAGTTTTTGATTGTGCAATAAAATTTTGAACTTGAACCCTGAATCAAATATAAATTTGAAACAAATTTGGAAGAATAAAGAAATAGGAAACCAGAAATTAGAAAAAAAGAGAGAGACAGAATTTACATGCCACCTGTGTCGTTTCCTTACCCTGGCCCAGCTGTCCCCACGCGTATCCGCACCCGCATGGGCCGCGGATCGGCCCATCGCACATCTGGCCTTTGCACTCGCCCATGGATGGCATCGATGGAGTAATCCAGAAATGCGCTTTCGTTGGTGGCGCGCGCACCACACATGCGGAGCCACCGACCTACGGACTCCACCCGTTAGGTTCATCTCCGACCTCACCGTCAACAACGGAGGCTGTCTCGGATTCACGCGGCGCGACCGCTGCACCTCGGACATAGATTCCACGTGCATGAATTGCTTCCCGCGTGTTGCCGCCGCTGTGTGGGACCTTCCCCAACCCCACCGTGCCCCATCCAAGCAACAAATTGGGTCAAAACTGTTTCCCCTTCCCCCTGCTCAATCCGGAGGTCGCAACAACATGGGGGCATGTCTCGCAGGGTCTATAAAACCTCGTCCTAGGGCTCTCTTGCTCCATCCCATCTTCTTTGACCGCCAGCCATCACTGGGAGAAGCTCTGGTCGTCTCAATTGCCCACCGGTGTGACGTGGGCACCATCGTGCTGCCCTACACTGCGACCAGCTCTCATCACGTCGCGGTTCGCTGGTAAGCCACTCTCGGATAGTTCCCTGGACGCGTGGGGGTGGAGCGGTGTGTGGGTGTGTCCGCCGTAGGATGTTCATTAGATGATCGGGATCGAATTCTGGTGCTGAGAGGATAGATGCAATCGAGGTCGTCCGATCCGCATCGAACGCGTAGGAGCCGATCTGGCTATTTTAAATCCAGAGCGTCGACATTAGATATGAGGGTCACGATTGGCTACCGATTTCGTTAACATCGTGATCTAATCTGGACCGTTAAATCTGGATCATGCGGTCCCTATCGACCGATACCCCTACGGTTCGGCCATGTTGCATAAAAGACCCCAGGGAATCGTGAAACTAACCCGCCTTTCGGTGCTTAGTAATAGGGCCTTCGGGTTAGGTTTTGAAATTTCAAACCGTTCCTTAGAATTTACAAAGCAGTCCCTCGCTCTAATAAAGTAATTCGGAAATTCGGTTTTTACTATAGGAATAATTCTAAAAGCCGAGGTAAATGATAACTTGCTCGTTTTAGCTCTAATTTAACTCGTTCCAGTTGCTTTGGACTCGTATTCATATTGTCTGCACTATAGTAACCTTATTTTATCATGTAAAATGTTGTCAAAAAATAATAAGTACCTAATTTGTTTAGCCTATGTTTATGGGATTGGCTTTTCTAAATATAATGTAATATTTGGATTCTATAGTTATACTCTGACTAATTGACCTCTAATCAAGATATAACTTAGATTAAAATAGAATTAGTTATTTCTCTAATATTTTTCTCGTGTGATTTATATAGTTATTTTTACTATTTAATCACCTAAAATTTCAGAAAACCATACCTTTTTAATGGTAACTCCGATTTTAGCCGATCTCGAACCTACTATCTTGTAACAGCGCGTAGAATATTCTTACGTTGTTTGTACTCATGTTTGGTGTACTGTTATTTTTATGTACTACTTGTCTATTTGTATGTATTGGTACGAGTAGCAGAGAGATTACGAGTCACCCAAAGACCAATTTGGTGAAGTACATGGGATCTCAAGTCTAAGGCAAGTTGTGCCCTTGATCACTTTTCTTTACCTAATAATGTTCCTGTTAATCACTATGACATGCTCAGGTTTATTTGATGGGACCTAATAGGTTTCCTAGTATTGTTTATCCCACACCTTGCAAACAAATGAACTATTGGGTAGATTTGTTATTGCTCTACCTAGTTTTAGGAATAATGTTACATCTGAATTATGATCATGTTCCAATTTTGTTGTTGTTTTAATTATTGTTCATGATAAGATCATTATGTTAATTGGAACATGAAGAACCACCCAGAAAAATAGTGCTACAACAAGGGTGGGATGGGACACCCTTGGCCAAGTAATTAGGAAAGCTAGGGAGAGATTACCTTACCTGAAAGGGCAAGCGGGGACGCCTCCCAGAAGATATAGGGAGGTCCTCGGGTCGAACTGTTGCGATGGCTTTTCGGATAAAAAATTCCTATGCTTCCTTCTTCTTAAATCCGTAGTGGGTTTTCTCGAACTAGTGAAACTTTGGAAAGGCCTTGTAGTGCTACCCTACCTCGCCTCCTTGGTAGAGGTGTATGGAATTCATGACCCCGTGGTGATGGGTAACATGACTTTTGGGTAAAGATGCACATCCTCTGTAGAGTGTAAAACTGGTTTATTAGTCGTGCTCATGTCATGAGCGGCTCAGACACTCACATGATTAACTTATGGAATTAAACTCATTTTGTCATTTGCATTGCATTATGGGTGTTATTATTAATTGTGATCTCTTATTTATTTGGGTTGGTATCTATTTAGTAACTGCTAATAAAATTTTGATCAACTTTCAAAGCAATGCTCAGCTTTAACCATCTCATTTGGTAAGCCTTACACTTCATATAGCTACCCTGCCTCGCCTCCTCGGTAGAGGTGTATGAAATTCATGACCCCATGGTGATGGGTAACATGACTTGTGGGTAAAGATGTGCAACCTCTATAGAGTGTAAAACTGGTATATAAGTCGTGCTCACGGTCATGAGCGGCTTGGACACTCACATGATTAACTTATGGAATTAAACTCATTTTGTCATTTGCATTGCATTGTAGGTGTTATTATTAATTGTGATCTCTTATTTATTTGGGTTGGTATCTATTTATACTTAGTAACTGCTAATAAAATTTTGACCAACTTTAAAAGCAATGCTCAGCTTTAACCATCTCCTTTGGTAAGCCTTACACTTCATATAGCCCCCAGTATAAGTGAGATCATGCACATTATTCCCCACAACTTGTTGAGTGATGAACGTATGTGAGCTCACCCTTGCTGTACTCACATCCCTCAGGTCAAGAACAGGTACCGCAGGATGAGGAGCATGAAGGATGTCGCGATGAGTTCGTGAGAGGTCTAGACCGTCGTCTCCCAGTCAACTATGGTTGTTGGATCGTTGTCTTTGTATGATGTAATTATTTAACTATTTTGTATAGAACTCCATTATATATGTGACATTCATTTCTGTACCATGAATCATCATATACGCGAGACTTGATCCTAACACACATTTGATTCACGCTCGGGTTGGCCCCTTAAATCTGGGTGTGACAACATTGACCTGCAATCTCGTTTCTCGTTGTGTTGAGGATGAGGCTACGAGTACCCTCACCTAGAAGAAAGTGGGTGGAAATGTTGTTACTTTTTGGTGTATTTTTATGTTTCATATTCTTGTAAAATATGTCAATTATTCTATTGGTAGTTGCTATGTCTAGTGTGCATTTTAAAATCCATTTTGTGATCTCATAATTTACCAAATTTATATACAAATATTGGACACTTGGATGGGTGAAACCTAAAATACCTTAAAACTGGACAGTACCTCCCCTACAGTATTTTCACCATGAGTATTTCATCCATGAACTAGGGAAATAAGTAAATATGGTTCATGCAATCATCCCAAAACAAAGTGGGGTGACAACAATCTCTGCTCTCAAATAAACCTCAAATTCTATAGATACAAAGAAAACCCTAAACTATCATAATGATGATTCATGAGAGGATACCATTACCTTTAAGAACTCATGGGTGAATGAAATCTTGAATTGTTTTGAGAAAACTTTTGGTAGCATCTTCCGAATAAAATAGCAACCATGAAAACAGATCTCGAGTATACCATGTGATCACTCAATGTCTTCCATTACACCCGACCGTACGAGAAAACTACAAACAACAAGGTAGGATTTGGGGCACCCATTCTAATATCTCCCTAGTGTATCTCTTAAGTCTCTTGGCACAAGTACCAAGCTAGAATAACTAGATAGTTTTGGCCATCCGTATAGTTTGTTATGCAGTAATCTAACAACAGTAGTCCCATACTCATCTTGTCTTGTTGTCCTCCCATACATCTACCTTTCTTGTGACCATTTGATCACTAGCTCCTCCATATAAGAGTAATCTATCACTTACCCAAACTAGTTATTAGCTAGTGACTTTACCATTCTAATATTTAGTTAAGATTATGCTCAATTATATTATTTTGGTCTTGTGCTTCCTCGTGGAATCAAAAGTATTTGGTTTAGTTTGGATTTAAATTAAGTTCAACTCCAAATTTCACACAAAGGTTTTTATTTGAAGACGATGGTGACAAACCAATTTGCATTTGAGTGCAGTAATGCAAATGCAAATCATTTAAAAACATGAAACACATGCATAAAATAAAAAACAAAACGAGCAAACTGATTGTCATAGGAATAGTTAATTAGGGTATGCTAATGTAAGGCTACATAAAGGGGCTCTGAATTACAACAAAATGGATTTAGTTTAGACCTAAATTTGTACTTGAATTTAAACTTCTCTCAAGCAATCAAACTTCACAATGAAATCAACCTTCATCAACACATGGTTTTTATGGTTGTAACAAGCTTGCGACTAAAATATTTTTCTACAATTTTTAAGTTATGAACGTATCATGGCACATCCAACATGTCTGCAACACCACATTAATGTTCCATCTATTTGTCTCAAATATTTTGCTAGTGGTCTCTAAATTATGATGCATATAGAATACATTCACATTCAAAAAATGAGAAAAAAATTGAGCAAAGAACAAAGTTTTTGTTTGTTAGGTGTGCATGCGCATGGATGCAAACATGCCACGTTAAGAAAATGGAAAATACAAAAAACACAGTCTCTATGAAAAAAAGCTTTGCATGTCAATGGCAATGATGCTGGATATATCTTAAGATTCTAAAAGATAGGGATCTTTTACCGAATACATTGGTGCATGTGGTTGCTATTAATCGATGACCATTCTCTACCGAGATTTAGTCTACTATTAACTAATCGTTAGTCTTATTTGAAACTATCAACATGCATTTGCCTCATCGTGCCATGTTGCAATTCTATTATTAGTACTTTCACTCTCTATTTATACATAGAACTCTAAATAGAACCATCATTAGTCGATTCCACAACGTATATCTTAGATAGTTTAATTTTGATAATGGATCCAAGATATATCACCCTATGCATCTTCCTAGTACTTGTCTTACATGGAGATACAACTTTGGCAGGTGTGTATCCCCCTCTCAAATCAATATAGTCTTTTACCATATAAATGTATTTTTGATAGACTTTCATGAACTCAAATGTTTCACTAGCTTATGATTAGTAATTTGTTTTGTTGATAGGACTCTTTTAGGTTGTTATTTCTACCAATTTGATGTTTGGTTTATTGTGACAAAACTCCAATGTTATTTTCTACTAATGCGTAGATATATTTCTTGCAGAAACTTGTAGACAATTTGTTAAATGGGATCCATTCTGCTTTAGTGCAATGTGCAAGGCAAGTTGTTTTATAGAGGGAAAATCCTCTGATGGTTCCTATGTAAAGGGGCACAGATGTGAATCAAATGGATATCACGCTGTGTGTGTTTGTTTTCTGTGTAAAAATTAGGTATCTAATGACATACGAATCTATCTTCTTTTGTTCCTCTCCGTCATCTAGGAGTGTTGTCTAAATAATTATATGGTAAAATAGTTAACTAGCTAGTATGTTTACTATTAGAGTTATGTAGCACTAGTTAACTAGTCGTTATTTCTTCAATTTCTTATATCTAGAAACATGTTTTTAGTTGTCAAGCACTTCAATAATATATGTTTGTTTTCCTTTATTATAAATTTGAAGAGAGTCCTTGTTAGTTTCTTGTCTATAGTGTTGTTTACTCAAGAGTTATATATATATTTGTAATGTGTCCATAAATAGTATAATTCTACAGGTACAATCACAAGTTCGTTGCTATGCAAACTCTCTTCTATCTAACCCATACATTCAATTATATCAGTGACTAAGCAAGCCTTGATCGTATTTAAGGGACACCTTTTATATTACAACTAACTTGTAATAAAACATGTGGATAAGAAAGTGAATAAAAAACAACAACAGAAAAGCAACAAGGCATAAGCCAAACATTAGCAAATATGAATGAAAATTTCAGATGATGTTGTAAGTGTTCTATACAAAGTCCATACAATATCATAGATTGTATGTCAATAGAAAATGGGAAGCCATTCATGCATAATTTGATGTCTAAGTTAATCAATACTTCATTTGTCCTGCAAACTGTGAAATCCCAGTTCAATTACTTTTTCCCATAATGAATGTAAAGTATACTGCAGTAGTGCTGCATATAGGGTTTTATATTTTACACTATAAAATTTAAGGATCGAATCCGATTAGAATTAGACTTTATTTCTATTTATTTTTGAACTAAAATTATTTCAGGGCCCTAACTTATTGTGAAGAAACATGTGGATCGTGATCCATTACCACCTGTAGCTGCATGCTGCGATGCATGGAGGGGTGGATTGCTTATGAAACCAACCACACATGACAATAGCTCCTGTAAAATAAGGATGTATGCGCCGTTTGGCCTTAGGGCTTAGCACTAATATATCCTAAACATATAGTATTGCACAATATCTGCTGCCGCGTCGATGTAGTATTTTGTTATAGAATCATATTCTAAATATTAATATTTTTTGCCTAATTTAACTGAACACTTCAAAATATCAAATAATAAGAAAAAGTCGGGATCATGCTAGAGCTTCTTATATAATCTAGTCTAATAATCTGACTGTTTATCTATCATCTAGATTATAAAATATGCATAGATTATAAGTTGAACAAACATGCCCTAATCTATTCTGCTAATACTAGAGAAGTTAAGTGAAGACAGACTAGCCGCATGTTTAAGTTTTGCTCTCTTCTACATGCATGGTTAAATATACATTGTTTCTCCTTGACAAAATAACATGTACGTTTAAGTTCTGCCCTTCAATTCCTCTGCATTGATGCACGCGACGTTGCTCCTTGGGCATGCAACCGATGGTGTGAGCTCCTGCGGAAGAGAGACAAACTAAACTAGAGAGCAACACGCACGTGCGTGGAAATATTTAATATATATATATATATATATATATATATATATATATATATATATATATTGCTTAGGTTTTAACAAAGCGTCTTCTTTTTAAAATATAAGGCAGAGATAGAGGT
This sequence comes from Zea luxurians, assembly GCA_029449295.1. Lineage (NCBI taxonomy): Eukaryota > Viridiplantae > Streptophyta > Magnoliopsida > Poales > Poaceae > Zea > Zea luxurians. The sequence continues at coordinate 4,500,813 of JAOPSE010000074.1, read as the reverse complement.
ATCGGTTCTAGACAACATGTTAGGAACCACATTTATGCATGGTTTGTACCTAACATGTATTACATATGTACGTATAACGTGTCCAGAGGACCTACTTTATAAGATGTATGGTGGAAGAGACTAATATTAAGATGTATGGTGGAAGAGACTGATGACAGCCATCAAACAATTCATTAAATTTGCTACTTTTAATAGTATCTGCATTATAAAACTGAAGGTTATTTGGACAAAAAAATTAATCAAGGGGACAATTGCCGACAATATATGATAAAATTAAATATTTTGAGGCATACCTGTGAAATACAGAGGGCATGTTGAAGTGTGTTATCCCGTTAGAAATCACATCTCTACTATACTTAAAGCACCAGTTTCAACGGTCGGCGGCTCGGCACGGGCCAGATGCCCGCGGGCCCCAGCTCTAGACCAGGCACGTCATACCGGCCTACTGACTGTTCCGGGCCGGCCTGTTAGCCCGTCGGCCCATTTGATTAAATCAGCGTAAAATATTAAAAAACGGTGCAGGAGGTGAGGTTCGAACCCATGCCCTGATGGTATAGAAGGGCGGGAGACACTAGGTGAAGCTATCTAATCAGTAGAACATCATGCTCAGATGTTTTTAATATTGAATATAAATTGTATATATGTATATACGTTTTTTGTAAAATAAAAAAATATATAATCGTGTCGGGCCAGGCAGCACTACGGGCCGAGGCTACAGCCCAAGCACGACACGACGTTCTTGGCCCTTGCAAGCATTAGGTCGTTTCTGAGACCACATTGGCGCAATGGACTCCATGGTGTTTGAGGTTCCTGAATTGGATGAAGGCACAATGATTTGTCACACTAACAGTAAAATGAAATGTTATTTGTTGGTTTTAAACGTTAGTAATTGCTATGAAGTAGCATAATTTATATGGAGCGCATCCAGTTTTTATTGATGCCTGACTTTAGCAACCACTCCATATTTTGATCTATCTTTTTTATAAGTTTGAGTTCATGTGACTTATTTTAGAAACTTGAGCTCACAAACTTTCTTTTATTTGGTCTCTGTGTGGTGGAATTATGTCATTTTATAATCTCTGTTCGTTTAGTCAGTCGTTGTGAACTCTCTTCTAATCGCTCACTTCATTGGTCGTGTTGTACCAAGACATATTGGATGGAGTAAACAATAACATCAGTTAGCTAAATCGATCAAAAAAATATTATACGGAGAGCGGAGACAATCAATAAAAAATCTTGAGATTTTTTTGGTGGATAGTTTACGTGGGTATTATTGTAATCCGTCACAACGCACGGGCAACCGACTAGTTTGTGTTAATATTGGCGTCTAGTGCGCAAGGCTTACATCGGATGAAACAATCCTGTAACAACCTTCCTTAGATTAGGCTACTTGGTACACAAGAGAGCACAAATCTTGCTAACAGGAAGAGGTTGTTACGATTGTTTACAAGAAGATATTCATGCAGAAGATATACATGCAGATATACATGCCTATTCTAATAATACCAACTTCCATATAAGCTTGTGAGTGTATTATTTAGTAGTAATGAAAGCTACATATATATTCTTTGTCGGTAACCGACAAAAATAGGCCATTCATGTCATGTGCAGCTTGATATCATGAGCATGGCTCTAGCTCTTCTGAAAATGACCTAGGCTCCGATTTCGCTTAAGAACAATGCCTCTATATAGGAGCCGATGTTTTTTAAGAAATCATTTGGCAAAACAGTTTCTCTTGACGCGAGAGAGGAGCAAGATAGAGTGGGGGAGGAGCCGCTAGAAGCCAATTTTTTGCTCTAGCTTCTCTCTATAAAAATGGCTCCAATTTCTTAGTGCTTTTTATTAGGAACTCTTTTTTAAGACCGTTAAGAAGGGAGTCAGAGCCGGTTTAGGAGCCCTCCTAGACAAGCCCTATATATGCATGTGATGAAGAGAGTTCTGCTGCTCCCTAGTCAAATTGAGCGATCAATTCCGGTGGTGATATTTATAGCGCCTACCAAAGCTAACATTTTTGCCACCAAAGCTAGCCAAACTGAGAAACAGAGCGTGGTGTAGTAGTTGAGAAACTTTTTCTTTTTTTTGTTGGAAAACATGGCATTTAGAATGAATGCATGCAGTGAATATCATCACGCATTAGATAGTGCAACCATGTCTTTCTAGGAGAGATCATGCGCAGCGAAGAGGAAGGTCAGGTTGGCCAGGCCAGACGTACGTCGATGGCGGGATGTTGTTGTTGGCGCCACTGATCCTCCCGTCGGGGAGTCTATCAACGTTGCTAGATCTGCTACGGTGAAAAATCCAACACTGACGAAGCTGAAGAAAACTGAACAAGGAACCATGTATGTTGGGGACCTTACTCTTCCGAAGGTTCTCAAAAACACGACTATCCATTTGTTTCTAGAACATCACTGAATATTACAAGAACTTCAATATAGGAAAAGCTTCGTGATGAGTATCTTCTTCCCCGATGAAGGTTCTCGAAACAGAGACATCGTATGAAAGCGATAACGATGGATACCAAAGCTACGGCCGAAGAGCAACAACTTTGGCTTAAGGTGGGAACGAAGATCAAATATGATCCAAGCCGAAGGGAAGAAAAGACTAGTTAATTCTTTATAATTTATGTTGCAATCATAAGTACATGTTAAGGTCATAAATGTATTTTTACTCGGGCTACGTCCCGTGTCTATAAATAGGTGAAGAGTACCCTCGTACTATTCACGCTGGATTGTGTTCGCTCTTGCGTCATCACCTTCGACCAAGCCGAAGTTATCGATGTAATATGAATTTTATTAATGTTCTCATATTCATCATGAAATGGGAATATAATTGAATGAAAACCTGAATGAATGACTTGTTATTGTTTCTAAGAATTATTATTCTCACAAATGTTGATAATGTATCTTTCATGACCTTCGTCTAAGGATTATTATGTCCGAAAGGAGATAATGCTTCAGAGGACGAAGGTCCTTAATCTTTAACAACTGTGTTGCCTTGTTCTTGATTCACAGCATTTGAGAACAAGTGACCAACAATGTCATGCTGAGGAGAAGCCATAGGGAACCGAAGCCCAATCCTAAATATGCCAGTAAGGACTGGATATAATAGGGCCCACCAAGTGTTAATCGTAGTAGTTATGTATTAATTAAATAAGGTTACGGTTAATACCAAAACTAGCTATAAGTAGTAGTAAGGAATCTATTTATACGTGGCTTTTGGCTAGCCTAAACTTGGAGAGAATGAAAGGAATACCTGAACCACCCAAACCACTCCCTTTCTTGCGTGCTCTTGAGAGTTGCTAACATTTTGGTACCAGAGCCAACATGGATCCACCACACGAGTACTTCACGAGGGCATAGGCAAAGGGCGGAGTGATGGCACCACCGCGAGTGGAGGATTCCTTGTCGCGGTTGATGGCTAAGATCGACGAAGGCAACAAGGAGACATACAAGCGGATGTACTCTATACAGTCCGCCATGGAGAATTTGAAGAATACCGTCAAGAGCCTAGTGACTGATGGGAGTGACTTCAAGAGGTGGAGACCGGAGATCGAAGCCAAGGTGGTGGAGATGACAGAAGTGCTGGAGACACTCTAGCTCAAGTGAACACAAAGCCGCGTGGGGATCTCCTTCTGTTTTGGTGGATCCGATGAAGCCTAAACCGACTAGAGGGATGGTGACCACGTCGATAGGAGAACCATCAGTACTGGCGAGTGCGTCGACATCGACGATGCATGAACCCAGGGTGATTGGATCGGTGATCGGACAAACTCTTGACCGTACTATTGAACCCTTCTGTCGACCGGGTGCTGGACCGAAGATGGTAGGTACACCATACTCTATGGAAGGTATTTTCACGCCGAATACCCCACATCCTTGTTCCTTTGTTCCTAGTTTAGTAGTGCAGACTGCTTCAATGAATTGGTCTCAAGTTCCTGGTAGTAGCATGCCTGAGATGAACTTTACTGTTTTTATGGGTCTAATCCAAAGTTGTGGAGAAATCGTTGTGTAACACCCCAAAATATCATTTTGGGTAATTTAGAAAAAAATATTCTAAAGTAAAAATAATTATGTTTTGAAACAAGTGGTTAAATAAAAAGTCCGAATATGAATGATTGCCGTAGTAAACTATGTAGAATTAGTTAAACAATCTATTAATAAAAGATTATGCATTAGAAAATCTTTTCTATTAAAATAGATGAATATAAAATTTTAGGAACCCAAACTCGAATTGAATTAGAATATTTAAAACATAAGTTAGGAAGGAACTAAAATAGAAAAGAAAAAGGCAAGAATCTGACTCACTCGGCCTAAACCCAAATTGTATAGCCGGTTCACACATTGCCATACGTACAAATTCTTTTTTTTCCTTTTCTTTATTCTAATGGCCACGACTGGATGGGACATCAACTAATTTTTCTCTACGTCATTGCGTATGGGCATCAGCCGTCTATACTTGAAACCGGTCATACGGGTTGGTCATTGACTGGTGGGCCCAATTGCCAAAGCTATCCGCAACCTCACAACAGATCCAAATGCTGGCACCGAAACAAACCATAGACCGACTCCTCCGCCGTGATTGTCTCCTGACGGTTGCAATAGATTTTGTTGGAGCTCTTGGTGTCGAGGATATATACGAGCCTCATGTGCTTTCTTCTGTTAAAAAAAAACTAAAGCGTTGAACCTAGACATGCACCATCGTCGCCCGTGTAGGGAACGCTGCTGCTCCGCGTTGAACCTAGAAGGTTGTCGTCGCCTCCCACCACCCGGCACCAGCAGCACCCGTCTCCCCACCAAGCCAACGGCAACGCTGCTGCGCGCCACCTTCGCGGGCGCACGCAAGATGCGACCATGGTTGCCTCGGGTGGGGACAACAGAGCCGAGAGCTTCCTCGCCAATGTGCAGCCGTTGTGGCTGGACGACCTGCTCGACGAGCGCAAGACTCCAACGCGGGCGCACGGCTGACCCGGCCACCGCGGGTCGTCCAACGACTCGTTCAAGCTCTTCGTGGGTGGCTGCGCTATACAGGGTGCGACGAAGCTGTTTACCACCAGTGGGGAGCCCGCGCATCATGCCTCACCGGTAAGACACTACGATCAGATCCGTCCCATAGCCACATGTCGTAGCTCTGGTTTGTGTGGGGTTCGGTGGACCAAAAAACTGCGGGTGCCGATCATGGCCTCCGCCATACGCTGTCGCCGCGGTAAGCGCGCTCCGCCGCTTGCCCACTGGCGTGTGTGCGGGGAGGTTGAAGAAGTGCCTTCGGCCATCCGATTTGGTGGGCAGTCGAGATTTAATCTGAGCACCTATTCGTATCGGCCGTCGATCCGTGAATGGATGATCGTGATGATGGTGGGCGATACCGGTTTGGGGCGATTGCTGTGCGCCATTGGATAGGGAGCGTGTGTGCCTGAGTTCAACCCATTGATTAAAATCTGGGCCGTTGAGAAGTTCACGGGCGGTTGGGATTAGAATCAACCCCTTCGGCTGTGCAATTACTCAAAAGAGCCCCTGGGTTTTGGTGAAACCAACCCGCAGTCCATTGTGACTGTTTACTGAGTCTTAGGAACTTTTGTGGGAGAGCCCCTGGTCTTTTAGTTTTTAATACGCCCAGTCCCGTGGTTGATAAACATAGAAAATTATTTAGAGAAATTGATTTTTAGTACATAAATAAATCCAGAAATTCAATAAATTCATAGAAAATTCATATTAAATCCTTTTGGGTCCATTCCAGTGATATTAATTTTGTATTAATATTGTCTACCAACTAGTAACACTGTTTAGCCATGATACTTGAATTAAAATTGTTCATTAGGATTAATCTATTCTAAGCACTAAATAATTTCAGAAATTCATAACTTAATAATCGTAGCTCCGACTTTAGTGGTTCTTGTTTCTACGAGATCGTTATGTCGCGTAGATTATTCTTACGCAGTTTATTCTTATGTTTGGTGTAATGTTGATTTTGCCTATACCATGTTTGTCTGTATTGCTACGTTTAGCGGTGAGGACACGTGCCATCCGAAGAGCAAGTTGGTACCTGGAATCTCAAGTCCCAGGCAAGTTGTGCTCTTGATCACTTCTTTTACCGAGTCATGTTCTGATTAATCATAATGATCTGCATAGGTTAATTTTGATGGGACCCAATAGGTTACCCCAGTTTGACTATCTTTATACCTTGATTACCACTACACTTTTTGGGTAGTACCTGCTATTGCTTTATGTGGTTATGGGTATGGAGATACATTTTATTCATGATTATACTTTTATTATCAGTTGTTATTTACTATTCATGATAAGATCATTATGTTAATTGGAACATGGAGAACCACCCGGGAAAACAGTGCTACCACAAGGGTTTATGGACGCCCTTGGCTGACTAATTAGGAAAGCTAGTGGAGGACTACCTTACCCGAAAGGGGCAAGGGCAGTAGGGGAGTGGTCAGTGTAGGGAGGCTCTTGGGATGATTTTGCTGTGATGGCGGTCATGCGGGGGATTCCTGCATTGGAGCTTCCTATAAACTGTAGCGGGTTTTCTGAAGCTAGTGGAACTTTGTAAAGGCCTCGTAGTGTTACCCTGCCTCGCCTCCTCGGTAGAGGTGTATGAGATTGGCCGTCTCTTGGCAGATGGGTAACATGACTTGTGGGTAAAGATGCACAACCTCTGCAGAGTGTAAAACTGGTATGCTAGCCGTGCTCACGGTCATGAGCAGCTCGATTAAAGATGTGCAACCTCTGCAGAGTGTAAAACTGGTATACTAGCCGTGCTCACGGTCATGAGCAGCTCGGACACTCACATGATTAAATTATGGAACTTAAACTCAATTTGTCATATGCATTGCATCGCAGGTGAGGTTGTTACTTTTGTTCTGCTACTTAATTGGGTTGGTATTTACTTATACTTAGTAATTGCTAATAAAATTTTGACCAACTTTAAAAGCAATGCTCAGCTCTAACCATCCTCTTTGGTAAGCCTTACACTTCACGTGAGCTCCCACCTTTGGCGAGTTCATGCACATTATTCCCCACAACTTGTTGAGCGATGAACGTATGTGAGCTCACTCTTGCTGTCTCACACCCCCCACAGGTCAAGAACAGGTACCGTAGGATGAGGCGCAAGGAGGATGATGTGGCGATTTCGTGAGAGGTCTAGGCCGTCGTCTCCCAGTCAACTTTGGGTTGTTGGACCGTTGTCTCCTTATAATGTAATTATTCATTTATTTTGTATAGAACTCCTGTTATTTAGTAAAGATGTGACATTCGATCATGTGCCATGATTCATCATATGTGTGAGACTTGGTCACAGCACACCTGGTGATTATGTTCGCGTCCGGGTCTTGGTGCCCCGAAACCCGGATGTGACACGTTGTGAGACATATTTCGAGTTTTATGTTGTGCCTAGTGAGATGTGGATCAAATTGGCTATCATGCACTTTCAAGGTCCTGCACTGTATTGGCTACAGTCAATGGAGGCTAGAGGAAGGGACATGAGTTGGTATGAGTTGTGTGTCACCCTGAACGCCAGATTTGGGTGTGACCCACATACCTAACTGATTAGACAATTCTATCATATTAGACAAACCACTTTGGTGACTAAATATGTCAAGCAGTTTCACCAATTGCTGCACCAACGGCTGTCCCATGAGCATCAACTAACTCACACTATGATCACACAGTTTGTGGATGGGTTGAAGCATGAGGTAAAGGCAGTAGTGATAATTCTACAGCCAAATAATTTGGATACTGCGTGCGCTCTAGCTTTGCTGCAAGAAGAAGTGTTGGGTAACACAGGAAAAAGAGAAGAGATTTGAGTCAGCCTCTTTTGCTAGGTTGCCATCACGAGCCGGGCCGATGCCACTACCATTGCCCCCAACTTCTAGGAGCAAGATGTTAGGAATGGGTGAGGATCGTAGTGTGTCTAATCCTACTGGCACCTGAACTGAATAGAGTAAGATGGCTGCCCTAAAAGCTTATCGATCGAAAAGCCAAGGGTCTATCTTTTAAGTGTGGAGAACGTTAGGGTCACTCCCCTCTGTGTTCGACCAGTGTACCATTACACCTAGTGGAAGAAATGTGTGGGCACTAAACATGAAGGAGGAAGAAGAGGGGACAGAGGAAATATCTCAAGAAGATAATCAGAAAATTGCCCCCTGCTATTTCGGTGGCTACAGTAAGTGGATGAGAAGGTAATAGGACTATTTGGCTGTGGGCTACCATACACTTTCAACAGGTGTTGATCCTTGTGGACTCAGGTAGCAGTGCTAGTTTTATGGGAGATCAACTAGCTAGGGTTATGACAGGTGTACAACTCATGCAGCCTCTAGTCCAAGTGAAAATTTATTTGTACAATATAGTTAAGACATGCTTTCACTCACTTAAATAACTTAAATATGTATCGTTCTATATCAAATACCAACGTTAAAAAAGTAAATGCGGTGCTAACCTTATGTTCTAGAGAAAAGCGTCAACCCTCAGACGACAACGATTTGGTGTTATCGTATTCTTATCTGATCACCATGATGTGAGACAGAAACAGCAGTGTCTTAACATCTACTTAGTATTTGTTAATAGACTAAAGAAAAAAAGAAAATGAAAAAATGGGGGCCCATGTATTAGCGGGCATGTGCTTGTGCACTTCTCGCACTTGCCCATCGACGGGCCTGGCCAATAATTGCTCTTCTTCATCCAGTTTGTAGGTTCACTTGCATGCATATATGTTTAAATTGTGGCTCCTTCGAGCAGACTCATGTGAGTATCGTGCCATCAGAAAAGCAGAAACTGAATTGAGCCTTTCAGACCTCACCAACAAAGACAGGAAGGCAAATAGATGAATGAATAGTACTATACGATGCTCCTGATTCAACCAACACTCATAGTGGCATGACAAAATTTTCTATCGGATCTAGTAACCTCAAAGCTTTTTTTCCTACCTCGTGTCACTGTACCAATTCTTTTGCAAGCTACCCTCAACATTATTCTAGCGCCATCAAGGAGATATCTTAGGACAACATTTTGCGGCCCAATCTCGATCCAGTGGCGGAGGTCTTGTAACACTCCAGGTTCCACAAACAACCCGGTATGCTACTGTACTACACTTCCGACGTCCATATATAAAATTTCGGCAGCATCCCCTTTGCAAGATTGCATAAAAGAGGGAGCAACAGAGTATAAACATATATCATGACTAAAACATACTAAGTATTATTACTCGGCTAGCAAGGAAAGATAAACATACGACCTGAACTGAATTAACCAGTGTGCACGACCATACAAAAAAAATAAACAAACTTCCTTTGACAATAAGTTTCTAATTAAATCATGGCTGCGCCTGGGCAGCGTTATTGTGAGAGTGAAAGTGGACGTGCTGCTACTCCCCTCATTCCCAACATGTATCAAGTACCTGCATTGAGTAATGCAAGAGTGAGATGACACATCTCAGCAAGTAAAATAATATCAAACAGTTTAACCACATAAGAACATTGTTTTACCACCACTTAATTCCACAACCTTCTTATTACGAAGGTGCAACACGTATACAACGTACAACGCACCTAGTTACCACACCTCGCAGGTAGAAACCACAATAGTAACATAGTAATATCACACTTCATATATTCCTCATGAGTGCAAATGTCTGCAAATGCAAGGATGACTTCTGCCTTCATACCTCTAAGGATATGAAGCCGCATCGTACCCCTCCTCGGGCAACGTACGATGCTAAAAATGTACCGGTACGGTCGGACCATAAGATCATGACATAACTTCAAAATGCAAGATGGATGATGCGATGTGCATGTCATGCCTACAACACTTCATATAACATGATTCAAAAAGACACTTCAACTTCATCCAGATGGGAATCAGCCACATATATCATTACCAAATTATGATCATCCACAATATTAGACAATTGAGAATTAATACTTCTAAAAAAATAAACTTCATCATAGAATTCAATGATTAACATAATTAAAACTTATGCATACTCAATGACAGGGAATAGGATGCAAACCAAACGGTAGCAACCACCACTGTATTTACTTGCCTTTACCGAAAGTTTGGGCAAATCCCAAGTACGATCCGGAAGCCCACCACCTGTTTTTGACACCCAACTTAGTACACTAATTTCACATAATCAGGCTCATAAGCGACGCCGCACCTACGCACAAACTCAAACCCCGCCGCGGGTTACATCTCTCCCTACACCCACCAAACTGCAGCGGCGCTGCTTAATAATTTTATAACTTTAAAATTATGACAGCAGTGGTAACAAACAAAAACTCCAGAGGCATCTACATAAAATTCCCCACAAGTTTTGTATACAATTTACAATTAAATTCCAATATCTAATTAGCCCAAAATAGTACACAAGATGAACCCTGTAATCTGTTTTTCTTTGTCTTTTGGACAGCGACATACCCAGATTCAAACAGCGATATCTTTTAAAATATAATTCCAAATCAAGCGCATAAGTACTCATTGGAAAGATAAGACAAATCCCTACATGATTACCATACTGGTTAACACTAATTACACACGAAAAATTCCCAGAAACTGCTAATACCACTGCTGTTCACCCACCTGAAAAATCTGTTTTTTTGGACAGCAACATAACCGGATTCAAACAACGATATCTCCTGAATTATAACTCCGAATCGAGCACATAAGTACTTGTTGGAAAGATAACATAAAGCCCTACATGATTCTCATACTGATTAACACTAATTACTCCCGAAAAATCCCCAGAAACTGCTAATACTGCTGCTGTTCATCCCCCTGAAAAATCTGTTTTTTTGGACAGCCACATACCCGGATTCAAACGGTGATAACTTTCAATTTATAACTCCAAATTGAGCGCATAAATACTCGTTGGAAAGGTAAGGTAAAGTTCTACATGATCCCCAAACTGATTTCCCTTAATTCCTCACGAAAAAAACACAGAAACTGCTAGACTACTGCTGTTCACCCACCACCTAAAATTCTGGACAGCCCCCCTCTACCCCAATCGCAAACGCAACCTCTAATCAATTAAATAGCAGCACAAATGAACAAGGGATGAACACAAAAATCACCTTGGATTCGCCCCCTTTCCTTCCTCCCTTCTTCCCTCCACCAAAACGATTGAAGACTCGCACCACGACGACGATGATCCGAGCGGCAAGGATTGGCACCTTGGGAGTAGGGGATTGAGAGGGGGGCGGCTAGGGTTTGGTGGCTGCAAGAATTGAGAGAGGAGGAGATGGGCAGGGGGGCGGCGGCCAAGGGGGAAGAGAAGTGGGGGGGCGGCTGCACATGGGGGGAGGGGGTTAGGAGGGAGGCGGCTAGGGTTTGGGAGGGTTAATGGGCCGAAACTCCAATTGCGGCCCAACTAACCCACGCGACAGCTCCCGACCGCAACGCAAGCGTCAAGCCAAATAAATTCTACTACCCTAGTTGTGAATGTTTTCCACAAAATCCCAAATCCCCAAAACAACAACCGGATGAGGAAAAAAAACAAAAAGAACAACCCCCAACTTCTCTTCTTTGCAAACCGGGTATCACACTCTACCCCTCTTAAAAAGAATTCGACCTCGAATTCTGACGCTTCTATCGGAACAACAAAAGAAAGGTTAATGAATCAACAAAACTCACACATAAAGAAAAGTTCGAGTGCTTCTGCCGTATCAGCTCCTCAAGCTCCTAGGATTCTAAGATACGCAGCAGACGACACTCTAGAGTCTGCTCTTGCTACACAGGAATCGGCTCTAGCTCGATTTGATGGTCTGGATTCCGCAAATACTTCCTCAACAAAAAGACATGGAATACTTGGTGTACTCTGATCACAGATTCCGACAATTACATGTGCTAAGCCCAGCTGCCAACTCGGCCAAGATAGCAGACGGTCCTATATACCTCGGACCAAGCTTTCCTGACACCAAATCAATCATTGACATATGCAAGTACTTCAAGAAATGTATATATGAATGCAAGGCATATAATGTTCCTATAGGCTAAACCAAACTTAGCCACACAAGAGCAACTTCAAGAGAGCAACTTAATGCTTGCATATTTCTAGATAGCAGCACAACGGTTAATTGTTTTGCTCCTAACTCACAAAAATATGCATCGAAAATTAGTAAACTAGGACTTTATGGAAAACTTATAAAGTCCACTATACCCTTGGTATTATCATCACAACAAGATTTGACACTTAGAAAGGTCAAACAGTGCTAAACGTAAATTCTGTCCAGACTTGGACATAATTCAACTACTCAATTCAAAAATCCATAATTGGAGTCTCAATCATCCAATTCAGGTGCTCCCAGACTTTTTAGAAAGCTAGTAGAATTGTATATAATTCATTTATAAACATATCAAGTTAATTCAATGCATATTAAGGTCAAAAGACACGAGAAAGGCTCTGCTGTCCAAATTTGGACAGATTCAGAGATCACACTTAAAACAGCTGTAACTTAACTTATAGATCTCCAAAAAAAAAATTAGTCCAAAATTTGTTGTAACGATTAAGAAAAGTACTACAACTTATTTATAATTTATAATAAGTTATTCGAAGTTTAAATTGGGCAAACAAGGTCAGCTTCGAAATCTGTATAGAATCTGCACAGATTTCAAGACTGGACTTGAGAAAATCATAACTCCCAAACTACTAGACCTATGGTCATGAAATTTTTACACAAGTAAGATAAATAAGTTGGCTACAACTTTTATATATAACATCTCTACAGAAAAGATGGTTTACTTCACTGAACTAGCTGCATAACTAAAACTGGTCATGCAGTCCCAATAGCAAGCAATAGATTTTATCAGGTTCATTACTCTTCTAAGATTAAGCGTTCATTGAAAGACTAATAACTTTAGGTTCTTCATTACGAGACACCTAGAACAAATATAAGTATAGAAGCAATATGATAACCTTTTAAATCATTTAAGCCTAATCTCACATCATGCAAACAAGAATCAATTTAAGCATGTTATGTCTGCCCACATATTCATCCAAGCACATTCTATACATGATATCATAACTCCCTGCAGCTAACAAAATTTTGCAAATATAAACTCACTGAAAAGATTATAACATTCCCTAGAACTTTTATTATAATGAGTGTCTCGGAATTGGTTTCCAAACCGATAAAACAATGCAACTCTTTTGTTTCAAAACTGATAAGATTGAAACAATGGACAACTAAAATTCAAAAACCTATAACTCCTGCTATACTCAACTTAAACTACAACGAACACGCGTTGGAAAAGTTTTGAAAATTGTCCACGACTTTTGCAATAAAGTTGCACCCAAATTTATCCTTATAGCCCACAACTCTGCATGACCTACAGCTAAACTCAGCCTGAGATACTGCACATTAGAGATTCGACTTATATCCGGGCAACCACCTCTCCAAATCTATTTAACAGACAGTTACAAGTAAATACCCATTAAAAAGGTACTGAAAATACCTACAAGTTTTGCTTAAAGAGAATTCGCAAATTTGTGCTATGCAACTATCAAAACGCGGTCGATTTATTGGTGATTATAACGACGCCTAAAGTTTAGACACAACAGTGCAACAACTTCAGAGCAACCTAACTCCAATTATATGCAATGAGAATTAGAAACCCATACTCTTTGAAAAGATCATGAAATTACTAAAACTTTCATAATCCACAAAGACCAAATTATACCGTCTTCAATGTCTACTCTTCCGTACAAAATTAAAGACTCACTCTGCTAGAGACACCAACAAAGATGTTTTAAGAAACCCATATCTCTCAAATGTTTAGACCAAACATGGTGATTAAGCATCCTATGGGAAGATGCAGAAACATACTACAAAACATTCTAGATAAGTGAGCCTAATTCAGCCTCCAACTAATTTAAAATGCCTCCCGAAACCAAACAACACATTATCAACAATAAAAAAACAATATAAAATGAAACCCAAGTCATTGGCAGGTGCCATCAACACTAGGATTTTTCACTACCAAACTGGGATGCAACTCCACAAAGTCTTTAAATAACACTCTACCAAATAGGTTAGAACACTAAGCACAACAATCAATGAATTCAACAACCTCGTTGGTTAATGCCACTAAGGTCAAACATCCATGTACCGATAATGTATGAAACACCTGACATACCCGTCTCCAGCTCTATAAAACATGGTTGTTATTACACTAGAATCCAACTACTAGAAATCTCCAAAACTATTCTGTTGACGTGAAGCAAATGGTGCTCATGTCATATAACATCTTTTCCCCCTCTCAAAAGAGATAAAATTTGCAATACTCATAAAGCAATGGAGGGATAACAACAAGAAAAAACTAATGTACTTCTTGACACAGACTCATGCAAAAGCTTCATAAATATTACTTTCAACACTAAAATAATAACACGATACTATGCTCAACAGGAGTAATTGGACTTCAATAAGATAATCCACCTAACCCAACTACTTTGATTAACCTCACATACAACAATACCTCCTATTATTGCACTTGAACAATTTGTACCTAGTGATGTCATAGGATGAATTCAAAGTAGTAGACATACATGATCTATCAAACCATCATTCATATAATAAAAATCTCCATCTAATGCAACAACCACATCATTATAGAGATAGATGACTAACAAACATAAGCAACTTCCAGTTAAACATTGACTTTGTTTAAGATAAAGCGGCCCAAATAATAATTCCACAAGCATGCATAGAGAACTGATCATATAAAAAAAACTACCATGTATCATCGGCGATTAAAAACAATATAAAACGGGTTGTCCATATTGTCCGCATGACTAGCCTCCAACAAATAGAAATTATGCATAACCTTTTTGGCTATAGAAACAAACCATAGAAGGAAAACATGCATGCCTCTTCAACTATAATATAGACATAAAATCCACTTGAAATCACCCTATTTATTATTAAAGATAAGGTTGCACACAATAAGAAAACCTATAATGTAAACATGGTTGGACTTATCTACCCACGTCATCTTGCAAATTCACTTGAGTTCTTCTAGTCTCAAGATTTCATAGACAGTACAACATTGCCTTTGCTCTATGGAGACAAACCTATTGTACTCTAAGATCAAGTTGGCAAGTAGCCACACTAGCCAAAAAAAAAGTGAGGTGTAAAGCACTGCACCCATGGAAATATTACATTGATAAGTTGGGTTGTAACCCAACAGTCAATCCAACTCAACAACACCATAAAACTTCATTGTATAGTGTTTTCACACTACACCAAGTCAGATTAGATCCTCTATACACAAGCTCAATAAACAATCGGTCCTACAAGTACTAGAACCCAAGAATCCTTTTGGGAAAAAAAAACATCCACAATCAAGCATATAGAAATATATGATGGTAATAGCTCAGAGATTAGTAAACATTGCATCCCAAAAAACATCATGACGATATGTATATAAAACAAGTACATTAGTAGCTTCACTCGCATAATAATTTCAATATCAACCACATCAAGAAACCAATATTAAATAGAAGTAACATTTCATATCAAGCATTACGTCGTTAACGACATACCTCATCAAACCATAAAGGGGTTTGGAGTAAGGAAATTCTAGTCATCTATACAATAAAATACTAATATGAAAGATATATGAACCCATACCCTTCCTATATGTGCAAGTGTGTCAAATTTATCTTCAAATTGCGTAGAATCTAAAGCCTATCCTTTGATACCAACTGTAACACTCCAGGTTCCACAAACAACCCGGTATGCTACTGTACTACACTTCCGACGTCCATATATAAAATTTCGGCAGCATCCCCTTTGCAAGATTGCATAAAAGAGGGAGCAACAGAGTATAAACATATATCATGACTAAAACATACTAAGTATTATTACTCGGCTAGCAAGGAAAGATAAACATACGACCTGAACTGAATTAACCAGTGTGCACGACCATATAAAAAAATAAACAAACTTCCTTTGACAATAAGTTTCTAATTAAATCATGGTTGTGCCTGGGCAGCGTTATTGTGAGAGTGAAAGTGGACGTGCTGCTACTCCCCTCATTCCCAACATGTATCAAGTACCTGCATTGAGTAATGCAAGAGTGAGATGACACATCTCAGCAAGTAAAATAATATCAAACAGTAACCACATAAGAACATTGTTTTACCACCACTTAATTCCACAACCTTCTTATTACGAAGGTGCAACACGTATACAACGTACAACGCACCTAGTTACCACACCTCGCAGGTAGAAACCACAATAGTAACATAGTAATGTCACACTTCATATATTCCTCATGAGTGCAAATGTCTGCAAATGCAAGGATGACTTCTGCCTTCATACCTCTAAGGATATGAAGCCGCATCGTACCCCTCCTCGGGCAACGTATGATACTAAAAATGTACCGGTACGGTCGGACCATAAGATCACGACATAACTTCAAAATGCAAGATGGATGATGCGATGTGCATGTCATGCCTACAACACTTCATATAACATGATTCAAAAAGACACTTCAACTTCATCCAGATGGGAATCAGCCACATATATCATTACCAAATTATGGTCATCCACAATATTAGACAATTGAGAATTAATACTTCCAAACAAATAAACTTCATCATAGAATTCAATGATTAACATAACTAAAATTATGCATACTCAATGACAGGGAATAGGATGCAAACCAAACGGTAGCAACCACCACTGTATTTACTTGCCTTTACCGAAAGTTCGGGCAAATCCCAAGTACGATCCGGAAGCCCACCACCTGTTTTTGACACCCAACTTAGTACACCAATTTCACATAATCAGGCTCATAAGCGACGCCGCACCTACGCACAAACTCAAACCCCGCCGCGGGTTACATCTCTCCCTACACCCACCAAACTGCAGCGGCGCTGCTTAATAATTTCATAACTTTAAAATTATGACAGCAGTGGTAACAAACAAAAACTCCAGAGGCATCTACATAAAATTCCCCACAAGTTTTGTATACAATTTACAATTAAATTCCAATATCTAATTAGCCCAAAACAGTCCACAAGATGAATCCTGTAATCTGTTTTTCTTTGTCTTTTGGACAGCGACATACCCAGATTCAAACAGCGATATCTTTTAAAATATAATTCCAAATCAAGCGCATAAGTACTCATTGGAAAGATAAGACAAATCCCTACATGATTACCATACTGGTTAACACTAATTACACACGAAAAATTCCCAGAAACTGCTAATACCACTGCTGTTCACCCACCTGAAAAATCTGTTTTTTTGGACAGCAACATAACCGGATTCAAACAACGATATCTCCTGAATTATAACTCCGAATCGAGCACATAAGTACTTGTTGGAAAGATAACATAAAGCCCTACATGATTCTCATACTGATTAACACTAATTACTCCCGAAAAATCCCCAGAAACTGCTAATACTGCTGCTGTTCATCCCCCTGAAAAATCTGTTTTTTTGGACAGCCACATACCCGGATTCAAACGGTGATAACTTTCAATTTATAACTCCAAATTGAGCGCATGAATACTCGTTGGAAAGGTAAGGTAAAGTTCTACATGATCCCCAAACTGATTTCCCTTAATTCCTCACGAAAAAAACACAGAAACTGCTAGACTACTGCTGTTCACCCACCACCTAAAATTCTGGACAGCCCCCCTCTACCCCAATCGCAAACGCAACCTCTAATCAATTAAATAGCAGCGCAAATGAACAAGGGATGAACACAAAAATCACCTTGGATTCTCCCCCTTTCCTTCCTCCCTTCTTCCCTCCACCAAAACGATTGAAGACTCGCACCACGACGACGATGATCCGAGCGGCAAGGATTGACACCTTGGGAGGAGGGGATTGAGAGGGGCGGCGGCTAGGGTTTGATGGCTGCAAGAATTGAGAGAGGAGGAGATGGGCAGGGGGGCGGCGGCCAAGGGAGAAGAGAAGTGGGGGGGCGGCTGCACATGGGGGGAGGGGGTTAGGAGGGAGGCGGCTAGGGTTTGGGATGGTTAATGGGCCGAAACTCCAATTGCGGCCCAACTAACCCACGCGACAGCTCCCGACCGCAACGCAAGCGTCAAACCAAATAAATTCTACTGCCCTAGTTGTGAATGTTTTCCACAAAATCCCAAATCCCCAAAACAACAACCGGATGAGGAAAAAAACAAAAAGAACAACCCCCAACTTCTCTTCTTTGCAAACCGGGCATCACAGGTCTTCTCCTGGAGCACGCGCACCACGTCGACCATTGGGTGCGTTTGGTTGCAATGATAGGACGGGACGGGACGATCCCTCAAATAAGGTTATTTGATTCAGGGTCAAGGGTTAGGACATGACTATCCCACTGTTATGCCCAGTTATCCCTCAAAATCGGAGGAACGAGAGAGGACGCCAGGAGAGGTCCCTGTCCTAGCTGTCCCGCAACCAAACACACTAATCTACGTAATCGGTCTAGTGTATACGAGACCGGTCCGTATGATCAAGTCCTTTGAAGTCTGTTCTACAATGTCTCTGCGTAATCGGTCAGGTGCACACCGAACCCGCTGAATAAACACTTCAATTTCTTTTTGAGTATTTCTCCTTAATTGAATTTGACTGGCCTTGAGGGTATTTCTATGATTTAGAAAAAATGTAACTAGTGATTTTCCAACAAGTCTAAGTCACATAATTCGAATAACACCATTTCTCTAACTCATTTTGCTTATTTTAGCTCAAAATTACTCCAAAAGTGTGTTTCGTTGAATCCGAGTTTTCCAACACTTCTAGATAGGTCAAATAGGTTCCAAGAGGTGTTTAGAACTTATCCAAAGTGTAGAGCTGGTGCTAGCTCATCTATTCCACATTTTACACCTTTTTGGTTGGTTTTGAGTTGGTTCTATCTTACAAACTAAATTGTCGAACTTATGAACCTGTGAATCAAAGACTAACCAAACTAGTTAGTCCGAAAGGTTTTGATGGTCAACAATTACCAAAATCAATATAGGAAATAGTTTGAGGCCATTTCTTTTTCACACCCGTGTCCAAGTCGTCGTCGGCCTGCTTGCTCAAGACGTCGCCCGCCCACGCTTGTGTCGCTTCCTAGCCGTGCGCCGCCGCTTCCCCAACTATGGTGTGCCAGCCCTGATGCCCCAGCGTCATCTCTGGCTTCAGCAATTCATCTCTAGTGCGTGCCCAGTCCTAGCGCTGCCTCTGGCCCGTCAACGTAGCACCACCCTGACCACACAGCGCTCTCGCTGCCTAGTGTCTCCATCGTTGTTCCCATCGCGACGCCCCCTGCCCTGCTCCGCAAGGTTACTTCTTTTACCATGTATTGTATTTTTATTAGATATACTAACTTTTGAGAGTTAACTAAGTTTAAACCATAGGAAGTTATGTTAATCGGGTTAATCAACTTGATTATTGGCTAACTGGTGTATATAGTTTAATTATGTTAGGCTCTCGTTTATTACGAGCTAATATCAAGTTAGGTTAATATAGTTAGGCTAGGGCCGAATATCGACTTGAATTAGCATTATCATGTTAAGTAGTAATATTTTCACAAAAATGTCATAGTGTTTCAGAACCTCTGTCACCCATTCTGAAGTGACATGAGTCACATGTGACGCATATGACTCGTGTTAGTCTGAAATTGTCTTTTTTGGACAACCTATTAGTGGGCAATTGGACTACGGATTTATGACGATCACGGGTTCGAACGAGATTTTAGTGACATACCTTGTTGTTCTCCATTGCACCAATTTTTGGCGTGCAAACGGAGAACAACTGGTAATGCTGAAATTTCGTTTGGACTCATAGCTCGTCATTAATCCATGCTCTGTCGATCACTCTCGGGTGGGTTTAGGACCTATCATTTCCTATAGATGTAGTGACATGCTCGATATATGTTTAGTACCGAGAAAAATTCATGAATCAAATGTTCTATTGTTTTAGCCTTAAATATGGTGGTGGTGAGTATCGTAGATGGATGTATGGAGGTTGGCGTATAAAAGCAATCGCTTCAGCCAATCCAATATCTAACCAACCTACATAGCAAATAATGGATACTTGCTGAGTGAGAAAGTACTCACCATTGCCTTTTTCTACCCTATCCTATGTATCTTGTTGCTCAGAAGGAGAAGAATAGGTGTCCTGGACTCAAGAGTTTCAGGATTACAGCGAGTTTTAGTTACGTGATTAACAAGTTGACTGCATGGTGGCCTAGTAGTGGATTGTAAAAAACATTATAGTTATGCAATAATACTCTTTTCCATTATTAAAAAAGTATTATGCTTGGATATAATTCATTATATGATATTGCTATACGTCTGATTTTGATGTAACTATGTGTATAGTGGACATTCGGTTTTGTTCATAAAACTAGGTGTGAAAGTTTTTTTGGAAAAAAGATATTAAAACTATCGGTGTCGGGGCATACCTGCTATAATTGTCACCTCTTACTATCAAGCCAATGCACAATCTCTTTAGCAATGCCTCTCTATAAACTTATCTCTACTTCAACGTTGTTATTCATATGGGTCCTTTCTCTTATAGATCCACCAGTACTAAGTTGTGAGAAGATCTTTGTCGGGGACCATAATTAGGGGTACCCCCAAGACTCCTAATCTCAGCTGGTAACCCCCATCAGCACAAAGCTGCAAAGGTCTGATGGACGCGATCACTACAAAATGACCCCCCCCTTTAGCAATACATATATGTGTTGGTACAAGCCTATATAAGGGTTGATATGGTCTATACCAACACATAATTATGTGTTGCCTATACTGCCGTTGCTGTGGGCTACTGCAACGCTTATACATACGTTGGTAAGTCATATAAATAAGTGTTGGTAAACTGCAACAGATTTTTATAAGATACAACAATGCTTACATGTGTTGGTGCCGCCCATGACTATCTCGTCATCATAAGATGCTACAACGTTTAGATTCATGTTGTGGCAACATTTTTATGCGTTGCAAACAATAAACCAATAAATAAATATTTGAATATTTTATTTTGAGGTTAAGAGTATAACATGTTGAACAATGCACATTTGATATTTCTAGAATCATCCCCACACACATGGCAAAGAAGAAAAAATAATATATATTAAAAATCAATAATTGCATTACAAGAAGTTGATCCATAGTTTCATATATAATATATGTTTGAGTGGTACGATAAAAACATATTTACATATGACTCATAGTCATCGGTAATCTAGATCCAAATAAAACAAATATCCATATGCAGTAAGCCCTTGCATCTTCATAGTGTTCCAAGTTCATAACTGAAAAAACGAAGCCCAAAAAATATAATAGGTTAATATATATATACCAAATGAAAGAAATAAGTAATGCAAAGTAGAGAAGTGATGTGCAAATATCACCTTTCAAAGAAGGGAAAATGAAAAATATTATAGCACATCAACAAATAGTTTGCTCGAACTTGCTTCTTAAATCATTCATTTCATTTTTTATATTTCATACAATGTATGTGGTATCGGGAATTTTGGATTTATTTCCAGCCACGATGGTGGATTTATAAGGTGAAAAAATAGTAGCCTCAGTTTGTATTACTGCAGAAAACTGATCCCTAGAAAGCACATGAAAATAAAAGGAGAAAATTACCCATACCAATGCATCAATTATAACTTAAACTGATGGTTAAATCTGGCGATAAACTCAAAAACTGAATCACATATAAAATTGTTCCAGCATCTTATGACAAAATAAGTGATGGAAACTTGGAAAGGAATAAACAGACCTGAGAACAACTCTTCTCTGCTCTATGAGTCCTCACAGCTCCAACTTCGGCCAGGCAACCTGTGGTGTTAAAACTAAGCATTGTTACCATGGGATGATAAACTACAGAAAATTCTTGGCTTGATCAAGCACAAGGAAATGAAGATGGCAATGACAAAGATTACAATCCTTCGAGTATGTAGATAATAGGATTTAGAGAGTATGATTGACAAGGTTACCTGGTCCTTTGGATCAAGCAAAGAATCAATCTTAGAATTCACTATTACACCACCATACTCGTCATCCATGTTTCTAGGGTCACTTTTTTATTGGTGTACCCTCCCCCACATCACTCAACTAGTCTGTTGAATCACTTAAAGAAACCAGTTGTTCAGGGTCATGTTTAAAGTTATACAGTTTTGATGCAAGATCATTGGTACCAGTATAAACACCTAGACATTTTGCTCTTTATTCTATCGCAGATATAACATGTGGGTAGTGTTTATTACTCAGTTCTTGAAAGATTGTTTAATTTACGGATTGGTATCCCATGCGAGATGTCAAGACAAGCTGGCTGCTGTTAAAAGTGCAACCAGATAAAATCTGCAAAAGGGTAACTGCACCACCAGCATCTTTTGTAGTCACAAGAGCAGGGCCTGCAATCACCAGCATCTTTACATTGGGTCCCTTCCCTGATGTATCTTTAAATTCTATTGTTGGGGACTTGTTCTCAAATGCTAAGAGTTAAGAACAAGGCAACACAAGAAATGTTAAACGTTAAAGCCCTTCGTCCCTCGAAGCATTATTTCCCTTAGGACATAATGATTTTCGGACGAAGGTTATGAAGGACATACCTTCATAAATTCAACATATAATAATGAAGAAGAAATCATATGAGACACAAAAGATAACATAAAGCACTATGTATTATTATCAATTCATTTCTTTATTATTATTATAGAAAAGTAGAAATAATATCAAATTACAAATGTACCTTCGGCTTGAAAGAAGGTGAAAGTACAAGCGTGACGCAAAAGCAAAATGCCAAGTCAGCGTGAGCAGTACGGGGGTACTGTTCACCTATTTATAGGCACGGGACACAGCCCATATAAAATTACATCCATGCCCTTTACATTTGGTAGTAATTCTATAGTAATCCACCGAGGTCTGAATAGCCTTTTCATCTTTAAGTCGGTTTCCTTTTCTGCTACCACGCTGAAGCTTTCCTGCTCACATCTTCGGCGCTGTGTCAACCTTCGTATTATTTGGGCTTCTCCTACTGTGATATCGACTCGAGTCCGAAGATACCTGTTCACACATTATACTCCAGAAACACTGTTAAATCTTGTTTTTGAGGACCTTCGGAAGCCGAAGGCCCCCAACAGTAGCCCCTCGCAATATTAATTTGTTAGAATAATAAATTTAGATTGCGACATGGACGAAGGCCTTAAGCCGAAGGTCCGAAAAAACACCTTCCCTTTGCTAGAATAGCAACATTCATTGACAAGTGGGGTCTTCCAATTTTCAACGCACTGGGCGTATAAATAAGAGCATACCGCGAGCTCATTTGGTACGCTCTCTTGCCATCTGCTCTTGCTCACTCAATTTTTAGCTCTTGCGCACCAAGACTTGTTTAGCTTTTTAAGTTTTTAAGCTTCGGCGTTGAAAACAGTTTTTTAGTGTTTCCGAAGATGTCTGAAGATAAGAAGGCTACTGCCGAGATGAAGCTGAGTCTCTCTGAAGAGAAGAACCTGGGGTTTATTATAGCAATGTCGAAGACCAATACAGAAAAAATCACCAAAGAGATTTTAGAAGGTTTATCTGAAGATACTGATGACAGCGACAGTTATGATGTGGATAGTGGTGGTGAAGACTCCGAAGATCGCCCCTGGTGACCAAGCCATTCGGTTTTTGGCAAATCAGGTATCAAAGAAAATCATCTTGTCAACATGAGGGGAAGATATTTCCGGGACTTATTCATTGTGAGGGCCGACGAAGGAGAGAAAACTTGCCCGTCCCCTGAGGAAAATGAAGTCGTAGTGTTCTGAAGCTTTTTGAAAGCTGGACTACGATTTCCCCTGAGCAGCTTTGTCGTAGAGGTGCTGAAAATATTTGAAGTCTATCTTCATCAACTTACCCCCGAAGCAATTATAAGGCTGAATATCTTCGTGTGGGCCGTGAGAAGCCAAGGTCTGGAACCTGATGCGAAAAGTTTCTGCAACATACACGAATTATCATACGAGACAAAACCCTGGGGTAAAGAACAATATCACAATAATTTTGGCTGCTACAGTTTTGTTTCTCGGTCTGGGTCAAGCTGTCCCGTGCCAACCTTTCGGAAGAGATGGCCCGGCGACTGGATAACAGAATGGTTTTATGTGAAGAATGACCTGAAAACACGGGAAGATATTAAAGGTATAATTATGCGCCCTATTTGGCAAAGCTTCGGCCTGCGAAGGCCGAAGGTTGAAATGAATGAAGCTGCCGAAGAATGCCAGAGAGCCTTCGGAGTTATTTGTTCTTTTATTGGAACGAGAGATTTGGTCCAAGAGCATATTGCCTTCAGAGTATGGCCGCTCGCGGAAAAATGGGAAATGCCACAAGAGACTATAAAGGAGGCTGACGAAGGTGGACTTATCAGGCTGAAGTATACTTTCAAATTCGGAGACAAATTCGTAGAGCCAGATGATGATTGGCTAAAAAGCATTGAAAATTTAAGTGATGAACTACTTGGGGTTTATTCAAAGGCCGAAGATACTGCATTGTCAGCAGCCTTCGGAGGCCGGAAAAAGAAAAGACTGAACTGAGTGTTTGACGCAATCGGGTTCGTCTACCCTGACTATCATTATCCCATTCGAGGGCAAAAAAGAAAAGGCACTGACTTCTGCGAAAGAAGAAGTTGTAGCTGCTCCTAGTGAGCCAGCACCGAAAAGAAAAAGGATAAAGGTCCTCACTCATCGGCCACGCTATATTGAACCAGCCTTGGTGCCTGAGTTCACCGGAGAGACCTCTTCGGCCACCGAGGCTGAAGAGCCAACCTTGCTGCCAGAAGTCGCAGAAATGGCCGAAGCGCCAACAAGAACAGAATTGGAAGAACCAAAAATTTTGTTACCAGAAACCAAAGAGATGGTCGAAGCGCCATCGACAGAAAAAATGGAAGAAGCAAAAGGATCAACTGAGGGATCAAAAATATCAGAAGTTTTAAGTCCTTCAGCAGATGTTGAAACAATAAAAAACCAAAAGGGTCCAGCGGTGACTCCGAAAAGAAAAAGAATGGTCAATGTGCTAGATGTTCTGGAGACAATTAAGTCCTCAAGCACAACTCCGAAGAGGACTGTTGAAACTTCCGAAGCAAAAACTGAAATTTTTGATACTAAGGCTCCAAAGCAAGAAACTGAGGCTGAAGCTGGGCCCCCAGAGCCCACAAAGGTAAAATCCTTGGAAACCGAGGAAGAAAAAATGACGGAGCCAATTCTTGTTGAAGAAATCAGTGCTGTTGCCCCCGAAGCATCCCCCAAAGTCCTTGATTATATTGTTCGACATGCTTCAGGGAAAAAATTATCAGAAAAAGAAAAGCAAGAGGCCCAGCTTTACGCCCAAAAACTGAAATATCCAAAGGGGGCGTTAATATTTAACGGCAACGGAGAAGAAGACTTCTTATATTGTCTCCCTGACAGCAAAGAGATTTCTGTCTGTCGGGAGATGAGCAAGAGCTTCGGATTCCCAACACTAGAAGACGGGCTCTCGGTGCTGTCAAAAAACGAACTGGCCGACAGCCTGGCGTACAATAGCTTAAAGGTGCAAAAAATGAGATCTTTGTATTTTTTCTTGAGACCAAAATTTTTCGTTTACTTAAATTTATTGACGCATACACATTTTTCTTTGCAGGGCCTTATACTTAGCAATGCCCTCAGGGCCCAAAAAGATGCCGAAGACGAAGGGTGCGTTATAGCCCTGAGCAACCTTCGTTCCGAAGTAATTGAACTGAGGAACGAAGGTCTCGAAAAAGATAAAATATTACATTCATTGATAAATAGAATAAAAGAAGACGAAGCTACTTTTAAAGGTCAAGCTGAGGCTCATAAGCGTGAAATTGAAGATCTTCGAAAACAATTGGCCAGAGCTAAAGAGGAACGCATACTTGAAGAAACAAAGCGAGAACTTAGCGACCAATGGGCAAATCATTTAGAAAGAACTGTTAAAGAGCTTCGTTCGTCCAAGAAAAGATGCTATGATAAATCTATGGAGTGTGTTAAGAAGATGAAAGCTAGCTTCGCCAGCGTCGGCGCATTCTCGAGCGAAGAAAACTTTACAAGAGGCAACCCCGAAGGTCCCATCGAATGGATTAATCACGAAGCTGAGGCCTTTGAGGAAATTTTAAATAGCCGCGGAGACATATGTGCTTTCTCGGGTGCCAGGGGGATTGCCACCATTTTGGAGAAAAAGGGCTGCGAGCATGTAAAGATTTTAGCGCAATCCGAAGCTACCTTGTCCTTCGAAGATGCAAAAGATCCTTCAGCCGAAGCTAGCATGGTTGGTGGAAAATTTTTCACCGACGTCTGGGATAATGGTGGTCGAGAAATGGCCCGAGAAATTATCCAAAAAAGCGAAAAGGGCATCCATGATGCTAGAAAAGTAGCAGAGGCTGCTGAGAAAAGCGCAGAGCCCGAAGGGCAAATAGGTATTAACTAATGGTTTTTATTGTGTTGTAATTTTTGGTTTTAAACTTCGTTCGCAATTTGTAATAGCAATGTAGTCGTATCCTGTCCTCCTTCAGATCCTACTAAAGCGTCTCCGGGCCCTCACCCGAAAGGAGACGACGAAATTAAAAAGATGGCTGAAGCTATCATGGATGAAGTTGTTAATCGGCTCCTGAACGAAGCTGCGGAAGTTGTACTTAGAGAAGATTAAGTGCTATTGTAAAAACTTCTGAAATGTAATATGTGTAACATCTTGTAACCCTGGATATAATATACTTGTTTTTATGGTTCAATTCTTTACGATGCATGAAATTTTATATACGTACCGTTTTTGAGTCTTTGACGAAAAAACACCTTCCCTTCTTTTCATGCTTCGTGAAGAAGAATTTTTATTTATCACAACAATATTCGTAGTGTTCTGATGAAGAATATCCAAGCTTCGTGAAGATATTTTCCGAAGCTACACTTACGAAGATCAATAGTGTATTTCCTTGTGACTTAGCATGATTTTCCCTTTTTTCAAAACATTCTTCTGAAGCTCGATATTGTGTCCCCTTCTTGTGCCATATGCAGCATGATGTATGATGCTTATGCCATGCGAAATGATGTGATGATGTTATGCTATGTAAAATGGTATTTGTTCCGAAGATACATGCACATCCCTGTAATAAAACAAATAATCTTTTTAAATCAGCGTTGACTTTTCGCTGTAAGCCTCCCTTAGGAGCTTCTTCGCCTTTTACTTCAGCGGAATCAGCGTTTATTTTTCGCTGTAAGCCTCCTTTAGGAGCTTCTTCGCCTTTTACTTTCAGCGGAATATGCGTGGCGAGGCGAGGCGAGGCAGGCAGGCAGGCAGGCAGGCAGGCAGGCGAGCAGGCGTGGTGTGGTTGTGTTAATTTTTAGCACTCACTAACCGCGTACGTCAGCCGAGTGACCCTGTCTCTTCGTCTGCCGAGTGACCCTGTCTCTTTGTCAGCCAGCCGAGTGACCCTTCTCCTTCAGCTGCCGACTCATGGCGTGACTCGGCGAGAGCTGGCCGACTCATGGCATAACTCGGCTAGAGCTGGCCGACTCTTGGCGTGACTCGGCGACCTTTCTCCTTCAGCTTCCCTCTGCGAGAGGTTAAATAGAGGAGCACCCCTGTCATTCGGTACAGGCGAAAAACACTTTCAGTCTCACAATCCAGCCGCCGAGTGAGGGTATTTCCATCTCGTGACTCTGCGCGCACAGAGAAGCGAGAGGGCAGGTGCCTCCGAAGCCGGTGCCGTTCGAGACCTTGCACGGGGGATCGGCAATTAGGTTTTTGGGGAGCGTCTTCGCGACTGCCCAACGTCTGTCGTTGTCTTCATCGCTGGTTCTTGGCGTCTTCATCTCGATCGGATGACAAGAGAAGTTGGACAAGGATCAGGATCCTCGGACCGCATGGGAGGGTATGATCAATTCAGTTCATTACAGTTTTATATTCTGCATATTATATATGTCGTATGTAGCTTTGCTCTATCGTATTATAATATGTTATATCTGTCTGTCTTAATTTTACAGTCATCCTGTTTATATTGTTATCTGTTTATTTCCAGTTGTTCCACAATAATCCATGAACCATGTTTATATGCTTATTTTATTTATATGATTTACATGCTTCATATGCTTTGTGTTCTCATGATCCATATTGTTATGGATATTTTTGAGATCATGTTATCTATGTTTGATTATCTATTATATGTCATCATCATAATGTTAATTTATGGAATTAAAATGGTACGGAAAATGCCTATATTTCTAACAATCCAAAAACCTAATGTTAGGCATTTTTCTGTCAGAGGTTTTGCTGTTGTGCTAAAGCCTGATCCTTTTGATGGTAAAAACTTCTTGATATGGAAAGCTAAGATGGAATTGTGGCTAACTGCAATGTCTTGTTTTCATGCCGCTGAGGGCAAGCCTGCAAACTTACCTCCTGAGGATGAGGCTAAGTTTAAGGCTGAAGACAACCTCTTTCGAGGAGCAGTAATTAGCGCACTGGATACTAAATTCCAGAAAAGCTATATCATCCTTCCCACGGGGAAAGAGCTGTGGGATGCTCTTGTTGGAAAGTTTGGAGTTACTGACGCTGGTAGCGAGCTGTATCTCATGGAGCAGCTGTATGACTACAAGATGGTTGAGAACCGATCTGTAGTGGAACAGGCTCATGAGTTTCAGGCACTAGCTAAGGAACTCGAACTTTTTCCTTGTCCTTTGCCTGATAAGTTTGTGGCTGGCGGTATAATCGCCAAGTTGCCACCTTCTTGGAAGGACTTTGCTACCTCTCTCAAACATAAGAGACAAGAGTTCAATGTGGAAGAGCTCATTGGTACTCTTGATGTTGAGGAAAGGGCTAGAACAAAGGACAGTGGAAAATGTGTTGAGACCTCTACTGCTAATGTGGTGCAGAAGAGAAACTTCCGCAAGTTTAACAAGAAGAAAAACCAGAACAAACCAGAGAACGCGAATAAACCTGTTCAACCAGCACAGTTTAAAAAGAAGAACAACAATAACAAGGGAAAGGGAGGATGCTTTGTCTGTGGCAGTGATCAACATTGGGCAAGAGAGTGCCCTGATCGCAAGTTCACTCAAGACAAGAAATCAGCTAATGTTGTAACCACTGAAACTGAAGGAGGAACATCTGGGTATGGTAATTCTTTACCATTTGTTCTTTCAGTCTGTAATTCACCTGAGTGGTGGATGGACAGTGGTGCAAACATTCATGTGTGTGCTGATGCCTCTATGTTCACTTCCTATCAGGTCGGGAGGTCTAGCGCCTTGTTGATGGGAAATGGGTCGCGTGCTCATGTTCTTGGTGTTGGTATGGTCATTCTGAAGTTTACTTCGGGAAAGACGGTGCCATTGAAGAGCGTGCAGCATGTGCCCTCTATCAAGAAGAATCTCGTTAGCGCTTCTATGCTATGTCGAGATGGATACAAAGTTGTTCTTGAGTCTAATAAATGTGTTGTGTCGAAACATGGTACTTTTGTTGGTAAAGGATATGACTGCGGAGGCTTGTTCCGCTTATCACTGCATGATGTGTGTAATAAACTGGTGAATTCTGTTCATTTTTCTGATGAGTCAGATTTATGGCATTCACGTTTTTGTCATGCAAGCTTTGGCTGTCTTATGCGGTTAGCAAATATAAATTTAATTCCTAAATTTAACTTGGTCAAAAAGTCTAAGTGTCATGTGTGTGTTGAATCAAAACAACCCCGCAAGCCTCACAAGGCTGCTGAGGCGAGGAGTTTGGCACCTCTAGAACTTGTTTATTCTGATCTGTGCGAGATGAATGGAATTTTGACCAAAGGTGGTAAAAGATACTTTCTCACTTTTATAGATGACTCCACTAGATTTTGTTATGTGTATCTCTTAAAAACAAAAGATGAAGCGTTCAATTATTTTAAGGCCTATAAAGCTGAAGTTGAGAATCAACTTGAGAGGAAAATAAAACGGTTAAGGTCTGATCGAGGTGGAGAATATTTCTCTAATGTGTTCGATGAGTTCTGCGTGGAACATGGTATTATTCATGAGAGGACACCGCCATTCTCACCACAATCCAATGGGATTGCTGAAAGGAAAAACCGCACTCTAACAGATTTGGTGAATGCCATGTTGAGTACAGCGGGATTATCCAAGGCATGGTGGGGTGAGGCGATTTTGACAGCATGTCATGTCCTGAATAGAGTTCCAACAAAGAACAAAGAGATCACTCCATTTGAGGAATGGGAAAAGAGAAGAGTAAATCTCTCATATTTGCGCACTTGGGGTTGCTTGGCTAAAGTGAATGTGCCAATCAACAAAAAGCGTAAACTTGGGCCTAAAACTGTTGACTGTATATTCCTTGGGTACTCTTTTCACAGCACTGGGTATAGGTTCTTAATTATAAAATCGGATGTACCTGATATGTATGTTGATACTATCATGGAATCAAGAGACGCAACATTTTTTGAGAATGAGTTTCCTATGAAGAATACACCTAGTGATATAAGTCATGAGACTATAATTCCCCATAAGCACGAACTGTCGATTCCTATAGATCATGATGAGGATTCTCACGTGCACATCCCTGAGGAGGATGACACTATAGTCACTCGAAAGAGCAAGAGACAGAGGGTTGCAAAATCCTTTGGTAATGACTTTATAGTGTACCTTGTGGAAGACACACCAACTACTATTAGTGAGGCATATTCCTCTCCTGATGCTGACTTATGGAAGGAAGCAGTAAGGAGTGAGATGGAATCTATTATGTCTAATGGAACTTGGGAGGTCGTGGACCGTCCTTATGGTTGTCAACCTATAGGTTGCAAATGGATCTTCAAGAAAAAGCTTAGGCCTGATGGTACAATTGAGAGGTATAAGGCAAGGCTTGTGGCCAAAGGATATACCCAAAAGGAGGGTGAAGATTTCTTTGACACCTACTCGCCAGTGGCTCGATTGACTACAATTCGCACATTAATAGCTGTGGCAGCCTCTTATGGTCTTATCATTCATCAGATGGATGTTAAGACAGCTTTCCTAAATGGAGAGTTGGATGAGGAGATCTATATGGATCAGCCAGAAGGGTTCATTACGGATGGTCAAGAGAACAAGGTGTGCAGGTTAATAAAATCATTGTATGGCCTAAAACAAGCACCTAAGTGTTGGGGACTTGTTCTCAAATGCTATGAATTAAGAACAAGGCAACATAAAATGTTAAATGTTAACGTCCTTCGTCCACGAAGCATCATTCCCTTGAGGATAATGAACCTTGGACGAAGGTTGATGAGAATACGATTACGAAGGTTAAGTCTTCGTAATTGAATTTTAATAGATTGTATAAGATAACATAAAATAAAGGGTATCAAAGGTAAATGAATCATAAACGAATCATATTATATTTACTTAATATATTGAATCATTGAATACAGTTATACCTCTGCCTTGGCAAAAATTGGTTCCCGAATGATGCGATTGCAATTACAAGAATCCATGAACAGTAAAGGAATACTGTTCACTATTTATAGGCACAGGACACAGCCTGTGAGGAATTACAATTATGCCCCTCATAAAAGTTTACAACATTGACTCAGACCTTTATGGACTAAAAGTTCATTCTATCTTTAAGTCGGTTTGTAATACCGAAGCTTCATGAAGAGGAACCTTCGGCCATCTCATACAAACAGCTTCAGCCGAAAGCCGCTTCTTCCTACAAGACCTTCGGCGACGAAGCATAGTCCCAACAGTAGCCCCTTTCGCGGTGCTAGATCGTTTTTCGTAACGAGCTTGATCCGTGAAAAAAGTCTCTTAAGCTTCGGGGAGCCGAAGGTCCAAAAAACACCTTCCCTGAGCTCGTTGTCGAGAAACGATTCAGTTTCCCAGCGCGTAGCGGTCCCACCTTGCAGAGTTACTGTTTGATCTCTGCGGTCCACCACGCAGCGAGTGGAAGCGGGTGTCCGCCTGGTGTAAAAATCCTGGCGCTTCGCCTTCTTACCTGCAGTACTATATAAACAGACGAGTAGGTGTGAAGTTACCACAGCATTCATTGCTATTTGCACTGTTTTGCTGCCAAAATTTTTAACCATCGCCGAAGCTTGACTCTCGGAATCGAACGAAGCTCCAGCTTGAAGCCTGCTTCGTCAGAAGAAAAAACTTCGGAAGAAAAAAGTATTTAATTTCCACAAATTCAGAATTAAATGGCCAGAGTGCGTTCTACCGCTAGGGTTGAGCGTGAGGGGGGCGAAACTGAAGGTTCGGATACTGTTCCCATCTCCGAAGCGATGCAACGATCCGGGCTGGTAACTTCAGAAAAGATCCCCAGTGCTGATGTAGAACAAGCAGAACAAACAACTGCCGAAGCAGAAGAAGAAAACATTGAGGAAACTGATCCTGAAGATGATTATCGTATTGCCATGCCAAGCAAGCCCAGCCACTTGGACTTCGGAAAGTCTACTGTTTCGAAGGCTGATCTCTCCAAGATGGTGAAGTCGGGTTTTTTCAGTGAAAATCAGAAGAAGCTATTACGCTTCGGGGGAGAAGAAACTACCCCAAAGCCGGAGAAGGATGAAATAGTCATTTTCAAGAGCTTTCTAAAGGCTGGATTAAGATTCCCCCTACATGGGATTATTGCAGAGGTACTGAAGAGATTTGGTATCTACTTTCATCAGTTAACTCCTAACGCTATCGCTAGGCTTAGTGTTTATATCTGGGCACTCCGAAGCCAAGCGGTGGAGCCGTTTGCAGACAGCTTTTGCCGAGTTCACGAGCTGCACTATCAGACGAAGGCTAGAAAAGATGGATTGCATGACAATTTTGGTTGCTATAATTTTGCTTATCGGAAAACCACAAAGTTTCCTGTAATCAGCTACCGAAGCAAATGGGCAGCAGGCTGGAAGTCGGAGTGGTTCTATGTCAAGGTTGATGATGACAAGGAGAAGCTTGTGCAAAGTCCACTTGAATTAATCTTCGGAGAAACCCGACCTCGTTGCAACATGACACCAGAAGGTCCAACCCAACAAGCGTTGGATGAATTCAGAATTATTGCAGAGCATATCAGTACAAGAGACCTGGTTCAGGAGTTTTTGGCTTTCAAGGTTTTTCCTAGTTTAAAAGAATGGGAAATGCCGAAGCTAAAGGGGGAGAAGAAAGAAGGTGAACTTGTACGGTTACCTTACTATTACAAGTTTAAGAAATACTTTAAAACACCTTGCCAAGAGTGGTTGGAAACAGTTGAAGTAATGTGCAATGAAATACTTGGCAATTACTCCAAAAAAGAAGATCAGTTGATGACTGCGGCCTTCGGCACCCGTCCGAAGCGAAGACTGAATCGAGTGCTGGACGCCCTGGGTTTTGAATACCCTGACTATGAAAATCTGAATAAAGGTGTCGGGGGCCAGAAAAGGAAAAGGATAACTGAAGCCTTAAATGAAGATGAGAAAGAACCATCAAAGAAGAAAATTCCGAAGAAGAGGAAAGCGTCTTCTCCGAAGCAAAAAATATCTGACGAAGAAGAAACCCCCGCATCACCCTCTGCCACTGACGTGGAGGAAATTTTGAAGGTAATGACTGAATCCCTGCCTGCGAAGCTAAGTCCATTGGGGCCTCAACTGACAAAGTTTTTTCAGAAGGAAAAGGAGCCCGAAAAAACGAAGAAAACGACTAAAGCAAAGAGACAAAGAATCATCACTGTGACAGAGGTCATTGACAAGACACCACCAAGAGCTTCAGCTCAGAAGACACCAGCGGCTGAGGAAAGAACAAATATTGAAATCACACCTTCGGAGGTCGCGGCTGCCGAAGCTGCCTCAATTGAAGATTTGAACCTGGAAAGCACAATCGAACACATCGACAAAATGCTGCTAGACATGGCCACAGAAGAAGCTACCACTGCCGCCGAAGAGGCTATGGCCGCAGTGCCGGGGAAGGAAAAGGAAATTGTTGACGAAGCTTCAGAGGATGAGGCCTTCATGTTTCAAAATTTAGTTGGAGAAAAATTGTCAAAACCCGAAATAGAAGAGCTTAAAGAGTATGCCAAATCTTGCGGGTATAAACCAGGAGCACTCCTCTTCGAAGGTATTGATGATGAAAAATTAGATTGTATCCGAGATCAAACTGGAGCCAAAGTTATCGGTACTCTGTCGAAGAGTATCGGTTTTCCGAAGCTAGAAACGGACATTAGCCGCTACCGACGACAACATATCGTTGGTAGTTTATTTTATTCCAATTTCAAGGTGAACTACTTTTCCCTTAACTTTTATTGCTTTTAATAATGAAAACATGTCTAACGAAGGTTGTCTTCGTTCAGAGTATGCTGTTGAGCAAAGCTTTAAAAATGCAGCAAGATTTGGAAGACAAGAAACACGAAGTTATAATTGAAAATTTAGAAAGCAAAATAAAGGAGCAATCAGCTGCTATTGAGAAGAAGAACTTCGAGCTTCAAGCAACTGAAGGTTTATTGGCGGAAGCCGAAGCTAAGATAACAGAACTGAACACGAAGCTTCTCTGCCAATCTGGGCAGTTTGAACAAGAAAAGCAAGAACTTAATGCAAAACTTGAAGCCGAAGTTCAACAAAATTCAGATTTGAAAAAACTATTGGCGGGCCTTCAAGAAAAATGTTTGGAATTTAGCAACAAATGTATTCAACGACTAAGAAAAATTTTCCACTCAGTTGGAGCCAGCAGTGAGAAATTCACCTCGTCAGCTGAAGATTTACCAAAGACCTTCGAACATATTGAGGGTGAAATTGATGAGCTTGACGAAGTTATAGCTGGGCACGGTGACTTCTGCGCCTAGGGTAGCTTCTCGAGGCACTGCTGCAGCTTTCCTAAAAGCTGGCTGCGATCATGGAAAGATTGTCAATAGGCCCAATTTCACTTTATCACCATCAATTCTAGATGACATTCCTGATCTCGCCCGAAGCATTTCCAATAGATTTGTAAAGATGATATGGACAAAAGGCGGGCGAGAAAAGGCTGGAGACGAAGCTCGGAGTCATCTTGAACCAGTAAGAAATCATACCTTGTGCTTACCTTTTCCTTCGAGCTCGATTTTGACTTACAACAACTTAATTCATGCAGGATGACGAAGCTGAAGCCGATGATTAAAAAGAATGACGCCGAAGCTGAAGTCCCTTGAAGATTAAATAGGAGTAGACTGTAGACAGACTCAAGAAACTTTTGAGATAACTTTTGTAAATGTAACTAAACTTATCTTTAATGAATTTTGTTCATACCTTGTAATATGCTCTTATCCTTCCATTAATGTATGAGAGGTGCTTTGATGTGGACGAAATTATCTTTTTGATCCGAAGGCGAAAAAACACCTTCCCTTCTTTTTGTACACAGCGAAGCATAGAAAACAACATTTCCCTTTCTTCCGAAGCTCTCCTTTTTGTACACGAAGAAGCTCTTCTTTTTGTACACGAAGAAGCTCTTCTTTTTTTTTCTTTTTGCCGAAGCAACCACTTATGCCATGATGATGATTATCCTACATATGCCTGGATGAATGTTTATGAATGCAAATGCTATGATGTAATGTGATGTGCAAATGAATGTCCAAACACATATCCGAAGCCATAATCACAGCCATTATTTCTTTAGAAACAATCACACATCAGCTCTGCATTCCCTTAGGAACGACTTTGGAGCTTCTTCGCCTTTTACTTTCGGCGAAATCAGCGTTGACTTTTTGTTGTAAGCTCTGCATTCCCTTAGGAACGACTTTGGAGCTTCTTCGCCTTTTACTTTCGGCAGAATCAGCGTTGACTTTGCGCTGTAAGCTCTGCATTCCCTTAGGAACGACTTTGGAGCTTCTTCGCTTTTTACTTTTCGGCACTCGATGGTGCGTTCTCAACTTTTACATTTACATTCCTTGGGGGATTTTGCTCTTATAGAACTAAAAAAGGAAATTACATATGATGGCCCCATTAAAAACCTTTCTCCCCCTTCAGAAAGGAAAAGGGTGCCATGAAAGAAAAAGTGAAGAAATATAAAAAATTACATCAAGTTATACATAATATCGCCGAAGCTCATCCGCATTCCAAGATCTAGGAATGTCGTTACCGTCCATATCCTTCAATCTGTATGAACCGGGTCTTGACGAAGATACTACCAAAAAAGGTCCTTCCCATTTCAACTGCAACTTGCCTACTGTATCTGGGTTGGCCACTCTTCGAAGCACCAAATGTCCTGGCTCAATATTCTTTAGCCGAACCTTTCTATCACGCCATTTGATTGTTTCGGCTTGATATTTATTGATGTTCTCCACAGCTTGAAGCCTGATCCCTTCTAAAGCATCTTTTTCCACAGAATAAGCAGCTTCGGAACCTGATTCTGCCGAAGCTACTACTCTTATTGATCCGGTTTTAGCTTCCTCCGGAGTTATTGCTTCGTCACCGAACAATAACTTGAATGGAGTAAAGCCTGTTGACCTTGATGTTGTTGTGTTGTGGCTCCACACCACTTTGATTAATTGATCTGGCCACTTTCCCCTTGGTTGATTGAAGATTAACTTCATTATTCCTGTCATTATAATGCCATTGGCTCTTTCAACGAGTCCGTTTGACTCCGGATGCCTGACTGATGCAAAATGGATCTTCGTACCAATTTGATCACAGAAATCTCTGAAAGCTTCGGAGTCGAACTGTGTTCCATTATCCACAGTGATAGCCTTTGGTACCCCGAAACGACAAACAATATTCTGCCAGAAAAACTTTTGGATGGTAGCCGAAGTTATTGTGGCTAAAGGCTTTGCCTCAATCCATTTAGAAAAATATTCCACAGCCACTACAACATATCTTAAGTTTCCTTGGGCCGGTGGTAACGGACCTAACAAGTCAAGGCCCCACCTTTGCAATGGCCAAATGGGTTGTATGAGCTGGGTTAAAGACGAAGGTTGTTTTTGATCTCTTGCACATTTCTGACAACCTTCGCACTTTTGAACTAATTCCGCTGCATCCGAAGCTGCCTTCGGCCAATAAA
This sequence comes from Zea luxurians, assembly GCA_029449295.1. NCBI lineage: Eukaryota > Viridiplantae > Streptophyta > Magnoliopsida > Poales > Poaceae > Zea > Zea luxurians. The sequence goes on along the minus strand of JAOPSE010000074.1, from coordinate 4,463,935 downwards.
ACCCTTGACGGAAAACTTTTCCAAGTAACGGCCTAGATCCAATGTGAGATCCGCACAGGCCTGCATGTATTTCTTTCATCAATTCTATGCCTTCGGTTCTAGATAAACACTTGAGTAGTGGAGCACAAACTCCATGCTTGTACAATTCCCCTTCTATCATGACATATGGACGAGCTCTTGCCTCTATCCTCCTGTTATAAGTTTCGTCATCTGAAAGGAATTTACCCTGAAGGTAAGAGATGATCTCAGTTCTCCAATCTTCGCTATAAATAGGAGATATATTGAGGACTGCTCTTTCAAGAAGTTCCACTGAAGGTGCTTTTATTGTTTCGAAGAACACATCCGAAGGTAAGGGCAGCCCCTGTGCTGCTGACTTAGCTAGCAAATCAGCATGCTCATTTTGTCCTCGAGGGATATTTTTGACAGAAAATCCTTCGAAGGAAGCTTCGACTCTTCGGACCATGTCTAGATATTTTTCAAGCTTCGGATCTTTAGCCTTGCAACTCTTGTCGATATGACCCGAAACAACCTAGGAATCAGTTTTAAGAATGGCCCTTCTGATTCCCATTGCTTTTAGCTTCCGAAGACCCAAAAGCATGGCTTCGTACTCAGTAATATTGTTTGTACAACTGAAATCGAGTCTTGCCGCATAGCAAGTTTTAACTTTGGATGGTGAGACCAACACAGCAGCTGCTCCTGCTCCGAAGGTTCCCCAAGACCCATCGCAAAACACTGTCCATACTTCGGCATCTTTATTTGTTTCTTCATCCTGAGCCCCTGGCGTCCAGTCAGCAATGAAGTCTGCTAACGCCTGGGACTGGATCGAAGATCTATGCACATAATCAATGCAAAATTCATTGAGCTCTGCAGCCCATTTTCCAATCCGCCCAGTAGCTTCTCTATTTCTCATAATATCCTTCAACGGCTGCGAAGAAGGAACAACAATATTGTATGCTTGAAAGTAATGCCGAAGCTTCCTGGATGCCATCAAAACAGCATATAACACCTTCTCTAATTCTGTATAGTTTTTCTTTGATATACTAAGAACTTCAGATACAAAATACACTGGGACCTGCTTCTTGACTTGGCCATCAAGCTTCTCCTGGACAAGTGCTGCACTTACCGCTGAGTGCGAAGCTGCCACATATAATAACAAAGGAGCCCCTGGCGTTGGTGGAGTTAATGTTGTTAAATCTATCAGATATTGCTTCAGTTCCTCGAAGGCTTTTTGTTGGCTTGATCCCCATTGAAAGACTTCGGCTGATTTCAGCACTTCGAAAAATGGTAAATTTCTTTCTGCTGATCTGGATATAAATCTATTAAGAGATGCCAACCTCCTGTTAATCTTTGGGACCCCTTTTTTGTAGTTGGTGGCTCCATTCGAAGTATAGCTTCAATTTTACTTAGATTAGCTTCAATTCCCTTTGTTGAAACCAAGCATCCAAGAAATTTCCCCTTCTTTACTCCGAAGACACATTTTTCTGGATTCAACTTTAAGCCAGCTTGTCTGAAACTGGCGAAGGTCTCCTGCAAATCCGCAATGTGATTTTCCTGTTTCGTGCTTTTTACAATGATGTCATCAACATAAGTTAGCACATTTCTGCCTATCTGAGACTGGAGAACCTTCGCAGTCATTCTGCTGAAACTTCCTCCAGCGTTTTTGAGCCCCTCAGGCATCCGAAGATAGCAATATGTGCCACTTGGGGTTATGAAGCTAGTCTTCGGCTCATCTTCCTTCTTCATCCAGATTTGGTGGTAGCCTGAGTAACAGTCTAGTAGACTCATGAGCTCTGAAGAAGCTGCTGCATCAACTAAAGAGTCTATCCTTGGCAATGGGAATTCGTCCTTCGGACAAGCCTTGTTGAGATCTGTAAAATCGATACACATTCGCCATTTGCCATTGGCCTTTTTTACCATAACAGTGTTAGCCAGCCATTCTGGGTACTTTACTTCTCTGATAACTCCTGCACTGAGGAGTCTTTTGACTTCATTACGAGCACCTTCGGCCTTATCATCAGACATTTTCCGAAGCCTCTGCTTTCTGGGTCTGAAGGATGGGTCAACATTGAGCGAGTGTTCAATAACATCTCTGTTAACTCCGCAAAGATCATTGGCTGACCAAGCAAAAACATCTTTGTTGTTGAACAAAAACCTTATCAAGGTTTTCTCCTGTTCTTCGGATAATTGAGAGCCCAACAGCACCCTCTGCTCTGCTATGTCCTCACATAAGAGCATAGGCTTCGGCTGATCTGCTGAAGCTGCCTTCTCCCTTCTGAATTTGTACTGTTCACAAGCTTCAGCTCCATCTATGTTATGGATTGCTTTGGAGTCAGTCCAGTTTCCTTCGGCCCTTCTGGCAGCTTCCTGACTTCCATGAATAGCGATGGGTCCTTGATCCGAAGGTATCTTCATGCAAAGGTAAGCAGGATGAAGAATTGCTTCGAAAGCATTGAGGGTGCCACGACCAATAATTGCATTATAAGGGTATTCCATGTCAACAATGTCAAACACAACTTGCTCAGTTCTAGTGTTGTTGATGAATCCGAAGGTCACTGGCATGGTGATCTTGCCCAGTGCTACAATCTGTCTTCCTCCGAAGCCACAGAGAGGGTGTGTAGCATCATGAATCTTATCTTCTGGCTCTTGCATTTGTCTGAAGGCCTTAGCAAATATGATATCAGCTGCACTGCCTGTATCAACCAAGACATTGTGGACCAGAAACCCTTTGATAACGCAAGAGATAACCATAGCATCATTATGAGGAAAATCCTTGAGCTGAAGGTCCTCCTGGGAGAAGGTGATTGGAATGTGGGACCACCTTGACTTGATAAAGGGTCCCTGCACTCCAACATGTTGTACCCTTCTCTGCGCCTCTTTCTTCTGCTTTTTGTTGGCTGGTTCTGAGCACGAACCACCTGTTATCGGGAGCACCAGCTTCGGGTCCGAAGCAGCTCCAGCTTGATTGTTGAACGAAGCCATCAGCTCAAAAAAGTGGAAGTGAGTTCACCCACGGTGGGCGCCAATGTTGGGGACTTGTTCTCAAATGCTATGAATTAAGAACAAGGCAACATAAAATGTTAAATGTTAACGTCCTTCGTCCACGAAGCATCATTCCCTTGAGGATAATGAACCTTGGACGAAGGTTGATGAGAATACGATTACGAAGGTTAAGTCTTCGTAATTGAATTTTAATAGATTGTATAAGATAACATAAAATAAAGGGTATCAAAGGTAAATGAATCATAAACGAATCATATTATATTTACTTAATATATTGAATCATTGAATACAGTTATACCTCTGCCTTGGCAAAAATTGGTTCCCGAATGATGCGATTGCAATTACAAGAATCCGTGAACAGTAAAGGAATACTGTTCACTATTTATAGGCACAGGACACAGCCTGTGAGGAATTACAATTATGCCCCTCATAAAAGTTTACAACATTGACTCAGACCTTTATGGACTAAAAGGTCATTCTATCTTTAAGTCGGTTTGTAATACCGAAGCTTCATGAAGAGGAACCTTCGGCCATCTCATACAAACAGCTTCAGCCGAAAGCCGCTTCTTCCTACAAGACCTTCGGCGACGAAGCATAGTCCCAACACTAAGCAATGGCATGAAAAGTTTGATAATACTCTTACAGCAGCTGGCTTTGTTGTAAATGAATCTGACACATGTGTATACTATCGGTATGGTGGGGGTGAGTCTGTTATGCTGTGTCTTTATGTTGATGACATTTTGATCTTTGGATCAAATCTCAATGTGATTGAGGAAGTTAAAAATCTTCTATCGAGCAATTTCGAGATGAAAGATTTGGGAGAGGTTGATGTCATTCTAAACATCAAGCTTGTTAGAGAAGCTGATGGTGGGGTAACTTTGTTACAATCCCATTATGTGGAAAAGGTATTGAGTCGCTTTGGTTTTAGTGACTGTGATCCTGCTCCAACACCTTATGACCCTAGTGTGCTATTAAGAAAGAATCGGAGAATAGCAAGGGACCAATTGACATACTCCCAGATCATTGGCTCGCTCATGTACCTTGCAAGTGCAACAAGGCCAGACATCTCTTATGTTGTGAGTAAGCTAAGTCGGTTTGTGTCGAAACCAGGAGATGATCACTGGCGTGCTCTTGAGAGAGTGTTGCGGTATTTGAAAGGTACTATGACATACGGTATTCATTATACCTGGAAACCCAAAAGTGCTGGAAGGCTATTGTGATGCCAACTGGATTTCTGATGCTGATGAGCTTTATGCCACAAGTGGATATGTGTTTCTGTTTGGAGGTGGCGCTGTTTCCTGGAAGTCTTGCAAGCAAACTATCTTAACGAAGTCTACAATGGAAGCAGAACTTGCAGCATTAGACACTGCTGGGGCTGAGGCTGAGTGGCTTCGTGATTTCCTATTGGACTTACCGGTGTTTGAAAAACCGATACCGGCTATTTCCATGAACTGTGACAACCAAACGGTGATTACAAAGGTTAACAGTTCTAGGAATAACATGAAGTCTACAAGGCATGTTAAGAGGAGATTGAAATCTGTCAGAAAGTTGAAAAACTCCGGAGTTATTACTGTGGATTATGTCCACACATCGAATAATCTGGCAGATCAATTCACTAAGGGTCTATCACGCAATGTGATAGAAAGTGCATTGAGGGAAATGGGTATGAGACCCATGTGAGATCTACTCTAGTGGTAACCTGCTCTATGTGATCGGAGATCCCGTGAAGTAGAGTGGAGAAACAAGCTAGGAGTAGATTGTGAGGAAAGATCCCTTCTTTAACTCATTTCTGATGCACATCTTTCCTATCTGTAAGGCAGGATGGTTTTTACCTTAATGTATTCCAAGAGTCTTATAAAGGTGAGATGTTGTCCTACAGAACATCTTCTGAGGAATACACCTATATGAGTCAGACTGCTAGTCACAGTCTATGGGATTTGGGTAATCCCTAAATACTCATGAAAGGCACTGAAGTGTGACTTATATGCTTCTAAACAGCGGGAATACCCTTTTGCAGCCTAGTATCAGCAAAGGATTTGAGTGAATCTTATTTCGCACAAAACTGTCAATTCAAGGCATAGTCCATTGTTCAGTTGTGAATGAGTGAAACTCTTATTCTAGATGGATGTTCAACTTAACAGTCTCCATCGAAACACTGGTATATCAAAGGATTGTGATTCTGATACTTCATCATTACAAACCCTAGAGTTTGGTGGGGATTGTTGGATCTTTTATGGGCTTGGCCCATTTATTGAATAAACTCTATGGTGTGTAATGGTGGAGAATACCAATAGTACCACATTGGAAGTCCAAGGGTCTTTTGCCTTGACTTATATGGTGGGATTTATTCCACTTAACTTGAGAAGTCAAGAAATGGACAAGGGCGTGCCACACGCGCGCGCGCCGCCGCCGCCGCCGCCGGCCGGGCCGGGCGTGGCGTGGCGAGGCGAGGCGTGGCGAGGCGTGGCGAGGCGAGGCAGGCAGGCGAGCGGGCGTGGTGTGGTTGTGTTAATTTTTAGCACTCACTAACCGCGTACGTCAGCCGAGTGATCCTGTCTCTTCGTCTGCCGAGTGACCCTGTCTCTTCGTCAGCCAGCCGAGTGACCCTTCTCCTTCAGCTGCCGACTCATGGCGTGACTCGGCGAGAGCTGGCCGACTCATGGCATAACTCGGCTAGAGCTGGCCGACTCTTGGCGTGACTCGGCGACCTTTCTCCTTCAGCTTCCCTCTGCGAGAGGTTAAATAGAGGAGCACCCCTGTCATTCGGTACAGGCTAAAAACACTTTCAGTCTCACAATCCAGCCGCCGAGTGAGGGTATTTCCATCTCGTGACTCTGCGCGCACAGAGAAGCGAGAGGGCAGGTGCCTCCGAAGCCGGTGCCGTTCGAGACCTTGCACGGGGGATCGGCAATTAGGTTTTTGGGGAGCGTCTTCGCGACTGCCCAACGTCTGTCGTTGTCTTCATCGCTGGTTCTTGGCGTCTTCATCTCGATCGGATGACAAGAGAAGTTGGACAAGGATCAGGATCCTCGGAGCGCATGGGAGGGTATGATCAATTCAGTTCATTACAGTTTTATATTCTGCATATTATATATGTCGTATGTAGCTTTGCTCTATCGTATTATAATATGTTATATCTGTCTGTCTTAATTTTACAGTCATCCTGTTTATATTGTTATCTGTTTATTTCCAGTTGTTCCGCAATAATCCATGAACCATGTTTATATGCTTATTTTATTTATATGATTTACATGCTTCATATGCTTTGTGTTCTCATGATCCATATTGTTATGGATATTTTTGAGATCATGTTATCTATGTTTGATTATCTATTATATGTCATCATCATAATGTTAATTTATGGAATTAAAATGGTACGGAAAATGCCTATATTTCTAACATGTTGCAAATCAAGTATAGTATCATCTTGCTTCTGTACATGCTTTTGAAGTTTTTCCAATTCAAGTCTAAGTGATACTACATCTTCACTGGATGTTTCATCCAAAGTGGTTACATTTAGATGCTTCATACGGCTTGATGTCGAGGCATAAAAAACTTGTTTTGGATTTGGAACAAGGCCTAGACCATCGATATGGCCAGGCTTTTCCTTTCCTAATATTATGTTTAGTGCATCTCCTTCCCATGCATCCTTTCCATTACTAGAGTCCGCTAAATCAGGTTGTTGTGCTAAAAGTTCCTTCAATTCACCCTTGCAAGAGAATAACAATACTCAATAAACACCATGGAAGAACAATTGAATTTGAAAAAAAGTAAATGAAACATTTTTTGCAATTACTGTACCACATGTGGATTTCTGTTATTGCCGATGTTAGACTTGTGTGTATGGATATACAAAACAGCCCTATGAGGGTATTTCTTTTCAGGATCTTGTTCCCTCTGTAAACATGTTAATAAAAATATAACTAAGGTAATGTAATTAACATGGATTTTTGACATTTGTAAAGAACATGCTGTGAATTATAATTGCAAACATAATACCAATTCTTCTCTATTCCGAGCAAAGCTTTTTGTTCCAGATGTATGCATTGACTTTCTTCTTGTACAATTTATCCTATTGGCCTCACTTAAATCTTACGAAACAAAGAGTATATAGGAACAAAAGTAAATTAGATGGTTCATCAGATAAATAACGAAATGATTATCATGACTATAGTAATAATGTACCTGTGCTTTAGGGGTCATCCAATTATTGACAAGCGCAACCCACTGATCAGCTAATACACCATCAGGAGCATTACTATTATTAGCATCCTGACTATTATGTGGGTCAAAATAAATGGATTTCAAATTGGACTTGTGTTGCCTCCATCTCTCTCCAATTGTTCGCAGCACCCATGTTTCCATGCGGGCAGGGTAAAGAAATCTCTTCTGCATAACAATTGGAAAAGAATTGTGAAAGTGTACTATTACTACATGGCAACTGAAAAAATGTGAAAGTTAACCTTTACTTGATTAAGAATGGCCTCCTTATTGATTTGTTTATGGTTCCTATCTTTCTTTCCTATAAGTAGTCTCCAATCCTTGAAGCTTAAGCTACACAAGGAGCCATTCCTAGCAACCATGCCAAGGAATTTTGCAAGGACTCCTGCCTCTTCTCCGATAGGCTGATTCAGCTCATTACAATTAACTACAACCCTATGGCCTCTTGGAATGTTCCAAACATTAATAAGTTTTGTCTTCCCACGCCTTTTAACCTCTTTAACCTCATCAGCACCATCAAGTTGGTCCTCTCCATTTATGTTATTTGACATAGTTATGTCTCCAAAAAAACAATTTTCAGTAGTGAGAATGACATATGCAAGTATCCATAAAGACAAGGTGCGGTATTACAAGTAATGTGTGCATACCTTGGGACTCATTATCGCTTCTGCTATCTAAATGGTCTTCTTTATTACTTATGTTTTGTTCAGATGATGCAGCATTTTTTTGGGGACTTTTCTCTCCAATATGGTCCTCAGACAAGTACTCATCATGGCTATGAGTAATGCGTTGTTTCCCACCCCGTGCCATTACCAGTTACCACTGCACAATGACCTAAATTAAAAACAAGTAGGGAAGGAAAATACTAACAGTCCATATGTATTTGCAGACCAATCAATGACAATAATTTGGTCGTCTAAGAATCATATGATGCAAGTAAATTTGGATGGACCGAGGTAAGATTCTGACGTCGACTCTTGCTGAATAAAAAAAGGCAGATTAGCACCTGTTGGCTGATGATGATGATTCGTAGGCAGAGGCTGACCTCCGTCTCCAGCTCGACTTGGCAGATATCCGACCTCCGGCTCAGCGTGCGCCAACAGCGGAGGACGGCGGCCACAAAAGTAGGTTGTGTACGTGTCGGTGGCGGCCAAGGGCGGGGCTGTGGCGCCGGTGGACGAGGCAGTGGTGATGGCCGTGGAGGCGGCGACGGCGGTGGGAGGCAAGGGCGCGGTGGGAGGCAAGGTCGGGCGGCGAACCAGAGAGGGGTCGCGACCTGGACGAGCGACTACGGTGCGGATGGAGCCCCTGGACGATGGGTGGAGAGCCCTCCGTTGTGCCCCTCGTGGATGAAGCAAAAGTGGTGGGGAGGTCTGCAGGAGATGAAAGAAGTTTGCTATGTCTATGGAGAGTGGGCCCACTACGAAAAGAAGTGGAGGGATCCAAAACAACGGAGGGAAATATAGTATGTCAGTAAACTAAATTGGAGGGAAATAAAATAATGGGAGGGAAACAGAAAATAATACCTTAATTATTTAATTAATTCAATATGGTTTTCAAATATTTTGCTAAAAACTGATTGTGTAATTCAAAATACTTGTATTGTTAAATTTTAACCATAATACAGGGAAGATTTGTTACACAATTATAATATTAATGTACATTTCAATTGATACTGTCGCGCAATAAATTGATGACACACTTGAAGCAGATCAAGCAGGGCCGTTCCTGGCTTTTCAGGGGCCCAGTGCGAAATTCGATATAGAAGCCTCATCCAACAACTTTTTTCGATATATAGAATCACCAAGCCATTTAACCTCTCTTGAGTTATTGTTGACCATAAATAGTTCATAAAAAATTTAATTTTAAAAAGCTTCTCTCTACCGAAGCAACCATCACATGTATAGTTTATAATACTCTCTCTATATCAAAATAAAATTTGTTTTGCTTCTTTAGTGGATTTATCATCGCTGTCACAACCCAACCAAGTTATCGTGCCCACGTACACCAATCCTTGCCCTCAAGGCCTTGGATAGATATGTAAGTGGATCGGATAACTTACTCGAGGTGCCGAGTTTCGATGAACTCGTTCATTTCAAAGGACCATTCATGCAAAGTTGCAAATATTACAATAACCAATCCAGAACATAAACTTTAAAATAGTCTAGACTGCCCAGATCACGGCGACGACGGACATTGGGATCCTGGTAGGGTAACCGGAAGAGTTTGAATACGGTAGCGTGCAATTCAGAAATACAGAAAGCCTCACCGGCGTACAAAAGTCATGGTGCTCACCTAAACTTGTCTGGAGAAACCGTGAGTAGCTCGGTCGACGATGGGGTGGTCCACAATGGTGTTTTGTGACGACGGACAAGTGTTCTGAACAAACCATACTGGTAAGGACCAAACAACCGGTTCAGTGAGCTTCACATGTAAGTATAGATACTAGAACAAACCTTACTGGTAAGGACTAAACAACCGATTCAGTGAGCTTCTTGGGCGAGAGCCTCGGCGACGGCGACGCCCTTGGGCGCCACTTCCCCTGTTGGGGGCGTCGTATTCCCCAACATGTTCTTCCTTGGGCGAAAGCCTGGTCCATATCGGACTCGCAACGGTGTCGTCCCTGACGTCACTCCCTTCCTGAAGGTGTCGCATTGAAGTTTGTCTCGGCCTCAGCTTCGCCTTCGATGGTTGCTTTTGATTCTCGGCGTCTGGTATGCGGGTGAAGATGGGGCTTTGCAAGGTGAAGTCGAAGCTGTTGCATCAGGGGTTGTGGCTCGGCAACGATGACAGCTGACGCGCCCCCTTCTTCGTGCACTGGATTGTTTCGAAGGGTATGGCCAAGTGCCACGACGTCAGGCATCAAGGAAAGTTCTCTGGTATGGCCCATGCTGACCCGATCCAACTATGCAGAGTGGGCAAGGTTGAGAATTTGAGAATATATATAGAGTTCAAGGAGGGGGAGAGTGTTGAGGATTTTGGGATGAGAATTACTAACCTTGTCACAAATATCAAATCCCTTGGTGAATCTATAGATGATACTCGTGTGGTCAAAAATTTCCTGCGTATTGTACCACCCCGGTTTAATCAAGTAGCAGTATCCATTGAAATGTTTTGTGAGATGAAGGATCTTACAGTTGAAGATCTTGTTGGCAGACTTCGTGCTGCTGAAGATCGACTAGAAGACAAGGTTGAGCACATCACTGATAAAACATGTCATTTACTGTTAGTTGAAGAAGATTGGCTTGAAAAGCATAAGCATCATTTTCAGTCGTCTTCAAATAAAGACAGTAGCAGTAGTGACTCATGTCAGTGGAAGCCTAAGGCTCCCCATCGATCTGATGGACGGAGTTCAGGAAGTTTCAGTAAGCAGAAACTCACTTCAATTCACAAGGCACACCTAGGAGAAAAGGGAGATGCAGAAATTGTGGGATATATATATGGTCATTGGGCTCAACACTGTAAGCGTCCTAAGAGAGAGAAAGGCAAGGAACAAAAACAACAAGAGGCAAATCTTGCAGTTGCTGGTGGTGGTGTTGAAACTGGGGCACTTCTGTTTGCTGAAGTACAAGGCACAATGCATGGAGCACCACATTTTGTTCATTTGTCTGAAGAAAAAGTGATCCCACAACTGTTAAAATATGTGGTTCGGGATCTCTAGTTGTTCATAAATCCGAGGTCTAGTTGTTCATAAATTCTGTGAGTGGATTCAGTCAGATTTGGGGATGGATCAACTGTTAAAATATGTGGTTTGGGAGCTCTAGTTGTTCAGGGAAAGCAAAATCAGCACAAAGTCTTCACAAGTGTTTATTACATCCCACAACTGAAGAGTAATATAATAAGTCTTGGTCAGCTTGAAGAGGGTGGATGTGATATTAGACTGTTTAATGGGAGGTTGAGTGTACTAGATCCTGAAAATAACCTGGTAATCAGTGCACCTCGCACTGGTAACAGGTTGTACACTCTGAAACTAGATGCTGATTCACCTGTTTGTTTCCTGGCAAAGCACACTGATCCTGCCTGGAAATGGCATGCCGGATTTGGGCACCTGAATTTCAGGTCACTTAGAGAACTAGGTAGATTGATTCTGCAGCTTGTTGACTCAAATTCCAAGGAGACAAAGAGCAAGACAAAGGAGTGGAATGACAGAATCAATCAAGACAAAGTAAGTTTGTGTCTTCTCTGGTTCCCACGAGGATTATGTAATAATTAAACCTTTTAATTTTCTCCTGTTACATTGTAGGCACTAACATGTACTACCTAGCAATCAGTGTTTTTCATATTGTAGCTGTTGAAATGAATTTAGTTGGTTAAATACTAAAGTCGACCCTTTTTGTGTGGACAGAAACCACAGCAACTACGATCAGCAGCCAGACAGAGGCATGAGGTACACATCATATTATTCTGACTGCAGCCAGTTTCTTCTCAGGTTTCTGCAAGTACTAAGGGGACAGCTCAAAAGGGACTAGAATTGTTTCATGCAGATTTGTGTGGGCAGATCAGACCAAAGACAGTTGGTGCAAAATCCTATTTCCTGCTTGTAGTAGATGATTACAGCAGGTATATGTGGGTAGATCTGTTCAACACAAAGGATCAGGCATTGGCATCACTACAGAAGATGTATGATCCTTCAGCTGGGAGACTGTATATCAGCAGAGATGTTGTGTTTGAAGAAGAAGTGGGGTGGAATTGGGACAGTGATGAAAATGTTCAGCAAGCTGAGACAGAATCTGGTCCTTGTGAATTCCAATTTCAGTACACTGTGCCTGGTCAGGTGTTGCAGCAGCCAGGTGTTTCAGGTGGAAGTGTTGAAGATTCAGGGGGTGTACAAAATTCTCCACCCTCACCTCACACACCAGTGACACCACAAATAACAGTAACACCACAAGTGTCACAGGGGGGGATTACAGGGGTCAAGTTCCAGTGCAGCTACTAACAACAGTCCTCAGACCCCGAGCACTCAAAGTTCACAACATCCACCATTGAGATACAGGTCTCTAACTGATCTGTGGGATGCAACAGAGGAGGTACATGATTTCCAATATAGTGGGCCTGACAATTTTTCAATAAAGTGTTGGAGGGATGCTATGAACAATGAACTCTGTTTGGCACATCATTAAGACAGATATTATGGCTGCGCTGGACTATCTTCGTTTTGGAAATGCTCACAGTTTGGGGCTGCTGAATTCTGCATATATTGTGCTTATCCCCAAAAAAACGGAGGCCTTGTCAGCCAAGGATTTTCGGCCTATTAGCCTAATTCACAGCTTCGCTAAATTGGTTACCAAGTTGCTTGCTAATAGGCTCGGCCCCCACCTTCAGAAGTTAGTGGCTGCTAACCAAAGTGCTTTTGTGAAAGGAAGATCGATTCATGATAATTACATGATGGTGCAACACGCTATTAAATCTCTTCACAAAAAAAGAGTCTCAAGTTTATTTTTAAAATTGGACATCTCCAAGGCTTTTGACTCCGTTTCTTGGGCTTTTCTCATTGAGGTGCTTTCTCACCTTGGATTTGGAAATATTTGGCGAAATTTGATTTCGAATCTGTTGGCTTCATCTTCCACTCAGGTGTTGCTGAATGGATCTCCTGGTATTCCTATTAGGCATCGGAGAGGGCTTCGCCAAGGTGATCCCCTTTCCCCAATGCTATTTGTGCTAATAATGGACGTCCTTAGTAGTATGTTTCTGCTAGCTGAAGATAGGGGGCTGCTCCATAACCTTCTGGAAGGGAATGTCCGAAACAGAATTTCTATTTATGCTGACGATGTGGTTCTGTTTGTTAAACCTATAGTGGAAGATCTGAATTGTGTTAAGGTAATATTGGACTGCTTTGGTTCAGCGTCTGGACTGATGTGTAATATGAACAAGAGCTGCGCCATCCCAATTAAATGTAGCGACCAGGCTGTGCAGCAGGGTTGCAACCTTCTTCGTTGCAGCTCGGCGTCCTTCCCCTGTAATTATTTGGGTCTTCCAATATCAGATAGAAAGCTCAGAAAGGCAGATCTTTTGGACTGGGTTGAGAAGATAGCAGATAGACTCCCCAATTGGAAGGCTCGGCTACTTAATCTTGCTGGCAGGACGACGTTGGTGCGTTTTGTTCTCTCTGCCATCCCTATTTATCTCCTCATTGCCATGAGTATTCCCAAGTGGGTGATCAAATCGATTGATAAGATTCGCAGAGGGTTCTTATGGAGAGGCAGAAAGGACGTGAATGGAGGTAATTGTTTAGTCTCTTGGGATGTCGTTACAAGGCCGCTTCTATTTGGTGGGCTTGGGGTCCCAAATTTGTATTATCAGAGCTGGGCTCTGCAAGCTAAATGGTTGTGGCTAGAGAAAACAAATTCAAACAGGCCCTGGCATGGGCTTATGCTGCTTGTGCCGTTGCAGGTCAGGAAGTTCTTTCATGCTCTGGTTATTACTGCGGTGGGCAACGGAAACAACACTTTATTTTGGACTGATAGATGGATAAATGGCGGCTGCATCAATGATTTTGCTCCTGATGTCGTTTTCAAGGTTGATAAAATTATTGTCTCCACTAGAACAGTGGCCCAGGCTCTTGGAGGACAGCAATGGATCAGTGACATCTTGACACCTCTTTCCTGGATGGGGATCCAACAATTTTTGCTGATTTGGGATGCTGTTAGCACTATTGTGTTAACTCAGGAGGCGGATATTCACACCTGGCTGCATACTTCCTCTGGTCAGTTTTCTTCTAGGTCTTGTTACAGGGCTTTATTTATAGGAGCTATTACGTTTGAACCTTGGAAGAGGCTTTGGAAATCTTGGGCTCCCCCTAAGTGCAAGTTTTTCTTATGGCTGGCCATTCGGAACAAATGTTGGACTTCAGATAGATTGGAGAAGAGAGGTCTGGACCACCCAGTGTCTTGCCTACTCTGTGATCAAGAGCAGGAAACCATACAACATATTTTGTGTACATGTGTCTTTGCAAGACAGTTCTGGCATTCCATTCTGTTTGGATTGAATGTTGGTAATCTCTCTCCATCTGGAGATGAGATCTCCTTTGCTGATTGGTGGCGAAAAACAAGTAAGAAGATTCATAAAAGCAAGAGAAAGGGCATGAACAGCATCATTATCTTAGAGGCCTGGTGTTTATGGATCCACCGCAACAAAGCTGTCTTTGATGGGGAGACCCCTTCGCTAAGCTCTATCAGATGCGTCTTCCTTGATGAGATTAGGTGTTGGATTACGGCTGGTGCCAAGCATCTTCAGAGCTTTGGCTTAGAGCTTGTGCGTAACCTTCACAGGGTCTAGGGAGTGGTGTGTGTTTTGTGTTTTTTCGTTTTTTTGAGTAAGCCTGCTTAGGGCTTTGTACCTTGGTCCATTTTGGACCTTTTTTCTTCTCTAATTAAAATGATGCGCAGTTCTCCTGCGCTTTCGAAAAAAAACAACAACACTTGGATATGGTCTGAACTACCTGTTGGGCATAAACCCATTGGTTTGAAATGGGTGTACAAAGTCAAGAAGGATGCTGCTGGTAACATTGTCAAACACAAAGCTAGATTAGTTGCTAAAGGGTATGCACAGAAGGAAGGAATAGACTTTGATGAAGTATTTGCACCTGTTGCAAGACTTGAAACCATAAGGGTACTGATAGCTCTTTCAGCTCAGGGTAACTGGGAAATACATCACATGGATGTGAAGTCAGCCTTCTTGAATGGGGATCTTCATGAAGAAGTCTATGTAACACAACCTCCAGGATTTCAGAACCCAGAGAAGGGCCAACTGGTGCTCAAACTGAATAAAGCACTGTATGGCTTAAAACAAGCTCCCAGAGCTTGGAACATTAGACTGGATTCTGAGCTAGCCTCCCTAGGTTTCAGTAGATGCAAAGTAGAACATGCTGTCTACAGAAGGGGAGTTGGGAAGTCCATGCTGATTATAGGAGTATATGTGGATGACCTTATCATTTGTGGGCCCTCTGCAAGTGACATTGCAGATTTCAAGCAACAGATGAAGAAGACTTTTAGTATGAGTGATCTAGGGCTGCTCAGTTACTACTTGGGTATGGAGGTAAGGCAAGGGACAAATGAAATCACTATTTGCCAGAGGTCTTATGCAGCCAAGATTGTAGAGCAGTGCAACATGGGCATGTGCAATCCAACAGACACCCCAATGGAGCAGAGGGTTAAGCTTGTAACTGCTGAAACATATGTATGCTGAATCTGCACACTTGATTTTGGTGTAACATTAAGAGGATCATAAGATACATACCTGGGACACTTGATTTTGGTGTAAAATTCAGAAAAGGAGGAACATCAGATTACTCAATAGTTGGCAGACTACCTTAAGGATTGATAATTCATGTTTTAGCTGAAACATATGTATGCTGAATCTGCACAAGTTCATCTTATGCTAGTACAAGTAGCTGAAACATCTATCTGTACAGGCATTTTGCTCATCAAAGTTGCAGACTTGCAGATCCAAATAATATTGTAGAGTCTATTTACAAAACATATATATGTCAAAACCAGACAAAATGTAATGGCACACATCTAATTAACCCTAGAAGAAAAGGTTTAGCCCAAAAGTGGAATTTAAAATCTAGCCATATTTTTCCAAAAATCAAAATACCAAAGTTGTAGAGTGTTTCAAATTAAACAACTTTCATGTGTGAAGATTTTCAAGTTTTTGATAGACATTTGGAGTAATTTGCAGATTTCAGATTTGGTACAGTTTTGGTGCAGCTGAAAATAGTTTGGTTTGCTTGTTTTTGGGCCCCTGTAACTTTTGATCTGTGGGCTTTTGGCAAAAGGTTATTATAGAAAACTTGAAGAGTAACTATAGGAGAACAACTTTTATTAAGTATGGTAGCCCTAAAACCATATGCAACTGAGTGAAAAAGTGGTCCAAAGTGGGGTTGGTCGGTTTCAAAAATTTCAGACTTGGTGCAGTTTACTAAAACTGAATTTGGTTCAGATAGCTGAATCTGAATTTTTGTATTTTTACCCCACTTTGAAGCACTATAACTCTTGGGCCCCTGTAACTTATACCCTGCTCACTTGTGTTAAAAGGCTTGGAGTAGTGAGGTGTGTCGTGGCCATTTTTAGAACCCATAACTGAAGATAATGGTGTGCCATCTGCTAGTGTTCTGATAACCAATATAAACTAGTTCTGTCGTGTAATATGCTAAAGAAGATCTGAGTTAAAGGGGGGTTCATTTTCCACAGTTTCATAACACTCTAAATAAGTCTAAAAGAAAACGGGACTGAGCAAAGAAGGTTCAGCCAAGTGACACTCGAAACTGGATGAGATATCCTCAACCCTTTCAATCTTGCCAAAACAAATAGAAACAGATTTGAAGAAACAGCAGAGTGACACCTTCCGAATTTTTAGAAAAGACATGGACAACTGCTGATGGGAGTACGCTGGGATGCACATAATCAACATCTCATATATGTACAAGGTGTTCAGCATAGAGTTCACATTAATCAGCCCAACTGTAACAGCCAGCAAACACATCATTGAAAAGGAAGCACCCCAAAACTAACAGTCAGCACTAAGCTACGCGGTAGTTCAATGCCCTACAATTTGTCCTCATATTTGTACAAGAGATCTCCACACCATCTGTCTATACTCCTAGTTCTCGCTGTTGATGAGTCTTGTCGTCTTGGTGCTTCGACAAGGAGCCGATGGTCGAAGCGGTCAAGCAATGCTTCTTTCTAGGCTTGTATTTGCTAGGGAGATCTGCACAACAACAGGTTCTTTGAGCTACATTCCTTGAGCTACAAAAAGAGAAAAACAGCACATATAAGCATGCAGGCCTCTCAGGAATGAAAAAAAATTAAGTTGTTCTATTAGATGTGTATTCAGCATTGGTTTATTCAGCATTGGTCAATTAATATGTAGATCAAGAAACCTAAATTTCTGCACTGCATAATTACCTGAATTTAAAATAAGCAAGGAAGACAAACACTAATAGATGTGTATTTGCAGACCACCCAAATGGTTCAGATTATAAGAAAGAGAAACTTTGTGTACCTGATGGAGTATTCTTATTTAGCACTCATCTTCTACATCACTACCAATGTCATGGTCTTTAGCAGTTCCATCTACCGTATAGCCTTCCATATCACTTCTAGTCCATGAATGGTTGTCGTGTGCATTCATAAACAGGTCCCCAAGCTTGCTGACATGAAAAGGTTCAGATTGTACATCATTCCAATCTTCTCCCATGTCATATACATCTCTGGGCTTCATCTTCAAGACAACTGACCACCCAGGGTTCGTCTGATCTTCCAAGTAGAGCACTTGGTCAACTTGATTGGCAAACACAAATGGTTCATGCTCAATTCTATCACCTCTGTGAATTTGATGTGAGAAATTCACAAGGGATAAGCCAAACTTATCCTTTTTAACTCCCTTTCCTCGAGTGACATCAACCCATTCACATTTAAACAGTACCACTGAAAATCTTCCATACTAATCGATCTCTATGATATCAAGAATCCTGCCATAATACAAAATATCTCCAAGTATAGGCTTATTATCACCAGCTGAAGAATAGCTAGAGGTCTTTGCAGTGACAACAACTCCACTATTTTGTGTCGCCTTATCATACCTTTTGGCCCTAAATCTGAACCCACGTATGTTATATGCTCTATGTCTTCTTGCAAACTCCAATGGACCTCGTGCCAACCATCTAATGTCTTCGTTAATGCTGTCGGGTCCATTTGTTTCTTCTAAATGCAAGATCTGTAGACACACAAAAAGAGTGTATATTTATACATGTAAGAAAACCCAAATTCCATGCAATATAAATATCAGATTAGGCTACTTACATGTTGTCTAAACCATTCTGGAAATTCTTTATTCTGTATCTGCTCAATATCTTTAGGACTTAGGCAACGGTCGTGTCTCTTTCGTTTCAGATTAGAAGCATGTTCCCTATACCATGATTACCATATAATTATATAATTCATAATCTATATGCATAGTTCATTAGTTAACCAAAACACTTACTTTAGATATGGATTAACAACATCACAATTGTACAACACATATCTATGCGCTTGCAATTTCTCTAGATGACTTAATTCAAAATTGGCTGGTTTTCCGAATGATTTCCCTACTGAAGGGAATAAAGATGAATCTTGTCCAACCATCTTCGATTGGGTATGGTCCAAACTATCATCGTTCCGTGATGGTTTATTATGCTTGGTAGCGAAACCTTCTATGTACCTAGAACAAAACACCATACACTCATCTGCCAAGAATGAATTTGCTATTGAAGCTTCTGGATATGCTTTGTTCCGAACATATGATTTCAATTTTCCTAGGTACCTACAACCAATGCAAGACAAGTGAATTATTCAACTCCACAAGAAATTCTTATAACATGATTCATGTAATAGTTAGAAGATGTACCTCTCAATAAAATACATCCATCTATAGTTAACTGGTCCACCAAGCTTACATTCAGTTGCTAGATGGACTACTAAATGAACCATGATCGTGAAAAACCCTGGTGGAAAGATCATCTCCATTTTGCATAGAGTAATGCCAATTGATTTTTCCATATGGTCCAACTCGTTAACATGAAGCACTTTAGAACATATCCCTCGAAAATAAGCAGACAACTCAAATATTACAACTGTGATATCATCTGGAAGAAGACCCCTCAAACCAATAGGCATGAGCTGCTGCACCAGGACATGACAGTCATGTGTTTTAAGGCCAACAATCTTTCCTTCAGTAACATTAACACATTTTGATATGTTTCTACAATAACCATCAGGAACTTTAACCTTTCTAAGAAAATCACAAAATGCTCGTCTCTCACTTTTAGACATAGCAAATAAAGCTGGTGGCAAGTAAAACTTTCCTGAAGGTTTTTCTTGTGGATGGAGGTCCGGTCTAATGTTCATCTCGACAAGATCTAGACGAGCTTGTAGGTTATCTTTTGTCCTTCCATCCAAATTGGATAATGTACCATAACAATTGTCAAATACATTCTTCTCTATATGCATCACATCAAGATTGTATCGAAGAATATTATCATCCCAATATGGCAATTTGAATAGACTACTAACTGACTTGTAAGTTTTTGAGTTCTTGAAATCACCAAGTGTGATGATTTCATCCAAAATTGGATGATCATAATAGGTTTTAGGTTTTGTTCGAAGCTCTATCGTTCCATCAAATGAGTCTGCATCCAAGCGATAAGAATGATCAAGATCAATATATTGGCGATTTCCCATAAAACAAGATTTACGACCATTCTTCAGCTGTTTTGTCCATACATTTTCACCACAAGGAGGGCATGCGAATTTCCCATGAACCATATGAGAAGCAAGCATTCCTAAACCAGGAAGATCACTTATGGTCATAAGCACGGCCCCTCCCATAGTAAAACTCTCATCTCTTGATGCATCATATGTGTACAAGCCGGTTAGAAATAATTCCTTTAGATCATCCAAGAGTGGCTCAAGGAACACATGAATTATATCTCCGGGACTTTTAGGACCAGGAATCAATAAAGAGAGCATAAGGTTGTGATCTTTCATGCAAAGCCATGGAGGAAGGTTATATACCACCAATATAACAGGCCAACAACTATGTGTAGAGCTCATCATCCCAAATGGATTAAATCCATCAGTAGCCAAACCAAAACGAATATTACGTGATTCTGATGCAAATCCTAGGAACTTTTCATCAAACCTCTTCCACACCGGTGCATCAGTAGGATGTCTTAATGCACCATCCTTAATGCGCTCCTCGTCATGCCATCTTAGAAGAGAAGCTGTTTCTCTACACATAAACATTCTTTTCAGCCTCTCTTTAATTGGAAAGTATCGTAAAACTTTGCAGGGTGTTGCTTTCTTTCTTTCCTTCTTTGTTAGTACAGACGTGGGATCCTTATCCTTCCACCTCGAAACCTTACAGATTGCACAAAAATCATCATTCTTTTCTTTTCCTTCCAATACAACTGGCAGTTGTTTGGGCAGGCATCAATATTTTCGTATCCAAGTCCAAATTTAGAGATTATTTTCTTAGCTGCATAAAAGTTCTTTGGTAGCTCATTACCATTAGGGATAGCCATATGCAGAACCTCAAGTAGATCACCAAAAGATTTATCAGACCATTTGTTGATGGATTTGATATTAAACAGAAGTACAAATAAAGTTAGTTGGATGAGCTCACAGCCTATCCATAACGGCCTTTTCAAATCTTCAAGTTGTGTATAAAACTGTTGTGCTTCAATATTGGGTCCCTGGGCCGATTCTTGACCTTCAGTCATAGGTGTGCCATCATACAGATGTCCAAGGGCATCTTGAATTAGCTGGTCGACATCAACATGCCTTTCATCAATATGTGAATTTGGTTCCGAACTACTTGTGTGTTGCACTGAATTATCACCATGAAAATTCCATTCATCATAATTCTCAAGTATCCCATTGCACACCAAATGCCCATACATCTCATCTCTTGTCTGAATAGTAGTGTGCACACATGTCTAACATGGGCAATAAATCTTGATGCCTTCAGCTTTATCTTTAAATGCAAATTCAAGGAACTTCTCTACACCAGCTATGTATGGATCAGAACCTTTAGGATAACGTAAAAGACGCTTGACCAATCCAATATCCATTCCAACACTGGGTAAAAAATGTTCATCACGATGACAATGAAATCCTCAACGTTGTTCGTAGTAGCTGTTACATATGACGGAACAAGGTGGGAAATGAGAGGGAGGAACAAGCGGGTACCTTGCCAGAACGCTTCACATGGACAGAGTAGGCCTTAATGAAGTCATAGGGGATCACGTCTTTGTTGCGCGCACCATCGAGGTCACGATCCTATTCCTCCTCTCCTCTCGCTGTCCACTCTATCCTTCGAAAGGTGGGGGCGTGCGCGTGGACAGCGGCCAGCGGGGGCGTCGGCGTGGGTGGTGGCGGCAGGTGCTTGGGCGTCGACCTACCTGGGGATGGCGGCCCGCGAGGGCATGCAGGTGCTTCGGCGGCGGCCGTGGGAAGACCTAGGGGCTGCGGCCAGCGAGGACGTTGGCGTGGGTGGAGGTAGGCAGGTGCTTGGGCATGGCCGTTTGGCGCGCAGACTGAGGGCGGACTGGGGCGGCGGTGGGCACACGTATATCAATCTCGAGAGGCTTGCTTGTAGAGATTTAGAGAGAGTTAGCGTTTCGCAGGATTCTATAACAAAAATTGAGTGTAACAACTAAACATACACATCAATAAGGTCCATTTGGTTAGTGAGTATTACTTTGGTGGAAGGTGTAGGTTGTGAGTTCGATTTCTCTTGAAAACATGTTTTTTGCATGTTTTTTGCAAATAATTAGAGATATGACAAATGTTTTAATAAGTGAAACACAATGATAATAAGATAAAATAAATATTTTAATAAATAAAACGATACAAAGTGGACTAAAAGACTTTGTATTGTTATCAATTCCTCCCACTTTACACATTTTTTGCGCATTTTAGCATCCCCAACTACAATGCTTTAGTTAAAAATAAAAAGCACAATTGCAAAATTGCTAAAGTACCAAAATTAATCTACAGATACGGTTTGCAACGCATGTAAACGTTACAAGCATTCTAGTTACTCTACGCATACGGCTGCAACACATGGTAATCGTTGCTATGATCGTATTTACTCTACGCATACAGTTTGCAACGCATGTTAAATGTTGCCAGTACCATTGTAATTCAACAGACATAAGTTGCAACACATAACAAGCGTTGGAACATAATCACTTCCAACGCATATAATTGTACGTTGCTAGGTATACGTTGCTATAGGGGGGTTTATTTTGTAGTGGATTCCGGTCAAGGCTCCGTCCACTCAACGGACACGATCTCGTCTCGCCCGAGCCCAGCCTCGGGCAGGAACAGTAGACCAAGGCAGATTCACGCCTCGCCCGAGGGTCTCCTCAAGCAACGGACGCACCTTCGACTCGCCCGAGGCCCAGCTCGGGCAGGCTTCGCGGAGAAGCAACCTTGGCCAGATCGCCACGCCAACCGACCGTATCGTAGGAGCATTCAATGCAAGGATCGCCTGACACCTTATCCTGATGCACGCTCCTCAGTCGACAAGGCCGCAGTGACCGCAGTCACTTCGCCGCTCCACTGACTGACCTGACAGGAAAACAGCGCCGCCTGCCCTGCTCCGACTGTTGTGCCACTTGCCAGAGTGAGGCCGACAGCAGCTAAGTCCAGCCTCGGGCACCATAGGAAGCTCAGCCTCGCCCGACCCCAGGGCTCTGCCCCCGTCTCGGCCTCGGAAGACGGTCTCCGCCTCGCCTGACCCCAGGGCTCGGACTCCACCTCGACTCCGGAAGACGGTCTCCGCTTCGCCCGACCCCAGGCTCGGACTCAGCCTCGACCTCGGAAGACGGTCTCCGCCTCGCCTGACCCCAGGGCTCGGACTCAGCCTCGACTCCGGAAGACGGTCTCCGCCTCGCCCGACCCTAGGGCTCTGACTCAGCCTCGACTCCGGAAGACGGTCTCCGCCTCGCCCGACCCCAGGGCTTGGACTCCACCTCGACTCCGGAAGACGGTCTCCGCCTCGCCCGACCCCAGGGCTCGGACTCCACCTCGACCTCGGAAGACGGTCTCCGCCTCGCCCGACCCCAGGGCTCGGAACTCAGCCTCGACTCCGGTAGACGGTCTCCGCCTCGCTCGACCCCAGGGCTCGGACTCAACTTCGACCTCGGAGGAGTCACCGCCTCGCCCGACCTCGGGCTCGGACCGACCACGTCACAGGGGGGGCCATCATTACCCTACCCCTAGCTGGCTCAGGCTACGGGGAACAAGACCGGCGTCCCATCTGGCTCGCCCCGGTAAAACAAGTAATGATGGCACCCCTCGTGCTCCATGACGACGGCGGTTCTCAGCCCCTTACGGAAGCAAGGAGACGTCAGCAAGGATCCGACAGCCCCGACAGATGTGCTTCCATAGGGCTCAAGCGCTCCTCCGACGGCCACGACATCACATGAACAGGGCAGCAACACCTCTCCGACAGCCACGACGGCATGTACATAGGGCTCTGGCTCCTCTTTGCTAGACACGTTAGCACATTGCTACACCCCCCATTGTACACCTGGGCCCTCTCCTTACATCTATAAAAGGAAGGTCTAGGGCTCTCGTACGAGAAGGTGGTCGCGCGGGAGAACGGGCCGACGCACAAGGCTCACGCCCTCGCTCTCTCTCTCTCCCTCGCGAACGCTTGTAACCCGCTACTGCAAGCGCATCCGCCCTGGGCGCAGGACAACACGAGGCCGCAGTTTCCCCTTACTGTTTTCCCCCTTGTGTTCCGTCTCGCGCCGACCCATCTGGGCTAGGACACGCAGCGACAATTTACTCGTCGGTCCAGGGACACCCCGGGGTCGAAACGCCGACAGTTGGCGCGCCAGGTAGGGGCCTGCTGCGTGTTGACGAACAACTTCCCGTCAAGCTCCAGATGGGTAGTCACCAGCAACCTCTCTGACCCGGGACGACGCTCCGTTTCGGGAGTCTTGAGTTCATGTCCCTCGACGGCAGCTACGACATGGTACTCCTTCCTCCACCGCGCGACAACGACAATGGCGGCCGTCAGCCCGCCCGCCGGCGGCGGAATCGACGACGTCTTCCCCGTGTGGCGGAAGAGCAACATCCGGGTCTGTCCCGTCACCTTCCTCGCCGACGGAGGAGGAGGTGGGGCGGGCATGGCCAAGCAGGAGGCGGCACCTCGTCGGCTGTCGAGCGAGTCGACGGCGCCGGCGCCCCAGCGGGGGACACGTCGGGCGTTGACCTCGCGTCTGAGACGAAGACGAGCGTCGTTTCCCCGCAACACGCCAACCCCAAGCAGACGGACGACGCCAGCACGCTCGCGAAGGACTTGCTGGGCGTTAGCCTCGTACCTGAGATGGCGGTGCAGTCCGTCCCTGACGCGACTTCGTCACCATCCGTCGGTCAAGAGGTACCGTCCGTTTCCCATCCTGTGCCTTTTAGATTCAGCTTCAACCCACCAAGTGATCCCACTTCGGTGGACGCTTTCATAAAGGCATGTCCGAACCTTCCGGGGTATCATATGCGGTCAACCTGGGACCGACTGACGGCCGTCTCGACCTATGGGCCCCCGGGTTCCGAGGAAGATGACGAGCCCGACTATGGTTGGGATTTCTTCGGGCTCGGTAACCCCAGTGCCATGCGGGACTTCATGACCGCATGTGACTACTGCCTCTCCGATTGCTCCGATAGTAGCCACAGCCTCGGCGACAAGGACTGTGGCCCAAGTCGTGAATGTTTCCACGTCGATCTAGGGGGTCTCAACGAAGGCAACCATCTTGGTATGCCGGAGGACGGCGATCCCCCTAGGCCTGCGCCTCGCGTTGGCATCCTTCGGGAGCTAGCTGTGGTTCCAGTCCCTGCGGGGGTCAGGACGCACAGCTCGAGAAAATCCGCGAGATGCAGGCCAGGCTCGACGAGGAAGCAGGACAACTTGTGTAGCTCCGGCAAAATATCGGGCAGGAGGGGGCAGGCCGAGCACCGGACGAAGAAGCGCGTCATCTGGCCCAGGACGTCCAGCACCGCATCACCGACGATGCCAGGGCAAGGCTGCCCCCGGCTTCCAGTGGGGTCGGCCAGAACTTGGCTGCAGCAGCAATACTACTCCGAGCGATGTCGGAACCATCCACCACCGAGGGGCGGCGTATCCAGGGAGAGCTCAAGAATCTCCTGGAGGATGCCGCGGTCCGATGGGCTGAAAGCTCTGCCTCCCGAAGGCAAGGGTACCCCCCGAAGCATCGCGCCATGACTTCCTGATTCATACGGGAAGCCTCGGTCCACACCGGGTGCACGCGAGACACAGCGCCTGCGGCCTCGGGATGCCTCGGCAACGAGCACCACCGACGCGACTATCGAGCCCACCTCGACGAGAAGGTGCGCCGAGGCTACCACCCCAGGCGTGGGGGACGCTACAACAGCGAGGAGGATCGGAGCCCCTCGCCCAAACCACCCGGTCCGCAAGCTTTCAGCCGGGCCATACGACGGGCGCCGTTCCCGACCCGGTTCCGAACCCCGACTACCATCACCAAGTACTCGGGGGAGACAAGACCGGAACTATGGCTCACGGACTACCGGCTGGCCTGCCAGCTAGGTGGAATGGACGATGACAACCTCATCATCCGCAACCTCCCCCTGTTCCTCTCCGACGCCGCCCGAGCCTGGCTAGAGCATCTGCCACCTGCGCAGATCTCCAACTGGGACGACCTGGTCAAAGCCTTCACCGGCAACTTCCAGGGCACATACGTGCGCCTTGGGAACTCCTGGGATCTCCGAAGCTGCCGCCAGCAGCCAGGAGAATCCCTCCGGGACTACATCCGGCGATTTTCGAAGCAGCGCACCGAGCTGCCCAACATCACCGACTCGGATGTCATCGGCGCGTTCCTCGCCGGCACCACTTGCCGCGACCTGGTGAGCAAGCTGGGTCGCAAGAATCCCACCAGGGCGAGCGAGCTGATGGACATCGCCACCAAGTTCGCCTCTGGTCAGGAGGCGGTCGAGGCCATCTTCTGGAAGGACAAGCAGCCTCAGGGGCGCCAGCCGGAAGACGTCTCTGAGGCGTCCGCTCAACGCGACACCAAGAAGAAGGGCAAGAAGAAGTCGCAAGCGAAACGCGACGCCGCCGACGCAGACCTTGTCGCCGCCGCTGAGCACAGGAACCCTCAGAAGCCTCCCGGAGGCGCCAACCTGTTCGACAAGATGCTCAAGGAGTCGTGCCCCTATCATCAGGGTTCCGTCAAGCACACCCTTGAGGAGTGCGTTATGCTTCGGCGCTACTTCCACAAGGCCGGGCCACCGGCGGAAGGAGGCAGAGCCCCCGACAACGACAACGAGGGCCACAAGGCAGAGGAGTTTCCTGAGGTCCACGACTGCTTCATGATCTACGGTGGGCAAGTGGCGAACGCCTCGGCTCGGCACCGCAAGCAAGAGCGCCGGGAGGTCTGCTCAGTGAAGGTGGCGGCGCCAGTCTACCTAGACTAGTCCGACAAGCCCATCACCTTCGACCAAGGCGACCACCCCGACCGCGTGCCGAGCCCGGGGAAGTACCCGCTCGTTGTCGACCCCGTCATCGGCAACATCAGGCTTACCAAGGTCCTCATGGACGAAGGCAGCAGCCTCAACATCATCTACGCCAAGACCCTCGGGCTCCTGCAGATCGATCTGTCCACGATCCGAGTCGGCGCGGCGCCCTTTCACGGGATCATCCCCGGGAAGCGCGTCCAGCCCCTTGGGCAACTCGATCTGCCTATCTGCTTCGGGACTCCCTCCAACTTTCGAAAGGAAACCCTCACGTTCGAGGTGGTCGGGTTCCGAGGAACCTACCACGCGGTGCTGGGGAGACCATGCTACGTTAAGTTCATGGCCGTCCCCAACTACACCTACCTCAAGCTCAAGATGTCGGGCCCCAACGGGGTCATCACCGTCGGCTCCACGTACCGACACGCGTACGAATGCGACGTGGAGTGCGTGGAGTACACCGAGGCCCTCGCCGAATCTGAGGCCCTTATCGCCGACCTGGAGAACCTCTCCAAGGAGGTGCCAGATGCGAAGCGCCACGCCGGCAACTTCGAGCCAGCTAAGACGGTTAAGTCCGTCCCTCTCGACCTCAGCAACGACGCCTCCAAGCAAGTCCGGATCGGCTCCGAGCTCGACCCCATAGGAAGCAGTGCTCGTCGACTTTCTCCGCGCAAACGCCGAGGTTTTTGCGTGGAGTCCCTCGGACATGCCTGGCATACCGAGGGATGTCGCCGAGCACTCGCTGGATATCCGAGCTGGAGCCCGACCCATGAAGCAGCATCTGCGCCGATTCGACAAAGAAAAGCGTAGAGCCATAGGCGAGGAGATCCACAAGCTGATGTCTGCAGGGTTCATCAAAGAGGTATTCCATCCCGAATGGCTAGCC
This sequence comes from Zea luxurians, assembly GCA_029449295.1. Taxonomy (NCBI): domain Eukaryota; kingdom Viridiplantae; phylum Streptophyta; class Magnoliopsida; order Poales; family Poaceae; genus Zea; species Zea luxurians. The sequence continues at coordinate 4,436,788 of JAOPSE010000074.1, read as the reverse complement.
AACCCTGTGCTTGTGAGAAAGAAAGGCGGGAAATGGCGGATGTGTGTAGACTACACTGGTCTAAACAAAGCATGTCCGAAAGTTCCCTACCCTCTGCCTCGCATCGATCAAATCGTGGATTCCACTGCTAGGTGCGAAACCCTGTCTTTCCTCGATGCCTACTCAGGGTATCACCAAATCAGGATGAAAGAGTCCGACCAGCTCGTGACTTCTTTCATCACACATTTTGGCATGTACTGCTACATTACTATGCCATTCGGTTTGAGGAATGCGGGTGCGACATACCAAAGGTGCATGAAACACGTGTTCGGAGAGCACATTGGTCGAACGGTCGAGGCTTACGTCGATGACATCGTAGTCAAGACAAGGAAAGCCTCCGACCTCCTCTCCGACCTCGAAACGACATTCAAATGTCTCAAGGCGAAAGGCGTAAAACTCAATCCTGAGAAGTGTGTCTTCGGAGTCCCCCGAGGCATGCTCCTGGGGTGCATCGTCTCCGAGCGGGGCATCGAGGCCAACCCGGAGAAAATCATGGTCATCACCAACATGGGGCCCATCAAGGACTTGAAAGGAGTATCGAGGGTCATGGGATGCCTTGCGGCTCTGAGCCGCTTCATCTCGCGCCTCGGCAAAAACCTCTGTACCGCCTCTTAAGGAAAACCGAGCGCTTCACTTGGACCCCCGAGGCCGAGGAAGCCCTCGGGAACCTAAAGGCGCTCCTTACAACCGCGCCCATCTTGGTGCCCCCCGCTGCCGGAGAAGCCCTCTTGATCTACGTCGCCGCTACCACTCAGGTGGTCAGCGCCGTGATCGTAGTTGAGAGACGAGAAGAGGGGCACGCATTGCCCGTCCACAGGCCGATCTACTTCATCAGTGAGGTACTGTCCGAGACCAAAATCCGCTACCCGCAAATTCAGAAGCTACTGTACGCGGTAATTCTGACGCGGCGAAAGTTGCGACACTACTTCGAGTCTCATCCGGTGACTGTGGTGTCATCCTTCCCCCTGGGGGAGATCATCCAGTGCCGAGAGGCCTCGGGTAGGATTGCAAAGTGGGTGGTGGAGATCATGGGCGAGACAATCTCGTTTGCCCCTCGGAAGGCCATCAAGTCCCAAGTCCTCACAGACTTTGTGGCTGAATGGGTCGACACCCAGCTTCCAGCAGCTTCGATCCAACCGGAACTCTGGACCATGTTTTTCGACGGGTCGCTGATGAAGACAGGAGCGGGCGCGGGCCTGCTCTTCATCTCACCCTTCGGGAAGCACCTCCGCTACGTGTTGCGCCTCCATTTCCCGGCGTCGAACAACGTGGCCGAGTACGAGGCTCTGGTTAACGGGTTGCACATCGCCATCGAGCTAGGGGTCCGGCGCCTCGACGCTCGGGGCGACTCGCAGCTTGTCATCGACCAAGTCATGAAGAACTCCCATTGTCGCGACCCGAAGATGGAAGCCTACTGCGATGAGGTTCGGCGCCTGGAGGACAAGTTCTACGGGCTCGAGCTCAACCACATCGCTCGACGATACAACGAGACTGCGGATGAGCTGGCTAAGATAGCCTCGGAGCAGACAACGGTTCCTCCGGACGTCTTCTCCCGAGACCTACATCAACCCTCAGTCAAGACCGATGACACGCCCGAGCCCGAGAAGGCCTCGGTTCAGCCCAAGGCACCCTCAGCTCAGCCCGAGGCACCCTCGGCTGAGCCCGAGGAACCCTCGGCCCCTGAGGGTGAGGCACTGCGCGTCGAGTAAGAGCGAAATGGGGTCACGCCTAATCGAAACTGGCAGACCCCGTACCTGCAATATCTCCACCGAGGAGAGCTACCCCTCGACAGAGCCGAAGCTCGGCGACTGGCGCAGCGCGCTAAGTCGTTCATCTTGCTGGGTGACGGAAAGGAGCTCTACCACCGCAGCCCCTTAGGCATCCTCCAGCGATGCATATCCATCGCCGAAGGTCAGGAGTTATTACAAGAAATACACTCGGGGGCTTGCGGCCATCACGCAGCGCCTCGAGCCCTTGTTGGAAATGCCTTCCGACAGGGTTTCTACTGGCCAACCGTGGTGGCCGACGCCACTAGGATTGTACGCACCTGCCAAGGGTGTCAATTCTACGCAAGGCAGCCGCACCTACCCGCTCAGGCCTTGCAAACAATACCCATCACCTGGCCGTTTGCTGTGTGGGGTCTGGACCTTGTCGGTCCCTTGCAGAAGGCACCCGGGGGCTACACGCACCTGCTGGTCGCCATCGACAAGTGCTCCAAGTGGATCGAGGTCAGACCCCTAAACAACATCAAGTCCGAACAGGCAGTGGCGTTCTTCACCAACATCATCCATCGCTTTGGAGTCCCAAACTCCATCATCATCAACAACGACACCCAGTTCACCGGTAGGAAGTTCCTGGACTTCTGCAAGGACCACCACATCCGGGTGGACTAGGCCGCCGTAGCTCACCCCATGACGAATGGGCAGGTAGAGCGTGCCAACGGCATGATTCTGCAAGGACTCAAGCCACGGATCTACAACGACCTCAACAAGTTCGGCAGGCGATGGATGAAGGAACTCCTCTCGGTGGTCTGGAGTCTGAGAACGACGCCAATCTGAGCCACGGGCTTCACGCCGTTTTTTCTAGTCTATGGGGCCGAGGCTATCTTGCCCACAGACTTAGAATACGGATCCCCGAGGACGAGGGCGTACGACGACCGAAGCAACCGGACCAACCGAGAAGACTCACTGGACCAGCTAGAAGAGGCTCGGGACATGGCCTTACTACACTCGGCACAGTATCAGCAGTCCCTGCGACGCTACCACGCCCGAGGGGTTCGGTCCCGAGACCTCCAGGTGGGCGACTTGGTGCTTCAGCTACGACAAGACGTTCGAGGGCGCCACAAGCTCACACCCCCCTGGGAAGGGCCGTTCATCATCGCCAAGATTTTGAAGCCCGGAACATACAAGCTGGCCAACAGTCAAGGCGAGGTCTACAACAACGCTTGGAACATCCGACAGCTACGTCGCTTCTACCCTTAAGATGTTTTCAAGTCGTTCATATACCTCGTTTACATACGCAAATAAAGTCTAACCATCAAGGAAGGGTCAGCCTTGCCTCGGCAAAGCCCGACCCTCCCTCGGGGCTAGAAGGGGGGAACCCCCTCTGCGTCAAAATGTTCCTCGGAAAAAGTCTTTCTGCCAGAACATCTTTCGTGCTTTTCGACTACTTCGATAGTGGGATCCTGAAAACGACGAAGTACACGTAAGCAGCAAGGCCGACCGAGCCGAGGGACTCCCACGCCTCCGGGATACGGATACCTCACTCATCACCTTATGCGATAAGTAACTCATGCTCGGATAAGCGATTCCGCTGGCCGAACAAGTCTTAACGCTCGAAATCTTTTCTGCCGAAACAATTTTTCGTGCCTTCTCGACTATATCGATAACAGAATCCTACGGACGAGTAAGAGTACACGTAAGCGGCAAGGCCGACCGAGCCGAGGGACTCCTACGCCTCCGGGATACGGATACCTCACTCATCACCTTCCGCAATAAGTAACTCTCGCTCGGATAAACAATTCTGTTACCGACGAACAAGTTCTGATACTCGAAACAAGGGGAAAAGAAACACAGCTTTACAACACGACGACGGTATGTTTGGGCCTCGGCGGCCGCAAAAAAAACATAAGCACACTACATATAAACTGTTCATGTAGGTTCAGACATCAATAAGGGGAGCAGCAGCACCCTCGGCGTCGACTCCACCTTCGGCGGAATCCGACCCAGCCTCGGACGCCAACACGGTCGGAGGATCTCCACCTCGAAGGAAGATGTCAGCATCGCGCCTGAGTCATCGCCGCCAAGGTCTCCTCCAGGAACCCGGCACAAGCAGACGGCTGGACCGGCCGTCCCGAAGCCTCAGCCAGCTGTCCCCCGAGGACATCAGCCTGGCTCATGGCCTCGGCAGCCCGACTCCAGGGTTGGTCCCACCAATGGACGACCTGGCCAGGTTCTAGCCGCCGCTGCTACGCCTCCTCAGGCCTGGGAAGTCACCTGCTCCTGGGCCGATGAAGTCTTCTTTTCGAGCCAACTCCGCCTCTGTCCATGCTAACACCGCTGCCTCCGGCTCCGGCTCATCACAGAGCGGCCGAGGGTTTCTTTAACTGGGCAAGAGAAGCCTTGGGCGGCAAGGCCGACCGAGCCGAGGGACTCCTACGCCTCTGGGATACAGATACCTCACTCGTCACCTTCCGCACGAGGCAACTCACACTTGGTTAAGTGGTTCAGCTAGCTGACATGCGAGTCCTAGTGCTCGAAATGAGGAAAAAACATGGCTTTACGCCCAAATACATACATGTTCAGGCCCCGACAGCCACAATGAACAGACACCGGCACTCAAGGTGCCATTACAAACAGAACTCCGGTTCCACTCCTGCGGGTATGAACAACCTCCACATCGGAGAGCCTGCGGGACGACAAACTCTGGGTGACTCGCTGGCGACCTCTGCAGCAGCAGCGACGGACCCAGGACGGACGCTACCGCTGGAAGGCTCTCGTTCGCGTCCCCTCGCAGGGGACGAGAACCAGATATTAAAGCCAAAGAGCCAGAGGTAGGTCCGCGGGTGGCGCTGATGGTCTCGTCGGCGGAGAAGCTTTCTCCAGCTGCCACCACCTCAGCACCGACGGTGACGTCCACCTACCCACCAACACCGCACCAGCGGGCGCCGGTCGCCCCAAAGCGCACCGGCAGGTTCTCACTCCCGTCCTTGCCACGAAAACGAGAATGGGACCGCCCCAGAACACGAGTATCACCCTCGCGGCGTACGACGTGTAGGGAAACCCCCCGGTGCGGCTGGCCACCGTCGCCCGGACAAAGGACGGAATGTTGCACCCTGGCTGGGCAGCAACAGTTCGCCTTCCCCGGCATGACTGGAGGGCGCCTCCTCCGCAGAGCTGGAGGATGGTTTCCACCCTCAGAATCTGGAGGAAGAAGCGGGACGCCGGCCCACGCGAAGGCAGGCCCTGGCTCAGCTCGCCCTCCGCCCCAGCAAGGATGATGAAGATCATTGAAGCTGAGGGCGGAGCAGAGGCCGCAGCCTAGCTTGCTTCTCCCCACCATCAAACTGGTGGTCACCGTCTTGGGTGACCATCGGCAAGGGGATGCAGCCGGGCTGCCTGATGAAAATCCTTGAAGCCGAGCGATGGCTGAAAGGTACCAACTTCCGCGAAGTTGCGTTCCTCCAACGACACCAAGACAAAAGCAACGCGGGCGCTCCCCATCCAGGGGCTCGGAAGGTGGAAGGACGCGATGCATGAGGACAGTTGGCGAAGGCACGTCTGCCATCCAAGGGGGTCGCCCCCTTTTAAAGGCGACTCTCCCCACTTGCGTCCTCAGCCGTCGCGGACTGAGTCTTCACCAACACGCTCCAAGGTCCTCCCCCTACGACACGGGGGCTGGGCCCCGCCCGTCATGCAAGCTGGCCCAGGGCAGAAGAAGCCAAACTGCCGCGCGCGGAAAGCGTAACCGCCCAGCGGTTACAGGCACTCCTCCACTTTCGCCCAGACCAGCGGGTGAAAGGGCGGACCAGCCATGCAGGCAGCATGCAACCGCACCAAGGGGGCGCACCCTTTCGACTTCGACACGTCCAGCAGGGAGGCCTAGGCCCACACGTCATGTAACCGACGTGCCGGTTACTACGTGCGAGAAACTGCACCGCCACTTGCGCCAGTACCGCGCCTTCTCGACTGCGGAACCGGTGCCGCGACTCGAGGCAACCCTGCACATGGCCCAACAGTGCCAACCGAGCACATCGGTCACGGGTCAGTCAGCCGCGGGAGAAGGCGCGACGGTCGATATGGCCAAAAGTGGGCCGGCAGTAATGGCGGCGGCAGGCGGGCGGAAGCAGCAGCCAAATCGACTGCAGGCTCACGTCCCCTCCTGGAGCAGCAGGAGAGCCCTCTCCCATGACGTGAAGACGACACGCCCGTGTTCATTCCTCGAACGGCTCGTGCACGCACAACGGCTGCCCCGCGAACCACTCGTCCCGTCGCATTAACTCTGCGGCAGGGCAGGTGACACCTTTGGCAGGTGAAGCGGGCGATGCTTCACCTCCGCCATAATGACCGCGTCAAAAAAGGTGCGCCATGACGTTCAATTTTGTATCCTTTTCCTCTTCCCCTTTCTCTCTCTTGCTACAGGGACCAGGAAAGGGGATACTTCGAAAGGGATCCTTCTCCGCGAAAGAAGCGGGCCCCGAGCCCTCCTACTGATCAGAGGTTCGAAGGCTGGCCCCTCAGAAGGGTTCGACAGCCGCCTCAGAGCACTCGGGCTCCGCGCCCACTACTGGTCAGAGGTTCGAAGGCTGGCCCCTCGGAAGGGTTCGACAGCCGCCTTAGGCCACTCGGGCTCCATGCCCACTACTGATCAGGGGTTCGTAGGCTGGCCCCGAAGGGTTCGACAGCCGCCTCAGAGCACGCAGAGCGAGGGATGACTCTGGGTACGTCCGATACATGGCCGAGCCTCGGGCTACGCTCCCGAGGTACCCTAGGACATTTCCGAGACCGGCAGGAGCGATTCTGTAACGGAATCCCACCAGAGGGAGGCATCGAGCCCTTGGACCCTATCAAACGGAATCGGGTCCGGCAAATCACCTGCAGGTACTTTTGGAGCGCGCCTTTGGGCCACTAGCCGACCCTTATCGAATGGGGCACGAGCGTCCACTCGGATCACCCGTTAGCAACTCACTGGAGACACCATGTTCGACGCCCTCCGAGGGCAACATGGTGCTTTCCCCCCCTCCTCCTTGCAGAAAGGCGACGAAAGGGCGTATGATAAAAGCCGAGTCAGTCCTTGACCGTCCTCTCGCTCTGTGTGGAGGCTCGGGGGCTGCTCTCGCAAACCCGGCTCTGGCCAAACCGTTGACAGCGTCAACATACCAGCCCGAGAACTTGGAACCTGACTATGCACCCGGGCAACGACCAGTTCGCATGAGGGAACAACCAGACCGGCCGAGGCATCACGAAATGCGCTAAGACCTCGGAGGAGTCAAACCACTCCTCCGAGGCCTCGAGGGCTACACCCGGCGGGTGCGCTCGCGCGCACCCACCGGAACGAAATGCAACCGAGAAAGGCCGGTCCCCTTGCAAAAAAGTGCGACAAAATCCTCCAAGCGAGTACTAACACTCCCTTCGAGGCTCGGGGGCTACTGTCGAGGACCATAATTAGGGGTACCCCCAAGACTCCTAATCTCAGCTGGTAACCCCCATCAGCACAAAGCTGCAAAGGCCTGATGGATGCGATTCCGGTCAAGGCTCCGTCCACTCAAGGGACACGATCTCGTCTCGCCCGAGCCCAGCCTCGGGCAGGAACAGTAGACCAAGGCAGATTCACGCCTCACCCGAGGGTCTCCTCAAGCAACGGGCGCACCTTCGACTCGCCCGAGGCCCAGCTCGGGCAGGCTTCACAGAGAAGCAACCTTGGCCAGATCGCCACGCCAACCGACCGTATCGCAGGAGCATTCAATGCAAGGATCGCCTGACACCTTATCCTAACGCACGCTCCTCAGTCGACAAGGCCGCAGTGATCGGATTCACTTCGCCGCTCCACTGACTGACCTGACAGGAAAACAGTGTCGCCTGCCCTGCTCCGACTGCTGTGCCACTCGCCAGAGTGAGGTCGACAACAGCTAAGTCCAGCCTCGGGCGCCATAGGAAGCTCCGCCTCGCCCGACCCCAGGGCTCTGCCCCCGTCTCGGCCTCGGAAGACGGTCTCCGCCTCGCCCGACCCCAGGGCTCGGACTCCACCTCAACTCCGGAAGACGGTCTCCGCTTCACCCGACCCCAGGGCTCGGACTCAGCCTCGACCTCGGAAGACGGTCTCCGCCTCGCCCGACCCCAGGGCTCGGACTCAGCCTCGACTCCGGAAGACGGTCTCCGCCTCGCCCGACCCCAGGGCTCGAACTCAGCCTCGACTCCGGAAGACGGTCTCCGCCTCGCCCGACCCCAGGGCTCGGACTCCACCTCGACTCCGGAAGACGGTCTCCGCCTCGCCCGACCCCAGGGCTCAGACTCCACCTCGACCTCGGAAGACGGTCTCCGCCTCGCCCGACCCCAGGGCTCGGACTCAGCCTCGACTCCGGAAGACGGTCTCTGCCTCGCCCGACCCTAGGGCTCGGACTCAACTTCGACCTCGGAGGAGTCACCGCCTCGCCCGACCTCGGGCTCGGACCGACCACGTCACAGGGGGGCCATCATTACCCTACCCCTAGCTGGCTCAGGCTACGGGGAACAAGACCGGCGTCCCATCTGGCTCGCCCCGGTAAAACAAGTAATGATGGCACCCCGCGTGCTCCATGACGACGGTGATTCTCAGCCCCTTACAGAAGCAAGGAGATGTCAGCAAGGATCCAACAGCCCCAACAGCTGTGCTTCCACAGGGCTCAAGCGCTACTCCGACGGCCACGACATCACATGAACAGGGCAGCAACACCTCTCTGACAGCCACGGCGGCATGTACATAGGGCTCTGGCTCCCCTTTGCTAGACACGTTAGCACATTGCTACACCCCCCATTGTACACCTGGGCCCTCTCCTTACATCTATAAAAGGAAGGTCCAGGGCTCTCGTACGAGAAGGTGGCCGCGCAGGAGAACGGGCCGACGCACAAGGCTCGCGCGCTCGCTCTCTCTCTCTCCCTCGCGAACGCTTGTAACCCCCTACTGCAAGTGCATCCGCCCTGGGCGCATGACAACACGAGGCCGTAGTTTCCCCTTACTGTTTTCCCCCCTTGTGTTCCGTCTCGCGCGACCCATCTGGGCTGGGACACGCAGCGACAATTTACTCGTCGGTCTAGGAACCCCCCGGGGTCGAAACGCCGACAATCTTAATCTCTTCCTATGCTGAAGAACATAAGGAAATCTACTAAGATGTGACAAGATCCTAACAAACTTCTCCATGGCTAGTAGTAGCATGTAGTGTGGAAGCCATGCAGTTCTCACACTACATTTGTAACACCTCAAAATCATAGTTTTGGGATTTAGGAAAAAGTCTCTAGAAAATTTGGATTAATATGACTTTTAATAAGGATTTTCTTACCCCGAAGTCTTTCTCCTAAAATTTAAAATTTTATAATAAAATATTTAATATAATATTTCTTATATGAACTAAGTTATCCCTTGATGAATTATATAAGTATTCCATAAGGATATATGTTAGAGCATCTTTTAATAGAGATCATACAATATAAACTATTACCCTTATATTAAATATGTGAGAATTACACGTTTAAAAGGCAATGGCTTAAATAGAATAATAAATAAATAAAATAATATCAATATTGCATATCACGCCGAGTTTTTGATTGTGCAATAAAATGTTGAACTTGAACCCTGAATCAAATATAAATTTGATTCAGATTTGGAAGAATAAAAAAATAGGAAACCAGAAATTAGAAAAAAGAGAGAAAGAATTTACATACCACCTGTGTCGTTTCCTTACCCTGGCCTAGTTGTCCCCACGCGTATCCGCACCCGCGTGGGCCGCGGATCGGCCCATCGCACGTCTGGCCTTTGCACTCTTCCACGGATGGCATCGATGGAGTAAACCAGAAATGCGCTTTCGTTGGTGGCGCGCGCACCACACATGCGGAGCCACCGACCTACGGACCCCACACGTTAGGTTCATCTTCGACCTCACCGTCAACAACGGAGGCTGTCTCGGATTCACGTGGCGCGGCCGCTGCACCTCGGACCTAGATTCCACGTGCATGAATTGCTTCCCGCGTGTTGCCGCCGCCGTGTGGGACCTTCCCCAACCCCACCGTGCCCCATACGAGCAACAAATTGGGTCAAAACTATTTCCCCTTCCCCCTGCTCAATCCGGAGGTCGCAACAACATGGGGGCATGTCTCGCAGGGGCTATAAAACCTCATCCTAGGGCTCTCTTCCTCCATCCCATCTTCTTTGACAGCCAGCCATCACTGGGGAGAAGCTCTGGTCGTCTCAATTGCCCACCGGTGTGACGCGGGCACCAACGTGCTGCCCTAGACCGTGACTAGCTCTCATCACGTCGTGGTTCACCGGTAAGCCACTCCTGGACGGTTCCCTGGCCTCTGGGCATCGTGTTGGTCGCTTTAGAATAGATAATAGAGCTGTAGGGTGCGGGTTGGATCATCATCGGTGATGTCCACAGCCACGTAAATCCGAGGACCACCGTTCGCCGGCCGCGTGGGGGTGGAGCGGTGTGTGGGTGTGTCAGCTGTAGGATGTTCATTAGATGATCAGGATCGAATTCTACTGCCGAGAGGATAGATGCAATCGAGGTCGTCCGATCCGGATCGAGCGCGTAGGAGCCAATCTGTCTATTTTAAATCCAGAGCGTCGACATTAGATCTGAGGGTCACAATTGGCTACCGGTTTCGTTAACATCGCGATCTAATCTGGACCGTTAAATCTGGATCGTGCGGTCCCTATCGACCGGTACCCCTTCGGTTCGGCCATGTTGCATAAAAGACCCCAGCGAATCTTGAAACTAACCTGCCGTCCGGTGCTCAGTAATAGGGCCTTCGGGTTAGGTTTTGAAATTTCAAACCGGTCCTTAGAATTTACAAAGCAGTCCCTGGCTTTAATAAAGTAATTCGGAAATTCGGTTTTTACAATAGAAATAATTCTAAAAGGCTAGGTAAATCATAACTTGTTCGTTTTAGCTCCAATTTGACTCGTTCCAGTTGCGTTGGACTCGTATTCATATTATCTGCACTATAGTAACCTTATCTTATCATGTAAAATGATGTCCAAAAAATAATAAGTACCTAATTTGTTTAGCCTATGTTTATGGGATTGGCTTTTCTAAATATAATGTAATATTTGGATTCTATAGTTATACTCTGACTAATTAACCTCTAATCAAGATATAACTTATATTAAAATAGAATTAGTTATTTCTCTAATATTTTTCTCATGTGATTTATATAGTTATTTTTACTATTTAATCGCCTAAAATTTCAGAAAACCATACTTTTTTTAATGGTAACTCCGATTTTAGCCGATCTCGAACCTACTATCTCGTAACAACGCGTAGAATATTCTTACGCTATTTGTACTCATGTTTGGTTTACTGTTATTTTTATGTACTACTTGTCTATTTGTATGTATTGGTACGAGTAGCAGAGAGATTACGAGTCACCCGAAGACCAATTTGGTGAAGTACTTGGGATCTCAAGTCTAAGGCAAGTTGTGCCCTTGATCACTTTTCTCTACCTAATAATGTTCCTGTTAATGACTATGGCATGCTCAGGTTAATTTGATGGGACCTAATAGGTTTTCCTAGTATTGTTTATCCCACACCTTGCAAACAAATGAACTATTGGGTAGATTTGATATTACTCTACCTAGTTTTGGGATTAATGTTACATCTGAATTATGATCATGTTCCAATTTTGCTGTTGTTTTAATTATTGTTCATGATAAGATCATTATGTTAATTGGAACATGGAGAACCACCCAGAAAAACAGTGCTACAACAAGGGTGGGATGGGACGCCCTTGGCCAAGTAATTAGGAAAGATAGGGAGAGATTACCTTACCCGAAAGGGGCAAGCGGGGAGGCATCCCTGAAGAGTATAGGGAGGTCCTCGGATCGAACTGTTGCGATGGCTTTTCAGATGAGGAATTCCTATGCTTCCTTCTTCCTAAATACGTAGTGGGTTTTCTCGAACTAGTGAAACTTTGGAAAGGCCTCGTAGTGCTACCCTGCCTCGCCTCTTCGGTAGAGGCGTATGGAATTCATGACCCCGTGGTGATGGGTAACATGACTTGTGGGTAAAGATGTGCAGCCTCTATAGAGTGTAAAACTGGTATATAAGCCATGCTCACGGTCATGAGCGGCTCGGACACTCACGTGATTAACTTATGAAATTAAACTCATTTCGTCATTTGCATTGCATTGTGGGTGTTATTATTAATTGTGATCTCTTATTTATTTGGGTTGATATCTATTTATACTTAGTAACTACTAATAAATTTTTGACCAACTTTAAAAGCAATGCTCAGCTTTAACCATCTCCTTTGGTAAGCCTTACACTTCATTTAGCCCCCACTGTAAGTGAGCTCATGCACTTTATTCCCCACAACTTGTTGAGCGATTAACGTATGTGAGCTCACCCTTGCTGTACTCACATCCCCCAGGTCAAGAACATGTACCACAGGATGAGGAGCATGAAGAATGTCGCGATGAGTTCGTGAGATGTCTAGACCTTCGTCTCCTAGTAAACTATGGTTGTTGGATCGTTGTCTTCGTATGATGTAATTATTTAACTATTTTGTACAGAACTCCATTATATATGTGACATTCGTTTCTGTACCCTGAATCATCATATGCATGAGACTTGATCCTAACACACATTTGATTCACGCTCAGGTTTGCCCCTTAAATCCGGGTGTGACAACATTGACCTGCAATCTCGTTTCTCGTTGTGTTGAGGATGAGGCTGCGAGCACCCTCACCTAGAAGAAAGTGGGTGGAAATGTTGTTACTTTTTGGTGTGTTTTTATGTTTCATATTCTTGTAAAATATGTCAATTATTCTATTGGTAGTTGCTATGTCTAGTGTGCATTTTAAAATTCATTTTGTGATCTTATAATTTACCAAATTTATATACAAATATTGGACACTTGGATGGGTGAAACCTAAAATACCTTAAAATGGACAGTACCTCCCCTACAACATTTTCACCATGAGTATTTCATCCATGAACTAGGTGTTGGGGGTCTGCTTCATCGCCGAAGGTCCTTTAAGAAGAAACACCTTCGGAAGATCAGCACAGAAGCAAACATAGCGTGAAGGTACACGCCGAAGTTACCATCCGGGGAGCTTCGGCATAGCGACATGCTTTGAGACGAAGGGCTGCAACGACTTAAAGAGGAAAAGACCAATTGGCCCATGGTAATTTGTGTCATGATTGTAACTAGTTGTAGAGGACATAAATGTAATTTTGACCGGGATGCGTCCCGTGCCTATAAATAGGTGAACAGTACCCCTGTACTGTTCACGCTGGCTTGTATTCGTTCGTGCGTCACGCCTGGACTTTTTCCCTCTGTGCTGAAGGTACAAATGTAATTCAATATTGTTCTTATTCATCCATGATGATATAATAAAGATGTATTAATGATGTCATATGATTACTCATGTTATTTCTCATGTTTCATATGTGTCTTCTTCCATTAATGTATACTATGATGATGAAGATATGTCCTTCATGACCTTCGTCCGAAGATCGTTATATCCTAAGGGAAATAATGCTTCGAAGGATGAAGGGCATTAACCACTAACCTCTTTTGTGTTGCCTTGTTCTTAATTCATAGCATTTGAGAACAAGTCCCCAACATTGGCGCCCACCTCCGGTGAACTCACTTCCACTTATGAGCTGATGGCTTCTTTTGACAACCAACTTGAAGCACCTTCGGCTACGAAGCTGGTGCTCCCGATAACAGGCGGTTCAAGCTCAGTGCCGGCTAACAAGAAGCAGAAGAAAGAAGCGCAGAGAAGGGTGCAGCATGTTGGGGTGCAGGGACCCTTCATCAAGTCAAAATGGTCCCACATCCCAATCACCTTCTCCCAGGAGGACCTTCAGCTCAAAGATTACCCTCACAATGATGCTATGGTCATATCTTGTGTTATCAAGGGATTTCTTGTCCATAATGTTCTGGTGATACAGGCAGTGCAGCGGATATCATATATGCTAAGGCCTTCAGAAAATGTAAGAACCAGAGGATAAGATTCATGATGTTACGCACCCTCTTTGTGGCTTCATAGGACGACAGATTGTAGCACTCGGCAAAATCACAATGCCAGTGACCTTCGGCTTCGTCCATAACATAAGGACCGAGCCGAAGACTAGCTTCATAACTCCCAGTGGCTCCTATTGCTATCTTTGGATGCCTGAGGGGCTCAAAAATTCTGGAGGAAGCTTCAGCAGAATGACAACTAAGGTCCTTCATTCTCAAATAGGCAGGAATGTACTGACCTATGTTGATGATATAATAGTGAAAAGCATGAAGCAAGAAAATCACATTGCTAATTTGCAAGAGACATTTGCCAATTTCAGGCAAGCTAGCCTAAAATTAAATCCAGAAAAGTGTGTTTTTGGGGTGAAGAAGGGCAAGTTCCTTGGTTGTTTGGTATCAACGAAGGGAATTGAAGCCAACCCGAGCAAGATTGAAGCTATCCTTCGGATGGAGCCACCAAGCACAAAGAAGGGGGCCCAACCGCTGGCAGGAAGACTGGCATCATTAAATAGATTCATATCTAGATCAGCAGAAAGAAATCTGCCATTCTTTGAAATACTGGTTAGCTGAAGTTTTTCAATGGGGCCCGGCTCAGCAAAAAGCCTTTGAAGAGTTGAAGCAATACTTGATTGATTTAACAACACTAACTCCACCTTCGCCAGGGGCTCCATTGCTCTTATATGTGGCAGCTTCGCACTCTGCAGTTAGTGCGGCACTTGTGCAGGAGAAGCTAGATGACCAAGCCAAAAAGCAGGCTCCAGTGTACTTCGTTTCCGAAGTTTTAAGTTTATCAAAGAAAAATTATACAGAATTGGGGAAGGTGTTGTATGTTGTGTTAATGGCCTCTAGAAAGCTTCGACATTATTTTCAAGCATACCACATAATTGTTCCTTCGTCACAGCCTCTGAAGGACATAATGAGGAACATAGAAGCTACTGGAAGGATTGGAAAATGGGCTGTGAAGCTTAATGAATTCACTATTGACTATGTGCATAGATCCTCAATTCAGTCCCAGGCGTTAGTAGACTTCATCGCTGATTGGACGCCAGGGGCTCAGAAAGAAGAAACTAATAAAGACACCGAAGCTTGGATAGTGTTCTGCGATGGTTCCTGGGGGACCTTCGGTGCAGGAGTGGCTGCTGTCCTAGTTGCGCCTTCAAAAGTCAAAACATGTTATGCAGCAAGGCTTGACTTTAGTTGCACAAATAATATTGCTGAATACGAAGCACTTCTGTTGGGGCTTTGGAAGTTAAGGGCAATGGGAATAAGAAGGGTCATCCTGAAAACTGATTCTCAAGTCATTTCAGGCCACATAGACAAAAGTAGCAAGGCAAGAGACCCGAAGCTTGAAAAATATCTGGATACAGTTCGAAGGTTGGAAGCTTCTTTCGAAGGTTTTTCTGTCAAGAATATTCCAAGAGGAGAAAATGAGCATGCAGATCTCCTAGCCAAATCAGCAGCACATGGGCTCCCTCTACCTTCGGAAGTATTTTTTGAAACAATAAAAGCACCTTCGGTTGAACTTATGGAGAGAGCAGTGCTTGCAATTTCCCTAGTACATAGTGAAGATTGGAGGACTGAAATTATATCTTTCCTCCAAGGTAATTGTCTTTTGGATGACGAAGCTTATAATAAGAGAATGGAAGCAAGGACAAGACCATATGTGATAATAGAAGGGGAATTATATAAACATGGAGTCTGTTCTCCACTCCTTAAGTGTTTATCCAGAGCTGAAGGTATTGAATTAATGAAGGAGATACATGCAGGTTTGTGTGGATCTCATATTGGGTCTAGGCCCTTGCTGGGAAAAGTATTTAGACAAGGATTTTACTGGCCGAAGGCAGCTTCGGATGCGGCAGAGCTAGTTCAAAAATGTGAAAATTGTCAAAAATGTGCAAGAGACCAGAAACAACCTTCGTCTCTCACCCAGCTAATACAACCTACTTGGCCATTGCAAAGATGGGGCCTGGATTTATTAGGCCCACTTCCACTAGCGCAAGATAATTTGAAATATGTTGTGGTGGCTGTAGAATATTTTTCCAAGTGGATTGAAGCGAAGCCTTTGGCTACAATAACTTCGGTTACAGTCCAGAAATTCTTCTGGCAGAATATTGTTTGTCGTCGCTTCGGTGTGCCGAAGGCTATAACTGTGGACAATGGAACACAGTTTGATGCCGAAACGTTCAAAGATTTCTGTGATCAAATTGGCACGAGGATTCATTTTGCATCAGTTAGGCATCCGGAGTCAAATGGGCTGGTCAAAAGAGCAAATGGCATTATAATGATAGGTATAATGAAACTAATCTTCAATCAGCCCAGAGGAAAGTGGTCAGATGAGTTGATTAAAGTGGTGTGGAGCCACAATACAACCATATCAAGATCAATAGGTTTTACACCTTTTAAACTATTATTTGGTGATGAAGCTATAACTCCAGAAGAAGCTAGAGCAGGGTCAATAAGAACAACAACTTCGGCAGAAGACGAAGCTGATTACCACGTAGCAAAAAATACTATAGAAGGGACCAAACTTCAGGCTGTGGAGAATATCAATAAATATCAAGCCAAAACAATAAAATGGTGTGACAGAAAAGTCCGGTTGAAAAATATTAAGCTAGGGCATTTGGTGCTTCGGAGGGTGGCCAATCCGGACACAGTAGGCAAATTGCAGCTGAAGTGGGAAGGACCTTTTCTAGTGGTATCTTCGTCAAGGCTCGGTTCTTACAGATTGAAGGATATGGACGACAACGACATATACCTAGATCTTGGAATGCAGATGAGCTTCGGTGATATTATGTGTAATTTGATGTAATCTTTTTTCATTTTTTCTATGGCACTCTTTTCCTTTCCAAAGGGGGAGAAAGGTTTTTAATGGGGCCATAGCTTGTAATTTTTTCTTATTTAGCTCCACGAGAGCCAAATCCCCCCCAAAAGAATGTAAAATGTAAAATCTGAGCATGCACCATCGAGTGCAGAGAGAAAAAAAGAGGAAAAGCAGGGAGAAGCTCAAAAGTCGTCCCCAAGGGGATACAGAGCATGACGAAGCTACAAAAAGTGATTCCTAAGGGAGCGCAACATAAGTTTTCTGCTCAAAAGTCGTTCCTAAGGGAATGCAGAGCCAAATACCGCCGAAATATAAGGCGAAGAAGTTCAAAAGTCGTTCCTAAGGGGATGCAGAACTTATACCACCGAAATAGCAGGCGAAGAAGTTCAAAAGACGTTCCTAAGGGGATGCAGAACTTATACCACCGAAATAGAAGCTGAAGAAACTCAAAAGACATTCCTAAGGGGATGCAGATCTTAAGACTCAAAAGACGTTCCTAAGGGGATGCAGATTCTGGGTGTGGCTTCGTATGCGTGTGTTTGGACATTCATTTGCACGTTACATCACATCATTCATTGCATTCATACACATTCATTTAGACATTCGTAGGATCATCATCATCATAACATAGAGTACAAACAGATGCTTTGGCACTGATGACAAGGTTTCGATGAGTATAAAAGAAGCAAAGCTATGCTTTGTTGTGTACGAAAAGAAGGGAAGGTGTTTTTCGCCTTCGGCTCAAAAAATACAAGTTGCGTCCACATCAAAGCAATTCATACACGGATGAAAAGGTAAAAATATATTACAAGGTATGGACAAATTTACAGAGCAATGTTTCATTCCTAAATTACAATATCTTTACAAAGATAATTCAAATTTCTCTAGAGCTTTTTGCAGCAGCTTCATCAGTATCCGTCAAGCTCCGAATCATTGACCTTTGGCTTCGTCATCCTATACATAACAAAGCGGTATAAGGTAAATAAAAATCTCAGGAGAAGGTAAGTAACAGGTACAAGTTTAATACCGGTTTAAGATGACTTCGAGCTTTGTCACCAGCTAAGTTTCGGCCACCCTTCGTCCAAATTTGAGTTATGAATCTATTTCCAATGCTTCGGGCCAGGCTGGGGATGTCAGTTAAATCCGCTGGTGATAGGCTGAAGTTCGGCCTATTTACGATCTTCCCATGCGTGCAACCAGCCTTCATAAAAGCTACAGCTGTGCCGCGAGAAGCTAGCAGGGCACAGAAGTCACCATGCCCAGCTATAACTTCGTCAAGCGCATCAACTTCGCCCTCAATATGTTCGAAGGTGCTTGACAGGTCTTCAACCAAAGGTTCAAATTTTTAGAACTGGCTCCAACTGAGTTGAAGACCTACTTCAGCCGTTGCACGCACCGGTTGCCAAAGTTTAAGCATTTGTCCTAAAGCTCTTTCAAGGATTTCTGCAAATTCGAACTTTTTTCAACTTCGGCTTCAAGCTTCATATCAAAATTCTTCTTTTCTTGCTCGAAGGTTTCTGACTTTAGGAGGAGTTCACTGTTTAATCTGGCAATTTTGGCTTGGGCCTCTGCCAATGAACCCTCCATTGTTTGAAGAACAAAATCTTTCTTTTCAAGAGCAGCTTCATGATCTTTGATTTTACTTTCCAAGCCTTCAATTATAACCTCATTTTTCTTATCTTCAAGGTCCTATTGCATCATCAAGGCTTTACTTAGTAGCATACTCTGTGCAAAATAACCTTCATCAGAAATCACCTTCATCGCAAAACAATAAAAAGTTGAGGGAAAAACTTTACCTTAAATTAGAATAAAATAAGCTGTTGACGATATGCTGTCATCGGTAGCGACTGATGTCAGCTTCAAGCTTTGGAAAACCAACACTCTTCGACAGAGTGCTGATAATCTTTGCTCCAGTTCGATCTCAAATACATCCTAAGGCTTCTTCGTTAATTTCGCTGAAGAGCATCGCTCCTGGCTGGTAGCCACAGGATATAGCATACTCCTGCAGCTCCTCTTTCTCAGCCTTGGATAATTCTTGACCAATTATATTTTGAAAATTGAAGCCTTTTTCTTCCGAAATATCTTTGGCAACTTCCTTCCCTTTTTTGGGCAATGTGGCCAGGACTTCTTCTGCAGCAGCAGCAGCAGTCTCCTCCGCAGCCAAATCCAGGAGCACTTTATCGATATCAGATAATGTACTCTTTAGGTTGGTAGCTTCGGCAGTCGCAGCTTCGGCAGAAGCAGCAACTTCGGCAGCTGGTGTTATTTTTGACGCTGAGGCCGGCGGTGGTGTCTCCTCAATAGCTTGCATAACAGTAACAATCCTTTGCTTTTTTGGCCCAACCACCTTCTTCACTGCCGAAGGCTCGTCCTTCTTCTGTGAAAGCTTCATCAGTGGCGGCCCCAGTGGACTTAGCAGCTTGATAGGTAAGGATTCAGTCATTACCTTTAAAATTTCTTCTACTTCAGCAGCAGAAGGTGTTGAAGGAGTTTCTTCTATCTTAGCTATTTTAGGCTCCGGAGTTGCAGCCCTTCTCTTCTTCAAAATAGTCACCTTCGGCTCAGGATTGAATTTTCTCTTTTTTCAGAGCTTCTTCATCCTCTTTCACCATCCTAGCAGCCTGTCTGCTCATAACACTGACAACCCTTTTCTCTTTGGCCCTTCGGCACCATTGCTTAGTCGTTCATAATCAGGGTATTCAAAGTTTAAGGCATCCATTACCCGATTCAACCTTCGTTTTGTTCGGGTGCCAAAGGTTGTAGTCATCAGTTGATCTTCTTTTTTAGTATAATTGCCCAAAATTTCATTGCACATAGCCTCAATCATCTCTAGCCACTCTTGGCAAGGCTCTTTGAATTGTTTCTCAAACTTGAAGCGATAGGGCAATCGAACAAGTTCATTCTTTTTCTTTGTTCCCTTCAGCTTCGGCATACTCCATTCACTCAACGTCGGAAATACCCTGTTGGCTAGGTATTCTTGCACTAGATCTCTAGTGCTGATCTGTTCAGCCACAACCCTGAATTCTGCTACAGCTTGTTGCCATGGTGACCCTGACGTCATGCGGCACAGGGGCCTAGTCAATCCGAAGCTTAAACTTAGTCGGCTCAGGATCATCGTCTTCAACTTCTCCCTCTTCTTCTCATCGGCCTTGATATAGAACCATTCACTTTTCCAGCCGGTTGGCCACTTGGTGCGATAGCTGAGCACCAGGGCCTTTGTATCCTTGCGATACACGAAGTTATAACAGCCAAAATTTTCATGTAGCCCGTCTTCTCTGGCCTTCGTCTGGTAATGTAGCTCATTCACTCGGCAGAAAGCTTCAGCATTCGGGTCCATTCCTTGGCTTCGAAGATCCTAGATGAAGACACTAAGCCTAACGATAGCGTTAGGGGTCAGCTGATGAAGATAGATTTCATAATTATCCAAAACTTCCCCAATCATCTCGTTCAAGGGAAACCACAATCCCTCTCTGAAAAAGCTCTTGAAAACCACTACTTCATCATTTTTGGGCTCTGGAGTGGTTTCTTCTCCGACAAAACGAATAAGTTTCTTCTCAGCTTCTCCGAAGTAACCCAGCTTCATCATCATGGGTACATCAGCCTTAGACACAGTAGATTTTTCAAAGTCCATGTGGCTAGGTTTTGATGGGATCAGAGTGTTGTAGTCTTCCTCTTCTTCATCAACATTTTCTTCTTCGATGTCAGCCTGTTCAGCTTCGGCAGTAGGTGCACCTTCGTCGATAGCTCCCTCCGTCACAACCAATCCTGATTGCCTCATGACTTCGGAGATCGGGGCTGTCTCAGTGGTTTCGGCCTCCTCTCCTTCACGAGTCACCCTTGCAGTTGAGCGTACTCTGGCCATCTGATGTTGAATTACTTACAAGTTTTTACGAAGTTGATGATTTTTATAGTTTTGCCGAAGCTCTTTCTTTTGCCGAAGCTAAACCAAGATGATGATTTGCTCGAGAATGCAGTGAAAAAGCTTCGGCTATGGTTAAATTTTTCAACAACACAACAGTGCAATGGCAATTAATGTTGTGGTAACTTCACACCTACCCATCTATTTATATAGTGCTGCAGGTGGGAAGGTGAATCGTCAAGTTGCCTGCACCCGCTGAATGGTGGACCACTCGGCGCTTGGGAGGAGAATCGCCAGACCGTGCGTACTCGCCGCATGGTGGGCCACCTCGTGCTCAAAATATTTTAATTGTTTCTCGGCAACGAGCTCAGGGAAGGTGTTTTTTGGACCTTCGGCATTCCGAAACCTTTGAGATTTTTCACGGATCAAGCTCGTTACGAAAAACGATCTAGCACCGCGAAGGGGTTACTGTTGGGGGTCTGCTTCATCGCCGAAGGTCCTTTAAGAAAAAACACCTTCGGAAGATCAGCACAGAAGCAAACATAGCGCGAAGGTACACGCTGAAGTTACCATCCGGGGAGCTTTGGCATAGCGACATGCTTTGAGACGAAGGGCTGCACCGATTTAAAGAGGAAAAGACCAATCGGCCCATGGTAATTTGTGTCATGATTGTAACTAGTTGTAGAGGACATAAATGTAATTTTGACCGGGATGCATCTCGTGCCTATAAATAGGTGAACAGTACCCCTGTACTGTTCACGCTGGCTTGTATTCGCTCGTGCGTCACGCCTGGACTTTTGCCCTCTGTCAAGCCGAAGGTACAAATGTAATTCAATATTGTTCTTATTCATCCATGAAGATATCATAAAGATATATTAATGATGTCATATGATTACTCATGTTTTTCTCATGTTTCATATGCTTCTTCTTCCATTAATGTATACTGTGATGATGAAGGTATGTCCTTCATGAACTTCGTCCGAAGATCGTTATATCCTAAGGGAAATAATGCTTCGAAGGACAAAGGGCATTAACCATTAACCTCTTTTTTGTGTTGCCTTGTTCTTAATTCATAGCATTTGAGAACATGTCCCCAACACTAGGCAAATAAGTAAATATGGTTCATGCAATCATCCCAAAACAAAGTGGGTGACAACAATGTCAAATAAACCTCAAATTCTATAGATACAAAGAAAACCCTAAACTATCATAATGATGATTCATGAGAGGATACCATTACCTTTAAGAACTCATGGGTGAATGAAATGTTGAATTGTTTTGAGAAAACTTTTGGTAGCATCTTCCGAATAAAATAGCAACCATGAAAACAGATCTCGAGTATACCATGTGATCACTCAATGTCTTCCATTACACCCGACCGTACGAGAAAACTACAAACAACAAGGTAGGATTTGGGGCACCCATTCTAATATCTCCCTATTGTATCTCTAAAGTCTCTTGGCACAAGTACCAAGCTAGAATAACTAGATAGTTTTGGCCACCCGTATAGTTTGTTATGCAGTAATCTAACAACAGTAGTCCCATACTCATCTTGTCTTGTTGTCCTCCCATACATCTACCTTTCTTGTGACCATTTGATCACTAGCTCCTCCATATAAGAGTAATCTATCACTTACCCAAACTAGTTATTAACTAGTGACTTTACCATTCTAATATTTAGTTAAGATTATGCTCAATTATATTATTTTGGTCTTGTGCTTCCTCGTGGAATCAAAAGTATTTGGTTTAGTTTGGATTTAAATTAAGTTCAACTCCAAATTTCACACAAAGGTTTTTATTTGAGGACGATGGTGACAAACCAATTTGCATTTGAGTGCAATAATGCAAATGCAAATCATTTAAAAACATGAAAACATGCATAAAATAAAAAACAAAATGAGCAAACTGATTGTCATAGGAATAGGTAATTAGGGTATGCTAATGTAAGGCTACATAAAGGGGCTCTGAATTACAACAAAATGAATTTAGTTTAGATCTGAATTTGTACTTGAATTTAAATTTGTAACACCCCGAGGTCCACAAACACCCCGAAATGCTACTAAACAACACTTCTGACATCTATATACAAAATGTCGGCAGCATCCCCTTGCAAAATTGCATAAATGAGGGGGGACAACAGTGTATAAACAATATATCATGACAAAAACATACTAAGTATTATTAATCGGCTAGCAAAGCGAAGTTAAACATACGACATGATCTGAATTAACTAGTGCGCATGACTAGTTAAAAAACAAACTTCCTTTGACAATAAGTTTCTAATTAAATCATATGGCTGCGCCTGGGCAGCGTTACTGTGAGAGTGAAAGTGGATGTGCTGCTACTCCCCTCATTCCCAGCATGTATAAAGTACCTGCATTGAGTAATGCAAGAGTGAGATGACACATCTCAGCAAGTAAAATAATATCAAACTGTTTAACCACATAAGAACATTGTTTTACCACCACTTGATTCCACAACCTTCTTATTACGAAGGTGCAACACGTATACAACGTACAACACACCTAGTCACCACACCTCGCAGGTAGAAACCACAATAGTAACATAGTAATGTCACACTTCATATATACCTCATGAGTGGAAATGTCTGCAAATGCAAGGATGACTTCTGCCTTCATACCTCTAAGGATATGAAGCCGCATCGTACCCCTCCTCGGGCAACGTACGATGCTAAAAATGTACCGGTACGGTCGTACCATAAGATCGCGACATAACTTCAAAATGCAAGATGGATGATGCGATGTGCATGTCATGCCTACAACACTTCATATAACGTGATTCAAAAAGATACTTCAACTTCATCCAAGATGGGAATCAACCACATATATCATTACCAAATTATGATCATCCACAATATTAGACAATTGAGAATTAATACTTCCAAACAAATAAACTTCATCATAGAATTCAATGATTAACATAATTAAAACTTATGCATACTCAATGACAGGGATTAGGATGCAACCCAAACGGTAGCAACCACCACTGTATTTACTTGCCTTTACCGGAAGTTCGGGCAAATCCCTAAGTACGATCCAGAAGTCCACCACCTGTTTTTGACACACAACTTAGTGCACCAATTTCACATAATCAGGCTCATAAACGACGCCGCACCTACGCACAAACTCAAACCCCGCCGCGGGTTACATCTCTCCCCACACCCACCAAACTGCAGCGGCGCTGCTTAATAATTTCATAACTTTAAAATTATGACAGCAGTGGTAACAAACAAAAACTCCAGAGGCATCTACATAAAATTCCCCACAAGTTTTGTATACAATTTATAATTAAATTCCAACATCTAATTAGCCCAAAACAGTCCACAAGATGAACCCTGTAATCTGTTTTTTTTGTCTTTTGGACAGCGACATACCCGGATTCAAACAGCGATATCTTTTAAAATATAATTCCAAATCAAGCGCATAAGTACTCATTGGAAAGATAAGACAAAGCCCTACATGATTATCATACTGGTTAACACTAATTACCCGCGAAAAATTCCCAGAAACGGCTAATACTACTGCTGTTCACCCACCTGAAAAATCTGTTTTTTTGGACAGCAACATAACCGGATTCAAACAACGATATCTCCTAAATTATAACTCCGAATCGAGCGCATAAGTACTCGTTGGAAAGGTATGAAAAAGCTATACATGTTTATCCCACTGATCCCCACTAATTGCCCACGAAAAATTCCCAGAAATCCCTAGAACTACTGCTGTTCGTCCGCCCACTAAATTTCTGGACAGCACCTCTACCAAATCGCATAGGTAAACATGTAACCAATTGGATTGCAGCACAAATACAACAAAATGACCACGAAAATCACCTTGGGTTCCTCCTTTCCTTCTTCTTTTCTTCCTTCTTCCTCCCTCCAAACTCCCATGGAAGACTCGCACCCACACGACGGACACCAAGCGGGGAGGCTCCACCTTGGAGAGGAAGAGGGGGGCGGCTAGGGTTGAGGGGTGGCGCTGCAATCACATGGGGAAGAAGGAGAGGGATTGGGGCGGCTGCAAGAGTGGAAGAGAGGAAGAGAGAGGGGGCAGCCAAAGGGGTGGGGGAGTGAGAGGTAGGGGGCGACTAGGGTTAAGGGGGGGGGGAACTAATGGGCTCCCCACCGCCGGATCGAGATCCATGGCCCAAACTCGCTCTCACGTCTGCTCCCGACCCCAGCACACAAATCCAACAAGTAATCTACTATTTTACTAGTGAATGCTTCCTAAATACTCCAACCCCAACTACACAGATCACGAAAGAAAAGGGAAAAATAAATTTAACTTCTTTTCAGAAAATTGGGTATCACACTCTACCCCCTTAAAAAGAATTCGACCTTGAATTCCGACGCTTCTATCGGAACGACAAGGAAAGATCAATGAATCAACAAAACTCACACATAAAGAAAGATCAGGTACTTATGCCGCATCAGCTCCTCAAGCTCCTAGGATTCTAAGATACGCAGCAGACGACACTCTAGAGTCTGGTCTTGCTACACAGGGATCGGCTCTAGCTCGATTTGATGGTCCGGATTCCGCAAATACTTCCTCAACATAAAGACATGGAATACATGGTGTACTCTGATCATAGACTCCGACAATTGTAGGTGCTAAGCCAAGCTGCCAACTCGGGCTAAGATAGTAGACGGTCCTATATAACTCGGACAAAGCTTTCTTGACACCAAATCAGCATTGACACATGCAAGTACTTCAATGAATATATATGAATGCAATACATACTGTGCTCAAATAGCCTAAACCAAACCTATTCAAACAAGAGTAACTTCAAAAGATCAATTTAATGCTTGCATATTTCTAGACAGCAGCACAACGGTTATTTGTTTTCCTCATAACTCACAAAATATGCATCCAATAGAAGTAAACTAGGACTTTATGGAAAGCTTATAAAGTCCACTATACCCTTGGTATTATCATCACCACAAGATTTGACACTTAGAAAGGCCAAACAATGTGAAATGTAAATTTTGTCCAGACTTGGACAGAATTCAACTACTCACTTCAAAAATCCATAATTGGAGTCTCAGTCATCCCATTCAGGCGCTCCTAGACTTTTTAGAAAGCCAGTAAAATTGTCTATATTTCATTTATAAACCTATCAGGTTAATTCAATGCATATCAAGATCAAAAGACATAAGAAAGGCTTTGCTGTCCAAATTTGGACAGATTCAAAGATTCCAATTAAAACAGTTGTAGCTTAACTTATAGGTCACCAAAAAGGGTGATCCAAAATTTGTTGGAAAGCTTAAGGAAAGTACTACCACTTCTTTATAATTTATAAGAACTGATTCGAAGTTTAACTTGGGCAAACAAGGTCAGTTTTGAAATCTGTACAGAATCTGGACAGATTCCAAGACTAGACTTGAGAAAATCATAACTCCCAAACTACTAGACCTATGGTCATGAAATTTTACACAAGTAAGATGAATAAGTTGGCTACAACTTTTTATATACAACACCTCTACCGAAAACATGGTGTAATTCATTGAACTAGCGACATAACCAAAACTGATCATGTGGTCCCAAACAGCAAGCAATAGATTTATTCAGGTTCTATACTCTTCTAAGATTAAGCGTTCATCGAAGGACTAATAACTTTAGGTTCTTCATTACGAGACACTTAGAGCCAACATAAGGGTAGAAGCAATATGTTTACTTTTTAAATCATTTTAAGCCTGATCTCACATCATGCAAGCAAGAATCGATTTAAGCATACTATGCCTGCCCATATATCCATCCAAGCACATTCTATACATTATATCATCCCATCGAAGAACTCTCTTTTTTTAATTATACTATGCATATATATATATCCATCCAATAACTCACACAATCTGCATCTCCACCTAGACTTCACACGACGTAACTATTTCATACTTATGCAAACACGCCAAGACTAGAAAGCATGGCTTCACAACAATACGTACTGGCCTATTCAAATACCCTCGCTATCTCTCTGTTTTAGCCCACGCTCCGCATATACAATAACAAGATAACTATCACAACCACTACATCTATTCCCTCCCACCATACAACATAATTAACATGGATTGTGAAAGAGCTCACCATAACTAAACCAAACTCCCAAAGAAATATCCCTAAATAGAAAATTGACAATCAACAGCACAAATGCTCATTCTGTCTCTACCTCTTTCACTATAAAAGCAATGATAACAAAGAAATATTGTAAAATCATCTAAACTTCATGACCTACAACTTTTTTATTCAAAGGATAAACAAAGTTTTATTTTATCTCCATTTTTTCAATTTGACTTGTAAGGCGACATACATGATCTACCACCAGAACCTGACGGAACATGACCCATAAATTCAAAACCTCATAACTCTCTGCATCTAACAAAATTTTACAAATATAAACTCATTGAAAAGATTATAACATTCCCTAAAACTTTTATTATAATGAGTGTCTCAGAATTGGTTTCCAAACCAATAAAACAATCACTATACCATGACATAAAATTAGTGACAAACATTTGTCGGTAAAAATAGGCTTTTGGCGACAGCCAGTCTGTCGCAACATAATACCATCACAGCATCCGTCGGTATTTAGTATTTTGGTGTCAAACAAACTGTCGGCAAAAATGTCGAGCTATTGTGATAGACTATCTGTCGGTATAAATAATTATTCGTGACACAACATCTGTCGGAAACAAACTGCTAGGACTTAATTAAAAAAGACCAACATGTCATCCTCCTGCGCTAGCCGGCCGGGTACCCGTAAGCATAAAATACCATCGCGTGTGCTGTAGTCCGGCCTGCGCAGGAGCCGCCGCCGCGCCTTACCCTAGACGCCGCCGCCGCCAACGTCCGGCCTGCGCTCCCTCACCCGCGCGCGGTCACGCCCGGCCTCCGTTGCCCTCCGTCGATCAGCAGCCGCCAGTCCACCACTACCTCACGCCCTTCGTCGAGCACGGCCAATCCACTTCGTCCCCTCCTGCTGCTGATCCCCTTCGTCGTGCACGACCAAGGTTGGTTTCCCTTCTTGCCCCTGCCTCCATTTCCATGCTTGGACTCAGATCCGTTTGCACCTTCTGTCTTCTTTCTCTCGTCTGTGGTTGCTGATGGTGTAGCCCAACATGTTAAGCCATGATCTATGCATAATTACCTAAAGTAGTATTCGTTGGCACGAGCTTGCCTTCACACTCTAACAAGCACGCCCCCGACGAATGTGGTGGCAAGACTTGGCGCAAACTTTGGCCGGTGGGAGCTACGGTCGAGCGTTTCGATGTCGAAGCTCTGCACGACGGAGACGATGACAGACTTCATCTCCATGATGGCGAGCTCTCTGCTGAGCAGACGTGCACACCGCCCTGGAAGATTGGGTACCCGTAGGGACTCTCGGGCACGAACGCCGTCATGGAGCCACGGTCCAGCCAATCGGGGCCTCACATGGCTTCTGGTAATGTTAAGTGGATTTAGTGTGTAACTTGACTCTTATCTCTCGGTTAGTCCTAATTCCTAAAAGCATATCGGTATTTTTTTGGTTCATGATTACTATGATTTGAAATCAACACACCCAAAATGCTTCATTAGCAATTTACTGAAGGATGACAGAGCACGTAGGTTTAGCCGTTAGTTCAACTTTCTAGGGTACTGTATCGAATATTGAAGATCAGTGAACCACAAATGTCCAAGTACGAAGAATTTCAGTAAGATGTTACTTCAGTGTTGATGGATTCTTCTAGTGAAATGATTACAAAAATGATATGGAGTTACTTGATAGTTGATACTGATATTTGCTCTGAATGCATGGCATTTTGTGATGATTTTACTGTGGTCAGGGTACAGTATTTTTTGAACTTTAGCTAGTCCCTGAAATTGATATAGTAATTGTTCTCATTAGTGCTGCAAAGGTCATAAACCCTTCGATCTGCCCGTAGACAATGCAACTGTCGAAGGATTTAGCAAATTCAGATAAAAAAGAACTACTGAACCAAGATATCCGCACCTTAGTGTTATTATTATTGTGTGTTCTATTGTTTTAGCCATCCACTTGTGTCTTACTATCATTATTTTATTTAAAATTTTATATACATTTTATTTTTAAAACAAAATTAAATCGATATGCTTTTAATCACAGGAGAAGGGGACGGTGGCGAGTCGCAAGCGGCCGACTGCCACCATCGAGGAGTAGTGTGGGCAGGCTGCCGGCGAGGCAAGTGTGCGCGACTACCGCGAGGACGAGTGCGGGCGGGCTGCTGGCGAGGAGTGTGTGTCGATAGCTGGCGGCGACAGATTCTTGGATCACATCCATTGGTAAGTGGTAATCTCCAGCCTTAACTTTTCCATATTCTATTGATTAGAACTATCTTCACTAGGAAATCTACTTAATTCGGTTTTTATCTTTGATACTTGTAATGATCCCCCCTTTTCCACCATTTTTTCACCTATATTATGAAGCTGGGAAGGGTACAATCCATCTTATTATTTATTAAGGTACAACATGGATAAAAGGTGGATGAATGAACCTAGGTATATTTCTGACAATCCACTATAAACCATTATTTTTTGGTAATCACCTTGTACCAACATATCGTATTTGTACCTAATCTTCATAGGCACACGAAGGTCTACATAGATGGGGTGGCTGGATTTATTGATTTTGTGTTTAGCAATTCTATAGGTGGAAACAAAATTCTATGTCCTTGTAGAAAATGTGTTAATTCTCTATGGAAAGATGAAAATGAAGTTCGTGCACACTTGATATGTGATGGCTTTCAAGAGGGATACAAAAGGTGGACTTATCATGGAGAAATAGACTCTATGCCTATTAATAGTCATGACTACACTGATACAGAGGCTGTAAACAATTCAGATGAAGATGACATAGCCAATTTGGTTCAAGACTTAGCTGGTGGTCTAGATGATAAAGGGGATTTTGAAGTATCTGATGGTTTAGATGATGAGATCAGAAGTTCCTGTTGCAATAGCAAATATTATCTCAACCGACCCAACCACTAAGGTGGGAGATGTTCCTATTGGAAGGGAGTTCACACAGGTTTTTGTGACTCGCGTGCTAAAAAGGGAAAGTACTCTGCCACGACCATACTTAGGTGTAGAGAGTATGGGAGATGCTCTTTTTATGCCCGTTGCATGGCCAACAAACAAGGTAATACTACAACCTTGTATTTTATTTATGTAATTAATGGAACAAGCTTCTAATGTTCTGTATTTTTAGATGGGTCGTAACAAAAAATCAACGTTGACCCAAGGTTCTACAGCAGCAGGTAAATATTTTCTTCATATATAGTTGTGTATAAGTGTAGTCATTCGAAAGGTAATACTAAAATCATATGTAATTCTAGTCATCAGCTTGTTCAGCTGTACTTTCATTCACCATTTTCCCATACCAGTGCCTACTGTTAGTTAGGGGGCGTTTGGGAGGGCTCCAGGCCAGCTCTAGAACCGGCTCCTCGCTGAAGCCATCCCAAACGCCACCTCCAAAACCAGCTCTTGCGCAGGAGCAGGAGCCAAAATACGGCTCTCAGCCGCAGCCTAAGGCCTAGTTTGGGTACTCTAAATCAAACCTCTCTGGAATAAACTCATCTGCTCTATCCCAGACCTCAACACACGTGGATTGGTTTCAATGCTTGAGTATCTAAACAAAGCCTAAGATAAATTTTACACTCACGAATATATACTGTTAAATGACCTCTTAACTTCTAGTTCTCATACTACCCATGCATTAGTACAGTTAAAAATGGAGTTCCTTGACTTCCTTACCCATAAAAATCTTTATTTTAAATTTCTAATTAGAGACAGCAAAGAGTTAGTTGCCGACATGTCATCTGCCCCCTGGTGATTACGACGGGAGACCTCTCTTGATTTTCTAAGTGACATGTCAGGGATTACACTAGTATATGCCAGCTTGAAAGCATGTTTATTTAGATTAAACTGGACAACAAACAACTCAAGATTTCAGATTACAGTTTCAGATTACAGTTTCATTAATCTTTTGATCTGGCACAAGCTGCATATCCATCTTCTGCAACACAACTGCAAGTGCCACTATTGCTTCTAGGAGAGCAAATTGATCTCCAACACATTTCCGAGGACCCCCACTGAATGGAATAAACCTGGGAAAAATATGTAGCAGGAGCATGGCGCAGTTCAGTCACATTTGCCAGTCAACAAAAACTAACCAGATGCTTAATGGAAATATGAAACGACAGGATAGAAACGATATCTCACAAAGTTGTATTCTGACCTGAAATCTGTGTTTGACTCATTTGGAACAGGTCCCTCTAAATTAAACCTCTCTGGAATGAACTCATCTGCTCTATCCCAGACCTTTACAGAAGGAACAAATAATTAATAGTACAATGCAAAAATCTGCCAAGTGCATGTTTAGGCATTGCTACCAATGGACGACAACACCATATGAGCAGACTCCAGTCATAACAAAAGCATAGGCATAGCAAAGCATGCTTCAAATGGTAGCAAATGATGATAACTATATAATATAACTATTCATCTAAGTTCAGTCTTTTAGGGCCTATATGACAGCAAAATAGTATACTCAGTGCAATAAAATTAATGTTCGTAAAACAATCTTATCATGGAAATTGATAGAACAATGCAGCTAGCATCAAGATTTGACAGATAGACTAATATACGATAATTTGTAATTTTCTTAGTAAGCCTACAGCAACTTGGAAAAGGATGCTCCATATAATTCACAAAATCAGACACACATATTCAACATTTCACAATGCAAAGCATTTACTTTAAAGAGCTCAAATACTGCCAATTGTGCATGATTCATATTCAGATGGAGAAGTACCTCTGGGGACCTGTGTATATTGTACACAGATATCATAATATCTTGACCAGCCTTAACCTTATAGTTTCCAGGAAGAACATCATCAACTATTGCACGCCGTAACAGCACCTATCAGTAATTAGTCCATGAGTCAACAAAACCAATTATAAAGTTGCATGTCACTAGCACAAGAAATGTACAGGAGGGTGTGGATACAGCCGCATAGACTCATTTATACAGCGCATGCACTGCTTACCTGGACAACCAAAAAGCATGTCAACTAAAGCAGTCAAACTTGCAATAAACAAAATGCATGCTTTGTAAAATGGTGAAATGGAGCACTATATGGCACTGCATGCAAACCGAGCATGAGAAGTTTAGAAACAGAAGCACAAGTAGATTTTGTGTTCTTGGCCGGCGCAACAGAGAAGCACGGTAGAGAGCACGGTGAGCAAGGTCCACTGGAAGGCGCTGTCCACTGGTGGCGATGTCGGCTCTGCAGTCTGCACAGTTTGCACAGGAGCTGGAGCTCTCTGCTGTTCAGTGTGGTGCTATTTGGAGGAGCCGATTTGCCAAACGATTTGCAAAAAGTACGGGATCATGCGAAGAAGCTAATTATTTAGAGGAGTCCGAGCCGGAGCCATTTTTAAAGGAGCCGGAGCCCTCCCAAACGAGCCCTTAGTTGCAGCGTCGTAGCTAGTTTGTTTACATTTCTGCATTAGTGAATAATACCGTGGCTGAGTCAGGGATCTGTGGGTGACTCTAAGCCGGTTTATGTGGGTGACTCTGATGTTGACGAAGGACCAAACCATGAGGGCCTTCATAGCCTTTCAGGCACTAGCACAATACTCCAGTCAGGGAGACAGGCTTGGCTGGGCCATCCAGGTCGCCACCCACAGCACAGCACAATACTCTATTTTGTCTTAATTTTTAATGTCCAAATTCATGTCTCTGTTTTGTTCTCTTCAGAACTTATTCGGTGATCTTTTGGCCCATCTTTGCTGATACCGACATAGTACGCATGCTGCTGTTGTCAAGGTATAGTATGTGCCCACCTAGATTTGAACTGTTGCCAATTTCATTCATGACAGTGCCAATTTCATTATTTATAATGGATTTGAACTGTTGCCTTTAATGTATATCTTTGGTTTACTGTTGTCATGACTTCCATTTTCAGTTTGTTTTTTCTGTTGGGAGTTTATAGACCTATTGATATAGTAATTGACAAATTATCAAAATATGTTGTAGGGAAGAGGTGTTGGAAGCAAGGATCAGAGTGCTTGAAGTGTGTGAAAAATTATTACTCGCATGCATGCTAGATGAATCTTTAGACTTTGCATGTAATAGAACTGAAAGATCACTTCAGAATTTAGAAAACATGTATGCTATTATGTTTATATGTTCATCACACAAATTGTGTTCCAAAACAATATATGTTGGAATTCAAAGTCAAAGATGGATATCTTTCTTTTAGTAATCAAATTTCATATATTCTGAACTACATATTATTCAAGTTGTCCTGCAATGTGCATCGTAATCAGTTTATTATTTGTTTCATTAGCATATATTTGTATACATGATTTTTTGTAAACTGCACATAGGGATAACATCAGACAATCTGTTGGTATATAGATTTTTAGCGACACACAAGCCGTTGGCACAAGAATATGTCGGCAAAAATTTGTCCGACGGCAAAGATATGTCTGTCGGCAATAACATAAACATTACCGACACATAGTCTGTCGGTAGATCTATGTCTGCCGGTAAAGGTTATTGCCGACAGAACTTTTGCCGACAGATAATGTGTGTCGGCAAATCTCTTTACCGACAGACTGTGCGACGCTATTTAGGTGTTTTACCATCAGACAATCCGTTGGCAATATTGTGTCATGGTGTAGTGAATGCAACTGCTTTGTTGCAAAACTGATAGGTTATCAACAATGGACAACTAAAATTCAAAATACTATAACTCCTGCTATACTCAACTTAAAACTACAATGAACACGCGTTGGAAAAGTTTGGAAATTGTCCACGACTTTTGCAATAAAGTTGCACCCAAATTTATCTTGATAGCCCTCAACTCTGCATGACCTATAGCTAAACTCAGCCTGAGATACTGCACATCAGAGATTCGACTTATATCCGGACAACCACCTCTCCCAATCTATATAACAGACAATTACAAATAAATACCCATTAAAAGGTACTAAGAAAAACTAAAAGTTTTTCTTAAAGAGAATTCCCAAATTTGGGCTCTGAAACTATCAAAACGCGGTCGATTTATTAGTGGTTTTAACGACACCTAAAGTTCAGACACAACGGTGCAACAACTTCAGAGTAGCCTAACTCCAATTATATGCAATGAAAATTACAAACCAATACTCTTTGGGAAGATCATGAAATTACTAAAACTGTCATAATCCAACAAAACCCAACATTTACCGTATTCAATGTCTATACTTCCGTACAAAATTAAGGCTGCTATAGGAAACCCATAACTCTCAAATGTTTAGACCAAACTGGGTGATTGAGCATCCTATACAAAGATGAAGAAACCTACTACAAAACATTCTAGATAAGTGAAGCCTGATGCAGCCTCCAACTAATTTAAAATGACTCCCAAAACAAAACAACACCTTACCCATAATAAAAAACAATATAAAATAAAACCCAAGGCATTGACACGTGCGACCCACACTAGGATTTTCCACTACCAAATGGGGATGCAACTCCCCAAAGCCTTTAAGCAACACTTTACCTAATAGGTTAGAACACTAAGCACAACAATCAACGAATTCAACAACCTCGTTTGTTAATGCCACTAAGGTCAAACATCCATGTATCGACAATGTATGAAACACCTGACATACCCGTCTCTAGCACTATAAAACATGGTTGTTATTACACTAGAATCCAACTATTAGAGCTCTCCACAACTATTCTATTGACGTGAAGCAAATGGTGCTCATGTCATGTAACGTCTTTTCCTCCTCTCAAAAGAGATAAAATTTGCAATACTCATAAAGCAATGGAGGGATAACAACAAGAAAAACTAATGTACTTCTTGACACAGACTCATGCAAAAGCTTCATAAATATTACTTTCAATACTAAAATAATAACACGATACTATGCTCAACAGGAGTAATTGGACGTCAATAAGACAATCCACATAACCAAACTACCTTGATTAACCTCACATACAACAAAACCTACTATTACAACACTTGAACAATTTGTACCTCGTGATATCACAGGATGCATTCAAAGTAGTAGACATACATGATCTATCAAACCATCATTCATATAAGAAAAATCTCAATCCGATGAAACAACCCCATCATTAAAGAGATAGATGACTAACAAACATAAGCAACTCCCAGTTAAACATTGACTTCGTTTAAGATAAAGCGGTCCAAATAATGATTCAACAAGCATGCATAGAGAAACTGCTCATAGAAAAAATCAAACTGCCATACAATGTTGGCAAAAAAAATATAAAACCGGTTGTCAATATCGCCCACATGACTAGCCTGCAACAACTAAAAATTATGCATAGCCTTTATGGCTATTGAAACAAGCCATAGAAGGAAAACATGCACGACATAAAATCCACTTGAAACCACCCTATTTATCGTTAAAAATAAGGTTGCACATAATAAGAAAACCTATCAGGTAGACATGGTTGGACTTATCAATCTACGTCATCTCACAAATTCACTCGAGTTCTACCAGTCTAAAGATTTCATAGACATTACAACGTTGCCTCTGATCTATAGAGACAAACCAATTTTATACTAAGATCAAGTTAGCAAGTAGCCATACTAGCCTAAAAAAAGTGAGGCGCAAAGCATTGCACCCATGGAAATATTACATTGATAAGTTGGGTTGTTACCCAATAGTCAATCAAACTCAAGAACACCATAAAACTACATTATATAGTGTTTTCACACTACACCAAGTCGGATTAGACCCAATATACACAAGCTCAATAAACAATCGGTCCTATAAGTACAAGAACCCAAGAATCCTTCTGGGAAAAAACATCCACAATCAACCATATAGAAATATATGATGGTAATAGCTCAGAGATTTGAAAACATTGCATCCAAAAAAAACATCATGACGATATGTATATAAAACAAGTACATTAGTAGCTTCACTTGCATAATATCTTCAATAACAACCACATCAAGAAACCAATATTAAATAGAAGTAACATATCATATCAAGCATTACGTCGTTAACGACATACCCCATCAAACCATAAAGGGATTTGGAGTAAGGAAGTTCTAGTCATGTATACAATAAAATACTAATATGAAAGATATACGAACCCATACCCTTCCTATATGTGCAAGTGTGTCAAATTTATCTTCAAATTGCGTAGAATCTAAAGCCTATGCTCTGATACCAACTGTAACACCCCAGGGTCCACAAACACCCCGGAATGCTACTAAACAACACTTTTGACATCTATATACAAAATGTCGGCAGCATCCCCTTGCAAAATTGCATAAATGAGGGGGGGGCAACAGTGTATAAACATATATCATGACAAAAACATACTAAGTATTATTAATCGGCTAGCAAAGAGAAGTTAAACATACGACATGATCTGAATTAACTAGTGTGCACGACTAGTTAAAAAACAAACTTCCTTTGATAATAAGTTTCTAATTAAATCATGGCTGCGCCTGGGCAGCGTTACTGTGAGAGTGAAAGTGGACGTGCTGCTACTCTCCTCATTCCCAGCATGTATAAAGTATCTGCATTGAGTAATGCAAGAGTAAGATGACACATCTCAGCAAGTAAAATAATATCAAACTGTTTAACCACATAAGAACATTGTTTTACCACCACTTGGTTCCACAACCTTCTTATTACGAAGGTGCAGCACGTATACAACGTACAACACACCTAGTCACCACACCTCGCAGGTAGAGACCACAATAATAACATAGTAATGTCACACTTCATATATACCTCATGAGTGCATATGTCTGCAAATGCAAGGATGACTTCTGCCTTCATACCTCTAAGGATATGAAGCCGCATCGTACCCCTCCTCGGGCAACGTACGATGCTAAAAATGTACCGGTACGGTCGGACCATAAGATCGCGACATAACTTCAAAATGCAAGATGGATGATGCCATGTGCATGTCATGCCTACAACACTTCATATAACGTGATTCAAAAAGATACTTCAACTTCATCCAAGATGGGAATCAACCACATATATCATTACCAAATTATGATCATCCACAATATTAGACAATTGAGAATTAATACTTCCAAACAAATAAACTTCATCATAGAATTCAATGATTAACATAATTAAAACTTATGCATACTCAATGACAGGGATTAGGAAGCAACCCAAACGGTAGCAACCACCACGGTATTTACTTGCCTTTACCGGAAGTTCGGGCAAATCCCTAAGTACGATCCGGAAGTCCACCACCTGTTTTTGACACACAACTTAGTGCACCAATTTCACATAATCAGGCTCATAAACGACGCCGCACCTACGCACAAACTCAAACCCCGCCGCGGGTTACATCTCTCCCCACACCCACCAAACTGCAGCGGCGCTGCTTAATAATTTCATAACTTTAAAATTATGACAGCAGTGGTAACAAACAAAAACTCCAGAGGCATCTACATAAAATTCCCCACAAGTTTTGTATACAATTTATAATTAAATTCCAACATCTAATTAGCCCAAAACAGTCCACAAGATGAACTCTGTAATCTGTTTTTTTTGTCTTTTGGACAGCGACATACCCGGATTCAAACAGCGATATCTTTTAAAATATAATTCCAAATCAAGCGCATAAGTACTCATTGGAAAGATAAGACAAAGCCCTACATGATTATCATACTGGTTAACACTAAATACCCACGAAAAATTCTCAGAAACTGCTAATACTACTGCTGTTCACCCACCTGAAAA
Organism: Zea luxurians; assembly: GCA_029449295.1. Lineage (NCBI taxonomy): Eukaryota > Viridiplantae > Streptophyta > Magnoliopsida > Poales > Poaceae > Zea > Zea luxurians. Next base: position 4,399,573 of record JAOPSE010000074.1, on the reverse strand, counting down.
ATCTGTTTTTTTGGACAGCAACATAACCGGATTCAAACAACGATATCTCCTAAATTATAACTTCGAATCGAGCGCATAAGTACTCGTTGGAAAGGTATGACAAAGCTATACATGTTTATCCCACTGATCCCCACTAATTGCCCACAAAAAGTTCCCAGAAATCCCTAGAACTACTGCTGTTCGTTCGCCCACTAAATTTCTGGACAGCACCTCTACCAAATCGCATAGGTAAACATGTAACCAATTGGATTGCAGCACAAATACAACAAAATGACCACGAAAATCACCTTGGGTTCCTCCTTTCCTCGTTCTTTTCTTCCTTCTTCCTCCCTCCAAACTCCCATGGAAGACTCGCACCCACACGACGGACACCAAGCGGGGAGGCTCCACCTTGGAGAGGAAGAGGTGGGGGGGGGCTAGGGTTGAGGGGCGGCGCTGCAATCACTTGGGGAAGAAGGAGAGGGATTGGGGAGGCTGCAAGAGTGGAAGAGAGGAAGAGAGAGGGGGTGGCCAAAGGGGTGGGGGAGTGAGAGGGAGGGGTGGCTAGGGTTAGGGGGGGAACTAATGGGCTCCCCACCGCCGGATCGAGATCCACGACCCAAACTCGCTCTCACGTCTGCTCCCGACCCCAGCGCACAAATCCAACAAGTAATCTTCTGTTTTACTGGTGAATGCTTCCTAAAAAACTCCAACCCCAACTACACAGATCACGAAAGAAAAGGGAAAAATAAATTTAACTTCTTTTCAGAAAATTGGGTATCACAAAACTTCTCTCAAGCAATCAAACTTCACAATGAAATCAACCTTCATCAACACATGGTTTTTATGGTTCTAACAAGCTTGCGACTAGAAATATTTTTCTACAATTTTTAAGTTATCAACGTACCATGGCACATCCAACATGTCTGCAACACCACATTAATGTTCCATCTATTTGTCTCAAATATTTTGCTCGTGGTCTCTAAACTATGATGCATATAGAATACATTCACATTCAAAAAATTGAGAAAAAATTTGAGCAAATAACAAAGTTTTTGTTTGTTAGGTGTGCATGCACATGGATGCAAACATGCCACATTAAGAAAATAGCAAATACAAAAAACACAGTCTCTATGAAAAAAAGCTTTGCATGTCAATGGCAATGATGCTGGATATATCTTAAGATTCTAAAAGATAGGGATCTTTTACCGAATACATTGGTGCATGTGGTTGCTGTTAATCGATGACCATGCTCTACCGAGATTTAGTCTACTATTAACTAATCGTTAGTCTAATTTGAAACTATCAACATGCATTTGCCTCATCGTGCCATGTTGCAATTCTATTTTTAGTACTTTCACTCTCTATTTATACATAGAACTCTAAATAGAACCATCATTAGTCGATTCCACAACGTATATCTTAGATAGTTTAATTTTGATAATGGGTCCAAGATATATCACCCTATGCATCTTCCTAGTACTTGTCTTACATGGAGATACAACTTTGGCAGGTGTGTATCCCTCTCTCAAATCAATATAGTCTTTTACCATATAAATGTATTTTTGATAGACTTTCATGAACTCAAATGTTTCACTAGCTTATGATTAGTAATTTGTTTTGTTGATAGGACTCTATTAGGTTGTTATTGCTACCAATTTGATGTTTGGTTTATTGTGACAAAACTCCAATGTTATTTTCTACTAATGCTTAGATATATTTCTTGCAGAAACTTGCAGGCAGTTTGTTAAATGGGATCCATTCTGCTTTAGTGCAATGTGCAAGGCAAGTTGTTTTATAGAGGGAAAATCCTCCGATGGTTCCTATGTAAAGGGGCACAGATGTGAATCAAATGGATATCACGCTGTGTGTGTTTGTTTTCTGTGTAAAAATTAGGTATCTAATGACATGCGGATCTGTCTTCTTTTGTTCCTCTCTGTAATCTAGGAGTGTTGTCTAAATAATTATATGGTAAAATAGTTAACTAGTATGTTTACTATTAGAGTTATGTAGCACTAGTTAACTAGTCGTTATTTCTTCAATTTCTTATAACTAGAAACATGTTTTTAGTTGTCAAGCACTTCAACAATATATGTTTGTTTTCCTTTATTATAAATTTGAAGAGAGTCGTTGTTAGCTTTTTGTCTATAGTCTTGTTTACTCAAGAGTTATATATATTTGTAATGTGTCCATAAATAGTATAATTCTACTGGTACAATCACAAGTTCGTTGCTATGCAAACTCTCTTCTATCTAACCCATACATTCAATTATATCAATAACTAAGCAAGACTTGATCGTATTTAAGGGACACCCTTTATATTACTACCGACTTGTAATAAAACCTGTGGATAAGAAAGTAAATAAAAAACAACAACAGAAAAGCAACAAGACATAAGCCAAACATTAGCAAATATGAATGAAAATTTTAGGTGATGTTGTAAGTGTTCTATACAAAGTCCATACAATATCATAGATTGTATGTCAATAGAAAATGGGAAGCCATTCATGCATAATTTGATGTCTAAGTTAATCAATACTTCATTTGTCCTGCAAACTATGAAATCCTAGATTAATTACTTTTTCCCATAATGAATGTAAAGCATACTGCAGTAGTGCTGCATATAGGGTTTTTAGGGTTTTATATTTTACACTATAAAATTTAAGGATCGAATCCGATTAGAATTAGACTTTATTTCTATTTATTTTTGAACTAAAATTATTTCAGGGCCTTAACTTATTGTGAAGAAACATGTGGATCGTGATCCATTACCACCTGTAGCTGCATGCTGCGATGCATGGAGGGCTGGATTGCTCATGAAACCAACCACACATGACAATAGCTCCTGTAAAATAAGGATGTATTCGCCGTTTGGCCTTAGGGCTTAGCACTAATATATCCTAAACATATAGTATTGCACACTATCTGCTGCCGCATCGATGTAGTATTTTTTTTTATAGAATCATATTCTAAATATTAATATTTTTGTCTAATTTAACTGAACACTTCAAAATATCAAATAATAAGTAAAAGCCGGGATCATGCCGGAGCTTCTTATATAATCTAGTCTAATAATCTGACTGTTTATCTATCATCTAGATTATATAATATGCATAGATTATAAGTTGAACAAACATGCCCTAATCTATTATGCTAATACTAGAGAAGTTAAGTGAAGACAGACTAGCCGCACGTTTAAGTTTTGCTCTCTTCTAAATATACATGGTTTCTCCTTGACAAAATAACATGTACGTTTAAGTTCTACCCTTCAATTCCTCTGCATTGATGCACGCGACGTTGCTCCTTGGGCATGCAACCGATGGTGTGAGCTCCTGCCGTCCTGCGGAAGAGAGACAAATTAAACTAGAGAGCAACACGCACATGCGTGGAAATATTTAATATATATGTATATTTTGCTTAGTTTTTAACAAAGCGTCTTCTTTTTAAAATGTACAGCAGGCTTTTCTTGGCTCTCTCTAAAAAATGTATGGCAAAGAGAGAGGTATCGGTTCTGGACAACATGTTAGGAACCACATTTATGCATGGTTTGTACCTAACTTGTATTACATATGTACGTGTCCAGAGGACCTACTTTATATATACGCTTGCTTTCACATAGTATTCCATAGAATTAAGATGTATGGTGGAAGAGACTAATATTAAGATGTATGGTGGAAGAGACTGATGACAGCCATCAAACAATTCATTAAATTTGCTACTTTTAATAGCATCTGCATTATAAAACTGAAGGTTATTTGGACAAAAAGTTTAGTCAAGGGGACCATTATCGACAATATATGATAAAATTAAATATTTTGAGGCATACCTGTGAAATACAGAGGGCATGTAGTGTGTTATCCCGTTAGGAATCACATCTCTACTATACTTAAAGCATCAGTTTCAACGGTCGTCCTGTATCGTCTTTTTACCAATAAACTCTCACAGCTATTTCAAATTAACACGTTGCATGTCTATAGATGGCCAAACGGCGGCCCGGCACGGGCCAGACGCCCGCGGGCTCCAGCTCTGGCCCAGGCACGTCATACCGGCCTACTGACTGTTCCGAGCCGGCCCATTAGCCCGTCGGCCCATTTGATTAAATCAGCGTAAAATATTAAAAAACGGTGCAGGAGGTGAAGTTCGAACCCATGTCCTGATGGTAGAAGGGCGGGAGACACTAGGTGAAGCTATATAATTAGTAGAACATCATGCTCAGATGTTTTTAATATTGAATATAAATTATATATATGTATATACGTTTTTTTGTAAAATAAAAAATATATAATCGTGTCGGGCTGGGCCGAGGCTACAGCCCAAGCACGACACAACGTTCTTGGCCCTTGCAAGCATTAGGTCGTTTCTGAGACCACATTGGCGCAATGGACTCCACGGTGTTTGAGGTTCCTGAATTGGATGAAGCCACAATGATTTGTCACACTAACAGTAAAATGAATTGTTATTTGTTGGTTTTAAACGTTAGTAATTGCTACGAAGTAGCATAATTTATATCGAGCGCATCCAGTTTTTATTGATAACTGACTTTAGCAACCACTCCATATTTTGATCTATCTTTTTTATAAGTTTGAGTTCATGTGACTTATTTTAGAAACTTGAGCTCACAAACTTTCTTTTATTTGGTCTCATATGGTGGAATTATGTCATTCTATAATCTCTGTTTGTTTAGTCAGTCGTTGTGAACTCTATTATAATCGCTCACTTCATTGGTCGTGTTATACCAAGACATTGGATGGAGTAAATAATAACATCAGTTAGCTAAATCAAAAAAAATATTATACGGAGAGCGGAGACAATCAATAAAAAATCTTGAGATTTTTTTGGTGGATAGTTTACGTGGGTATTGTTGTAATCCGTCACAACGCACGGGCAACCGACTAGTTTGTGTTAATATTGGCGTCTAGTGCGCAAGGCTTACATCGGATGAAACAATCCTGTAACAACCTTCCTTAGATTAGGTTACTTGGTACACGAGAGAGCACAAATCTTGCTAACAGGAAGAGGTTGTTACGATTGTTTACAAGAAGATATTCATGCAGAAGATATACATGCCTATTCTAATAATACCAACTTCCATATAAGCTTGTGAGTGTATTATTTAGTAGTAATGAAAGCTACATATATATATTCTTTGTCGGTAACCGACAAAAATAGGTCATTCATGTCATGTGCAGCTTGATATAATGAGCATGGCTCTAGCTCCTCTGAAAATGACTTAGGCTCTGATTTCGCTTAAGAACAATGCTACTATAGGAGCCGGTGTTTTTTAACAAATCTTTTGACAAAACAGTTTCTCTTGACGCGAGAGAGGAGCAAGATAGAGTGGGGAGGAGCCGCTAGAAACCAATTTTTTGCTCTAGCTTCTCTCTATAAAAATGGCTCCAACTTCTTAGTGCTTTTTATTAGGAACTCTTTTTTAAGACCGTCTAGAAGGGAGTCAGAGCCGGTTTAGGAGCCCTCCCAGACAAGCCCTATATGTGATGAAGAGAGTTCTGCTGCTCCCTAGTCAAAACAGAGCGATCAATTCTGGTGGTGATATATATAGCGCCTACCAAAGCTAACATTTTTGCCACCAAAGCTAGCCACACTGAGAAACGGAGCGTGGTGTAGTAGTTGAGAAACTTTTTCTTTTTTTGTTGGAAAACATGGCATTTAGAATGAATGCATGCAGTGAATATCATCACGCATCAGATAGTGCAACCTTGTCTTTCTAGGAGAGATCTTGCGCAGCGAAGAGGAAGGTCAGGTTGGCCAGGCCAGACGTCAGTGGCGGGATGTTGTTGTTGGCGCCACTGATTCTCGCCATCGGGGAGTCTATCAACGTTCCTAGATCTGCTACGGTGGAAAAATCCAACACTGACAAAGCTGAAGAAGACTGAAGAAAGAACCATGTCTGCTGGGGGCCTTACTCTTCCAAAGGTCCTCAAAAACACGACTAACCATTTGTTTCCAGTACATCACTGAATATTACAAGAACTTCGTTATAGGAAAAGCTTCGTGATGAATATCTTCTTCCCCGATGAAGGTTCTCGAAACAGAGACATCATATGAAAGCGATAACGATGGATACCGAAGGTCAAATATGAGAGCAACAACTTCGGCTTAAGGTGGCGACGAAGGTCAAATATGATGCCAAGCCGAAAGGAAGAAAAGACTAGTTAGTTCCTTATAATTTATGTTGCAATCATAAGTACATGTTAAGGTCATAAATGTATTTTTACTCGGGCTACGTTCCGTGTCTATAAATAGGTGAAGAGTACCCTCGTACTATTCACGTTTGATTGTGTTCGCTCTCGCGTCATCACCTTCGATCAAGCCGAAGGTATTGATGTAATATGAATTTTATTAATGTTCTCATTTTCATCATGAAATGGGAATATAATTGAATGAAAAACTGAATGAATGACTTGTAATTGTTTCTAAGAATTATTATTCTCACAAATGTTGATAATGTATCTTTCATGACCTTCGTCTAAGGATTATTATGTCCAAAAAGAGATAATGCTTCAGAGAACGAAGGTCCTTAATCTTTTACAACTGTGTTGCCTTGTTCTTGATTCACAACATTTGAGAACAAGTGACCAACAATGTCATGCTAAGGAGAAGCCATAGGGAACCGAAGCCCAATCCTAAATATGCCAGTAAGGACTGGATATAATAGGGCCCACCAAGTGTTAATCGTAGTAGTTTTGTATTAATTAAATAAGGTTACGGATAATACCAAAACTAGCTATAAGTAGTAGGAAGGAATCTATTATACGTGGCTTTTGGCTAGCCTAAACTTGGAGAGAATGAAAGGAATACCTGAACCACCCAAACCACTCCCTTTCTTGCGTGCTCTTGAGAGTTGCTAACATTTTGGTACCAGAGCCAACATGGATCCACCACACGAGTACTTCACGAGGGCGTAGGCAAAGGGCGGAGTGATGGCACCGCCGCGAGTGGAGGATTCCTTGTCGCGGTTGATGGCTAAGATTGACAAAGGCAACAAGGCGACCTATAAGCGGATGTACTCTATGCAGTCCGCCATGGAGAAGATGGAGAATACCGTCAAGGGCCTAGTGACTGATCGGAGTGACTTCAAGAGGTGGAGACCGGAGATCGAAGCCAAGGTGGTGGAGATGACATAAGTGCTGAAGACACTCTAGGGTCAAGTGAACGTGAAGCCGAGTGGGGATCTCCTTCTGTTTTGGTGTATCCGATGAAGCCGAAGCCGACTAGAGGGATGGTGACCACGTCGACCGAAGAACAATCAGTACTGGCGAGTGTGTCGCATCGACGATACCCGAACCCAGGGTGATCGGATCGGTGATCCGACCAACTATTCACCATACTATTGAACCCTTTCGTCGATGTCACACACAGGTTTAGGGGTCCAAAACCTGGGTGCGAAATAATCATCAAGTTTGTTAGGATCAAGTCTCACACATATGATGACTCATGGTACATAAACAAATATCACATCATTAATACATAATGGAGTTATATACAAAATAGATAAATAATTACATCATATGAAAACAATGATCCAGCAACCAAAGTTGACTGGGAGACGACAGCATAGACCACTCACGAACTCATCACAGCATTCCTTCACGTGCCTCCTCTTGTGGTACATGTTCTTGACCTGGGGGATGTGAGTACAACAAGGGTGCGCTCACATACGTTCATCGCTCAATAAGTTGTGGGGAATAATGTGCATGAACTCATCAAAGGTGGGAGCTCATGTGAAGTGTAAGGCTTACCAAAGGAGATGGTTAAAACTGAGCATTGCTTTTAAAGTTGGTCAAAATTTTATTAGCGGTTACTAAGTGTAAGTAGATACCAACCCAAACAATTAAGAGATCGAATTAATAACAACACCCACAATGCAATGCATATGACAAATTAAATTTAGTTCCATAAATTACTCATGTGAGGGTCCGAGCTACTCATGATCGTGAGCACGGCTGATATACCAGTTTTACACTCTGCAGAGGTTGAACATCTTTTTCCACAAGTCGTGTTACCCATTTGCCAAGGGATCGCGACTTCTCATTCATCTTTGCCGAGGAGACGAGGCAGGGTACCACTACAAGGCCTTTACAAAGTTCCAGCAGCTTCCAAAAACACGCTGCGGTTTCTAAGAAGGGCAATATAGGAATCCCTCGTCCGAAAAGCCATTGCAGCATGATCGACCCGAGAACCTCCCTATACGCAGCTCCCCTACCGCCTTTTCCCCTTTCAGGTAAGGTAGTCTTTCACTAGCTTTTCTAATTAGTCAGCCAAGGCCGTCCCATATCACCCTTGTGGTAGCACTGTTTTCCGCGTGGTTCTCCATGTTCCAATTAACAATATGATCTTATCATGAACAATAGTTAAACAACAACATAATTGGAACATGATCATAATAAAACATTAGTTTCCCAAAACCAGGTGAGCAATAGCAAATCTACCCAATAATTCATCTGTTTGCAAGGTGGGGTAATAAACAATGCTAGGGAAACCTATTAGGTCCCATCAAATTAATCTGAGCAAGTCACAGTGATTAACAGGAACATTATTAGGTAAAGAAAAGTGATCACGGGCACAACTTACCTTAGACTCGAGATTCCCAGGTACCAAGTTGGTCTTCAGATTCTCGAGACCTCACTGCTATTCGTAGCAATACATACAACCAGACAAAGATCACATAAAAATAATAGTACACCAAACATGAGAATAAACAACGTAAAAATATTCTACGCGATGCTATGAGAGCGAGGGTTCGAGAAGCACTAAAATCGAGGTTACCATTTAAAAGGCACAGTTTTCTGAAGTTTTAGGTGATTAAGTAGTAAAATAACTCTTTATAAATCACATGAGAAAAATATTTAGAGAAGTCACTAATTTTATTTTAATCTAGGTTATAAGTTAATTGGAGATCATATTTTATTCACAGTATACTTGTAGATAATTTGAAATAATATTTTAACTTTGATTAGCAAGTTTAATAATAAGTTAAACATGTATTTACCTACTTTTTAGAGCATGTGATATGATAAAACAATGCTTCTTATTGCGTATGCATTTTTATTACGAAGCTAATGCAACTCGAACAGACCAATTTGGAGTTAAAATGTGCAAGTTATGGGTTTTCAAAGATTATTTGATTTATTTCTATATTATAAATCATTTTCTAGATTTTTATTTACTTAAAACCAGAGCTATGGACTGTGGTTACTTACTCCAAAGAATGTAGGGGCTAAACCGAATAAAACTGGACCTTAAGTAATGATCTTAACCCGGGAGCGGATGGCGAGTTAAATAGACAAAAGTACATGGGCTATTATGTAAATGATCGACCGTGAAGGGGTATCCTTGTTTCCTAGCCGATGGATTCACTACCTGTGGCCGAGATTAAATCGAGAGCACGCCGAACCGGTATGCAACCATGGCCATCGGATCGACGATCAACGACCCTGTTTTAATGATACGCGCTCAACCCTACACCGCCCATCGCTCGATTGACGGCCAGGATCTAGAGCGTTGAAGAGGTATCTCCAAACAGATCCGAACCGTACATCAGCAGATCGATTACCATCCCGTCGTCTTCCCTACCCCGACATAAGGGCAGCGCCGCCCAACGATATTCCCCCGGCGGCGCCATGGCCAGTGCAGGCCGACACCACGTCCAAGGGCTTCGAACTCTCAAACAGATGGTGCTAAATGATGCTTGGGTCCTAACGAATACCGGAATACGAGGGTATGGAACTCACCGACATTGGTGTCCTGGTGGAGTCGGTCCATGGTGCGAGACAGACCCGTCGCGGTGACGAACATCACCGAGCAATTAGAGCCTCGATGGAGCTTCTCGTAGTCAATCGTTCCCTTGTGCAAGACTCCCAGGTCCCTGCGAACACCATGGCAAAACCTAGAGGGCACGGCGGTTGATCTGGCGAGGATGCCCATGAACTGCGGTTGGCGGCGCTCATAGCTCCCGGCACGCGATGGATAAGGGAAGGGGTCGCGGATTTTGACTGGTTTTATACCCGGGCCATAGTCCGATCACGGGAACAACAGCAAGCCTCGATCCCGGCGGCTTCGGCGATCTGTTGGCGCGCTTCGGCTTGGAGTTGACGAAGGGGATGGATCTGACAGCGATTGCCCACCAGGCAGTGACCGATCAGGCGTGCACAGGTAAAGGGAGGAGCGCTGGGACCTACATGTCGGCGCAAAGGGGAGACCGAAACACGGGACCCATAGGCCGGTGAGACAGGGCGAGTGAGGGATGGGCCGTGCGCAGGTGAGAGGAAGGCTGTGTTTGGCAAGGCCCAGCGAGTGGCTTTAGGCCCAAACGCAAACGCAGGTAACCAATTTCTTTTTTGTTTTTATTTTTCTAATTTCCATTTTCTTAATTTGTTTCAAATTCAAATTTGATTCGGGGTTCCAAAAATAAAATAGAAATTGATTGCATAACAAATAAAGATCCAACATGAAATATATATAAATATTTATAATCCATTAATTATTATCCTATATTTTTTATGTAAATACTTTTACATGCACATACTAATAACCCTTTTTTTAAGAAAATATATTCTAAGGTGTAGCATCTATTATTTAGGAGTGTTTCTAAATACATATTTTATAACAGAATTATTTCCTTTATGCATTGACATTTTTATTCTAACATGTGGTGAATATCCCTAAATGAAAATTTTACATATGTTATTTTAATTCATGTAGAGGTATTTAACTTCTTATTTAAAAGGACATTTATTTAAATCATAGAATGATTTTACCCAAAATAGGATTTTGGGTGTTACAGTCGACCGGGCGGTGGACCGGAGATGGTAGGTACACCATACTATATATGGGAGGTATTGTCACGCCGAATACCCCGCATCCTTGTTCCTAGTTCAGTAGTGCAGACTGCTTCGATGAATTGGTCTCAAGTTCCTGGTACTAGCATGCCTCAGATGAACTTTACTGTTTTTTATGGGTCTAATCCAAAGCTGTGGAGAAATCATTGTGAGACATATTTCGAGTTTTATGTTGTGCCTAGTGAGATGTGGATCAAATTGGCTATCATGCACTTTCAAGGTCCTGCACTGTATTGGCTACAGTCAATGGAGGCTAGAGCAAGGGACATGAGTTGGCATGAGTTGTGTGTCACCCTGAACACCAGATTTGGGCATGACCAACATACCTTACTGATCAGAAAATTCTATCATATTAGACAAACCACTTTGGTGACTGAATATGTCAAGCAGTTTGACCAACTGCTGCACCAACTGCTGTCCCATGAGCATCAACTAACTCACACTATGATCACAACACGGTTTGTGGATGGGTTGAAGGATGAGGTAAAGACAATAGTGATTATTCAACGGCCAAATAATTTGGACACTGCGTGCGCTGTAGCTTTGCTGCAAGAAGTGTTGGGTAACACAGGAAAAAGAGAGTTCAAGAGATTTGATTCAGCCTCTTTTGCTAGGTTGCCATCATGAGCTAGGCCGACGCCACTGTAAGGAAAATGGACCGCAGGACATTAAAGAGATCCAAGAAAAGTCCAAGCGGTGTCCGACACGCCGGACTGTCCGGTGCACCAGGGAACAACAGCCCAACGACTAGTTCTAGGTGGCACCCGGAGAGAAGACCACCGGACTATCCGGTGAGAGGACCGGACTGTTCGGTGTGGAAAGCCTACGGCACCAACGGTCACCTGCTCTGACAGGGCAACGGCTAGACGCACCGGACAGGCTACAGTGCGCTGTCCGGTGCACCACCGGACTGTCTGGTGTGCCGCAGAGAAGCAACAGCTTTTCTCCAACGGCTATATTTGTGTTGGGGGCTATAAATACACCCCAACCAGCCATTTCCAAGTGTGGGAGCCCAAGAGACATACCAAAGCATATAGTAGACATTCCCAAGTGCTCTTACACCCAAGAGCTTAATAGAATCACTCGGTGATTAGCGTAGGTGCTTTGCGAAGTGCTTAGGTTAGTTAGACCGCTTTAGCGCTTGCTCTAGGTGAACCCTAGATTGTTGAGTGAGTTTAGATAAACCTCACAACCTCTCGGCTCTTGCGTGAGTCGTTGTAATTGTACCGAGTGGGGCGAGAGTCTTGCGAGACCATGACAACCGCGTTTGTGTCACGACCGCCACCGTGTATCGAAGGGAACGAGGCCCGCGGCATTTCAGCCGGAAGCTCGATAGTGGAGACGGCGGGGAGCGTCCGAGAGGAGCCGGAAGCGGAGCACCACTTGCGCGTGGAGAAGGCCCGCGGCTCTCTACGAAGCTACTCGACCGAGGTGCTAGGCCCTCGCGTGGGCTTCCCTTTGCGTAGGGGCACCAACGAGGATTAGTCGGGACCTTGCGCTGTTCCGGATACCTCGGTAAAAATACCGGCGTCATCCACGAGATTTTGCTTCTCTACTTTGCTCTTTAAGTTTCCGCATTTATATTAAGCATTTAAGTTTCAATCTTATTGTCATACTTATTTATTGTAGCTTGAAACTTAGCCATTGCGGTAGAGACACCAACACTTAGACAAAACCTAGTTTGCACATTCTAGTTTGACTATTTGCATAGGTTTTGCTCTAGGGATTTAATTGTGGCCTAGTTTAGCGAAAGTTTTAGAAGTCCTAATTCACCTCCCCCTCTTAGGCGTCACCCGTTTCCTACAAGTGGTATCAAAGCCTGGTTTGGCTCATTTGAAACGTTTTAGCTTCACCGCTAAAAGAGCCGACGCTTTTTAGAGGAAGGGATGGATACCCATAGGTCACCACACTTCGACGGCACTAACTTCCCATATTATAGTGCTAGAATGGCTTGCTACCTAGAGGTCGTTGATCTAGGTGTTTGGCGAGTCACTCGTGACGGGATGAAACCCCCCAAGAATCCCGAGAAACCCACCACGAGTGAGGAAAAAGAAATTCATTTAAATGCTAGGGCCAAAAATTGCTTGTATGAATCTCTTAGCATGGATATTTTTAATCAAGTATTTTCCTTGAAAACTGCTAATGAGATTTGACTTAAGTTGCATGAGCTCCATGACGGCACATCAAATGTCCGTGAGCAAAAACATTGCCTAGTCTTAAATGAGTATAATTCTTTTGCTATGAAAGATGATGAGCTTGTTAGAGACATGTATTCTCTTTTGAATCTAATTATCAATGAGCTCAATTCTATTGGCATTAATAAGCTAGGTGATGCAGACATTGTGAGGAAGATTATCTCCCTGTTACCACAACAAAGATATGGGAGCATCATCACCATCCTTCACAACATGGAGGACTTGAGTAATATGACCCCGACCATTGTGATTGGGAAAATCGCGGCTTTTGAGATGTCACGGAAAATGTGTCGGGGAGAGGAGCCAACTTCCTCAAGGCCATATGCTTTTGCATGTGATGAAAGGAAGGGCAAAAAGAAGGCTCCCACTCCAAGTTCCTCAAGTGAAGAAGAGGAAGAAGAAGAAAGTGATGATGATGAAGATAATCAACCATGCACATCATCCTCCGAGGACGAAGAAACAATCCGACGCGTCGGAAAGGTAATGGGGATGATCCGCAAGATTAATCTAATGGGTGTGCCCCTACAGGTCGAAGATCTTCTCTTTAACATTGACAGGAAAAAGCAAAAAGAGAGAGGGTGCTTCACATGCGGGGAGAAGGGCCACTTCAGGGACAACTGTCCAACTATGGCCGAACCCAAAAAGGAGAGGAGCAAAGGCAAGGCGCTAACAAGTGTTAGAACTTGGGATGATTCTTCAAGTGAAGATGAACCTCCAAGGACGCGCAGCCACCGGTCCTCATCACGCTCATCACGGTCAACACACAAATGCCTTATAGCAAAAGGTAAAATGAGCATTCCATCCTCTAGTGATGATAGTAGTAGTGATGATGATGGTGAGGGAAAGCCCTCCGTAGATGAACTTGCGGAAGCCATTAAATTTTTCCAGGATGTTTGCACTAAGCAAAAAGCTCAACTTAAAACTTTGAAAAATAAGTTGATTAGCTCCCAAAATGATTACAAAGGATTGCTAGAAAAATTTGAAACTTTTGCATACCTAAATTGTGAGCTGTCAACTAAAATTGAGCTATTAGAGTCTAGTGCTCCATCCACTGCTACTGATGATGGCCTTATTAAAAAGAATGAAAAACTTAAGGCTAAGTTAGCTAGCTCCCAAGAAGCTATTGAAAATTTGCTAGAGAAAATGGAAATTCTTAGCATACACAATAATGAGCTAACTACTAAGCTAGAAAACATCGGTAACACCCCAGCAGCATCTTTAGTTGAAATACCTAAAAGTATTAAGAAAGATGCTTCTACTTCTTGCTTTGATTTAATTGATGATTCTAACCCCTGCAACCAAGTTCTTGTTGAGAATATTGTTGTAGAAACATGTTCGGATGAGGTTGCAAAGGAAAATGAACAATTAAGGCAAGAAGTGGCTCGCCTTGGCAAGGCTTTGTATGACAAGAAAGGCAAAGCTAAACAAATCCGACCTCCATAGGATAACACCACTGCGGGAGTGAACAAGCCTATGGAGGGAGAAACTGTGATTTGTAGGCTATGCCACATGGAAGGCCACAAGTCTTTCCAATGCAAGGCGATGACCGGGGATAAACAAAGGCAAAAGCTCAAGCAAAAGCCATCAAGCAAAATCTCCAACACCTACATCAAAAAGGTGGACAAAAAGGTTGCTACACCATATTTGATCAAGAAGAAAAAGAATGGAAAGGTGATAGCAATCAAGGCCAACAAGCAAGCCAACAAAGGAAAGGGGGCCAAATGCATCTGGGTGCCAAAAGAAATAATTTCAACTATGAAAAGCACCAAGAAGGTTTGGATCCCAAAAGGGAAGTGAGTGGACCGAAGGTCGTCGGGGAATTTGGAGACTTGGCAAAATTGGGATGTATATCATGGGATACATCATATTGGATCAAGTTTATTGCCAAGTGAGTTAGTGAAAATCTTGGACCCAAATTTCCCACCCATGACTAAGGTAACTAGATTTATTCTATTTCTTATTTTTAGATATGAGTATCTATCTTTTATATATCTAGTTTTACCTTTCATGCCTAGTATTACATTTTGTGCTTACTTTAGCTTAAATGCATGCATACTAGGAAAATCACATGGTAGGTCTGCTTGTTTTAAATTCATACACTTAAGCAAGCCTACATGATTTAAAATGTTCATTTGAGCACGACACATAACTCTTTATCACCCCATAATAAATGATGCATCAATTGATATTGTTAATATTACAAGTGGTAAAACACTCACATTCTACAATGTGTATCATTTAATTTATATGTGCCAAAGTTCGGATTATAGATAATTCGCCCCTCTTGATATCAAATCAAAGTGCATGTCTCCTACAAGTATTCAAAACATGTATGCACAACTTTAGGGGGAGGTTACTCTATAATCTAAGACTTTGAGAATAACATCTTTTCAAGTCTATTTTTTTGATAGTCTCATTGTAAGGAAAATGAGGTCCCCTGGAGAATGACAACAATCTTCCACTGTAAAATCTCCAAGAACTCTCATGTCTCACAAGCATGCTATTGACTTTCAATCGGTATCTTTGAGACTACATTTAGTATCATTTACATGTCTTCTCCAACATTTGATTAGACTATATTTCATATCATATACTTTCATGTTGCTAAAAATGCATAAGTGGTTAACTCATATTCTGTTACCTATGCATAAGGGAAGTTAGTCTTTTCAAATCATGTTTTGCACCTCTAATTTTCACATACTTTTTCCTAAGTAGAAGATCTCTATCAGGGGGAGTTTTTCTTCATCTCTAAAGGGGGAGAAAACTCTTTCTAAAGGAGAACACTCATTTAGGGGGAGTAATCTTCTGAGGGCATTTTTTTACTTCCTACATGCTTTCAATGTCTTCCTTTTCGGTGGTTGATGCCAAAGGGGGAGAAGTTTAGGGACCAAAGCAATGAAAACATATCAAACACCAAACACCACCAATTTAAAATTTTAAATCTACAAATGGTTTTTTAAGTGGTTTTGGTTATTTGGTCCAAAAATAGGAAGTAAGTGAATTATGGAGTTAGGGGGAGGCTTAAGTCCATAATATCACATTGTGGGGACAAACATGCATATTAGCAAGTAGATTGCATATTGTCATTCAAATAATTGTATTATTTGCTTGCTTTGGTTGTGTTGTCATCAATCACCAAAAAGGGGGAGATTGTAAGGAAAATGGACCCCGGGCCATTTGGCAAATTGAGTTTTGGTGTTTGATGATCAACACAATCCGTGAACTAATAAGTTTTATAGTATTTGTGTTTGTAGTTCATAGGATGCAAGATTAACTTGGACTAAGGAATTGAGGAAAGCAACACCTCAAAAGAAGACATTAAAGAGATCCAAGAAAAGTCCAAGTGTGCTGCCTGCGGACTGTCTGTGCGTGGAGCACCAGACTGTCCGGTGGCACACCGAACTGTTCGGTGCACCAGAGAACAACAGCCCAACAGCTAGTTCTAGGTGGCACCCGGAGAGAAGACCACCGGACTGTCCGGTGAGAGGACCAGACTGTCCGGTGTGGAAAGCCTGTGGCGCCAACGGTCACCTGCTCTGACAGGGCAACGGCTAGGCGCACCGGACAGGCTACAATGCGCTGTCTGGTGCACCACCGGACTGTCCGGTGTGCCGCAGAGAAGCAACAGCTTTTCTCCAACGTTCATATTTGTGTTGGGGGCTATAAATACACCCCAACCAGCCATTTCCAAGTGTGGGAGCCCAAGAGACATACCAAGGCATATAGTAGACATTCCCAAGTGCTCTTACACCCAAGTGCTTAATAGAATCACTCGGTGATTAGCGTAGGTGCTTTGTGAAGTGCTTAGGTTAGTTAGACCGCTTTAGCGCTTGCTCTAGGTGAACCCTAGATTGTTGAGTGAGTTTAGATAAACCTCACAACCCCTCGGCTCTTGCGTGAGTCGTTGTAATTGTACCGAGTGGGGCGAGAGTCTTGCGAGACCGTGACAATCGCGTTTGTGTCACGGCCGCCACCGTGTACCGAAGGGAACGAGGCCCGTGACGTTTCGGCCGGAAGCTCGATAGTGGAGACGGCGGGGAGCGTCCGAGAGGAGCCGGAAGCGGAGCACCACTTGCACGTGGAGAAGTCCCGCGGCTCTCTACGGAGTTACTCGACCGAGGTGCTTGGCCCTCGTGTGGGCTTCCCTTTGCGTAGGGGCACCAACGAGGATTAGTCGGGACCTTGTGCGGTTTCGGATACCTCAGTAAAAATACCGGCGTCATCCACGAGAGTTTGCTTCTCTACTTTGCTCTTTAAGTTTCTGTATTTATATTAAGCATTTAAGTTTCAATCTTGTTGTCATACTTATTTAGTGTAGCTTGAAACTTAGCCATTGCGGTAGAGACAACAACACTTAGACAAAACCTAGTTTGCACATTCTAGGTTGACTATTTGCATAGGTTTTGCTCTAGGGATTTAATTGTGGCCTAGTTTAGAGAAAATTTTAGAAGTCCTAATTCACCCCCTCTTAGGCGTCACCCGTTTCCTACAACCACTACCATTGCCCCCAGCTTCTAGAAGCAAGATGTTAGGAATGGGCGAGGATCATCGTGCGTCTAATCCTACTGGCATCTAAACTGATGGGAGTAAGATGGTTGCCCTGAACGCTTACCGAAAAGCCAAGGGTCTATCTTTTAAGTGTGGAGAACGTTCGGGTCGCTCCCCTCTGTGTTCGACCAGTGTACCATTACACCTAGTGGAAGAAATGTGGGCACTAAACTTGAAGGAGGAAGAAGAGGGGACAGAGGAAAAAATCTGTGATACCCAATTTTCTGAAAATAAGTTAAATTTCTTTTTCTCTTTTCTTTCGTGTTCGGTGTCATTGGGGTTTGGAGTTTTAGGAGGCATACCTCAAAGAAACAGTAGATCTTTTGACATTTTTCCGCTGGGGTCGGGAGCTCAGATGAGAGAGCGAGTTTGTGCCATTGATCTCGATCCGATGGATGGGAGCCCCTCTCCTCCCCAACCCTAGCCGACCCTCTCTCCTCCTCCCCAATTTTTGCAGCCGCCCCCCTTCCCACCTCCCCCTTTGGCCGCGCCCCCCCTTCCTCTCTTCCTTTCTTCCACTCTTGCAGTCGCCCCTCTCCCTTTCTCCTCCCTTCCTCCATAGCAGTAGCCACCCCCATCACATCCCAACCCTAGCCCCCCGCCACCATCTTCCCCTCTCCAAGGTGCAGCCCTCTCCGCTTGGATCTCCTTCGTGTTGGTGCAAGCCTTCGATTGGAGAATTGGTGGGATGAAGAAGAAAAGAGAGAAGGAAGAACTCAAGGTGATCTTGTGGTTATTTCTGTATTTGTGCTACAATTCATTTGGTTATCCGTTCACCTAGGCGAATTGGTAGAAGTGCTGTCCAGATTTTTGGTGGCGGGCGGACAGCAGTAGTATTGGTAGTTTCTGGGAATTTTGCGGGGGTAATTAGCTGTAATAACTATGAAAATCATGTAGAGCTTTGTCATATCTTTCCATAGAGTACTTATGCGTTCGATTCGGAGGTATATTCTAGGAGATATCGCATTTTGAACTCAGCTAGGTTGTTGTCCAAAAACTGAACGCATGGTGTACATTGTCGGCTGTTTGGGACCATCTAGATGTTGTAATTTAATTATCTTTTAAATACAAAACTTGTGGAGAATTTTATGTAGATGCTTCTGGAGTTTTTGTTTGATATCATTGTTGTTATAATTTTAAAGTTATGAAATTATCAAGTAGCACCGCTGCTGTTTGGTGGGTGATGGGGAGAGTTGTCGCTCGCGACGGGTTGGAATTGTGCATAGGTGCGGCGTTGTTTATGAGCGTTTGTTATATGAATTTATGCACTAAGATGTGTGTCAAAAACAGGTG
The DNA here is from genome assembly GCA_029449295.1 of Zea luxurians. Taxonomy (NCBI): domain Eukaryota; kingdom Viridiplantae; phylum Streptophyta; class Magnoliopsida; order Poales; family Poaceae; genus Zea; species Zea luxurians. Next base: position 4,380,699 of record JAOPSE010000074.1, on the reverse strand, counting down.
GTGTACTTCCGGATCGTACTTAGTGCCTTTCCCAAATCCCCGGTGAAGGCAAGTAAAATAGTGATGGTTTATACCGTTTGGTTGATTTATGTGTCATGTTCTTGATTCATATAAATATCAAATGTGTTCATCATCGAATTCCATTTTAAGAATTGTTGTTTGAAGTTATTCATGTTCTACTATTCACATATGTTGAGGGCATTGTTCTAGCATGTTATATGTGTTCATTCTTATTTTGAGAAAGTGGAAGTATATATTTAACACATTTTAAATGGGGTGGACTCATGTTGGTGTCATGCATAGTGCATCCATCATTCTTCGCATTGAAGTTTTGTCGCAATCATATGGTCCGACCGTACCGGTACAATAAGCATCATACGCTTCCCGAGGAGGGGTATGATGCAGCTTCATACCCTTAGAGGTATGAAGGCAGAAGTCATTATTGCATTTGTAGCCATGTGCACTCATGGGTAAAATGTGGAACCTATCATGGTTATGTTGATATTGTGGATCTTCTCTTTGTGATTTTGGAACTGGGTATTTGATACTTTGTATATTTGCTGCACTTTAATATTTAAGAAGGGAGTTGTGAACTCTGTGGTTGGTAAAACACGGTTCGTTTACGTTGTCCAATTGTTGCTAGATCATTTTACTTGTTGAGATGTGTCATCTCAATCTTGCATTGTTTGATGCAAACACTTGAACCTTGCTTGGGGAAAGGAGGGAAGTAGTAGCACGATCACTACACCTCTAAACAACTATACCACTGCTTAGTAATGATTTTAACCAGGGGTTTGGGTCAAGGATGTTGGTTATTTTGAAATAGTGTGTGCCAATGGTCTATTATGTTCTAGTATTATGGTGGTCGTATTTTTGGTTAGCTGAATTAATTTTGTCCTGAATGTTTATTTTTCTCTTGCATCATGATTATACACTGTGGATTACCTTTCTCTTGCATCATGTTTAAACATTGTGGTTTCCTCGTTATGCAACTTTCAAGGGAGATACTGCCGAATTTTTCCTTTCTATCTTCATCTTTTATTATACATAACCATTTGGGGGAAGTGTTTTGGTGACATCCATTGTGTTTGGGTCAATGAGGTGTTATAGTTCGTATCAGAGGGATAGGCTGTAGGTCCTAGCGAGGAAATAATGATTAATTGGCACACTGCACATATAGGATGGGTTTCTTGCTTTACTGTTGATATATTATGAATTGTCAGTGCTAGTTTGATATTATTTGAAGTGGTGCTTTGCCAATTTTATTTATTTATTTACTTACTCCTGTGGCTGCAGTTATGCAGCCTTGTAGGGCTCATGGCAGCCCGCAAGATCCTGGTGGGGATTCTATGAGTCCAGCGGCAATGTTAGCCGCGATGCTGGCCATGCAGCAGGAGTTAGCCATTCTGAGGCAAGCTATTCATGTTGCTCCTGCTGGTGCTGCTCAGGGTGCCGGAGGTGGAGGAGTGCCCGGGGACGCTGTCCCTGTGGGTGCTGCTCCAGGTGGTGGGGCTGAGGTGCCCCTTCCCATCAGTGGTTTCTCTCTGATGCAGTGGATGGGTATGAAGCTGGACACCTTTGATGGCAGTGGTACTCCGGTTGAGGCGGCAGATTGGCTGACTTATGTGGAGGATAAGGTGGATGTTTTTGAGATTGTGTATGGGATCGTGTTCATTTTGGCAAGCAGTTGTTGAAGGGGGAGGCTCAAATTTGGTGGAGAGGCGTGCAGGCAGCTCACTCCTCTTCACGAGGAGTCCTGACCTGGGACATTTTTATTAGGCAGTTTGAAAGGAGGTTCTACCCGGTCACCTTTCTGGAGAAAATGAAGATTGATTTGCCGTCTTTCAAGCAGGAGAGGAAGTCAGTCACAGAGTATGAAGTGGGCTTTAACAAGATGGTCCGCTTTGTTCCTCATGTGGCTTACAATGAATTGGAGAAGGCGAGCCAGTTCCGTCAGGGCCTGAAACCCTCTATCAGGCATGCTATGGGCGCCTTTCTGCTGGTGGTTTTTCATACTACGGTGGAGCAGACATTGGGCGTGGAGATGCATCATCCGTATAGAGAGCCGGTGGGCTCGCACTGGCTGCCGTCGATATAGTGAGGGAGGAAATAGCCGGGGCGTTCCGAGATAAGCTCGGAGTAAGCATGGTCCCTGGGGGGCAATCATATCGGAAACCTTATGACATCCGATTTGATTACCACCCATACCCACAGGGAACCAGGATACCCGAATTCACAAAATTTTTGGGTGACCAAGGAAAAAACACGCACGAACACATAGGCCAGTTCTTAGCACAATTAGGAGAGTTGGTCGACACATAAGCATTTCGCGTGCGTTTATTTTCATTGTCCTTAACAGGAACCGCGTTTGCATGTTACGCCACTTTACCGCCTAATTCTATTTTGTCATGGGGGGAGTTAGAACAAAAATTCCATGATCACTTCTTTTCCGGTGATTATGAATTAGATCTGGTAAACCTAGTAGCCCTGCGACAGGGGAAGGACGAATCGGTTAATGAATACATCCGGAGGTTCCGGGATACAAGAAACCGTTGCTTCCAAATACACTTAGCTGAAAAACAGCTCGCAGGATTGGCCTTTAATGGACTGTGATATTATTTAAAAGAAAGATTAGAAGGCATCCAATTTTTCACGCTAGCACAATTACACCAGAGAGCTTTGGCCTGTGAAAGCCGAAGCAAAGAGACTGCCAAAACCATTCGTCACAATGTCCATATAGTAGAGTGCGACCAAAGTAGCTCGGACAACAAATCAACAGAAGTATACACTGCTGAAATGATTTGGCCAAAGCAGGCCAAATCTTCGGCTTGTTCCTCCTTGCAGCCGGTTCAAAAGAAACGACAAGAGGAGGTTAAATTTACATTTAATGTTGGTAAATGTGATAAAATATTTGATGAATTACTCAAAAATGGCAACATTAAAATAAATAACATTGTTCCATCCGTCGACGAGCTAAAACGTTGTGCATACTGCAAGTGGCATAACTCATTTTCTCATGCCACTAATGATTGTAATGTATTCCGTCGATAGATTCAATCGGCCACTAACGAAGGACAATTGAAATTTCAGGAAATGCAGGTGGACACGGAGCCCTTTCCGATGAACATGATCGATTTTGAGGGCAAGAGGATCCTGGTTCGGCCAAACACAGCCGATAAGGGCAAAGACAAAGAGATAATCATCGTCAACACAAGAGAGGCCGATGGGAATCATAAAATTTCTTGCAGGAAAGTGGTGGCCGAGAAGACTCCCGATGGAGGGGAGACTCTTAAGGTGACCATCACGACCTCCAGCGCTGGGGGGCAAGCGCAGACCAAGGGGCAGGAGCCCGTGCTGCGCATCTTGGACGGTCTGACGCACAGGTGCAGACGGTCCGGGACCACACCGGACGGTCCGGAGAATTCCAGCGGATGGTCCGATCATACTCAAGACCCGCAACGACCGCGTACCTTCAAACCACGATGACCAGAGATAGGTACGTGGAAAACAAATACATTTAAAACAGCTGGTCGGCTGGTCAAATCCGGCCAAACATTCGATCAATTATTGTCCAAATATGTGAAAAAGAAGGCCGGCCCCAGTGACCGGCCAGCAAAGCGACCTCGCTCGCCCATTCGTGAGCAATATCAGGTAAGACCGATTGGACCACCTCACCAATCGGAAAAAATGGAAGGTCATACTGTCCAATTAAGACCTAACATACCTACATGGACACCTCCACCCCATATCCACCTATGCCATATCCATACGGCTACATACCTCCACCATATGTCCCGAATCAAATGTGGGGCATACCACCATATCCATTTGGGATGCCACAGTACCCCTCTTGGGGGGCACCCCAAACATCTATATTCAACAGGTTGGCACCACCAGTACAAGACCGATTGAGCGCCGCTCAATCCGGTCACCAGACATAGGCCCAACAAGATTGCTAGACTACTCGGCCTCCAAGGCCGACCAATCTGGTAGGGGGGCATATGCCTACAGCAACTGAAAGAACGACAAAAAAGGACATCATCAAAATAGGTACAGCGGATGTCGTCATACAGAAAGAAAGTGAAGGGCCGATGATTTTTGGTGAATCGGCCAACACAAACAAAACAGAAGATACGACTGCCATCAAAATAGCCGATCCAAAATACTCCATGCCTCGATGGTGCCCAGCAGGATTAACACGGTCCAAAAAGCGAAAATTACATCGATTAAGAGCAAAAGAGAACCAGGAAAAGGAGGTGGAAAAGATATTCAATGACACACATCCACAGTACCCACCACCGCAAAAGAAATGGAGACCAAAGGCAGTTGAGGAAAAGAAAACTGCCACACAAATAGAAAACAAAACAACACTTATGCAGCACCCTGCAGGTATGGCAGACAGCCTGGCTAACAGGGCCGGACCATCTACATCAGGCGCGAACCATCCGACCCCTAAGTCCGGACCGTCCGCACCACACCAGGACGCCTCCGACGACGTACCAACATCAACGGAGGAGGACAACCTACTGGGAGAAGACCTGGTCGACTACGAAGCTTCTCTAGAGTGCCTAGGTATGGATGTAAATGTTATTACATTTTCCGCCGACTGTACTATTGTCGGCGACGATGAACATGTTGTTGCCCAGTTTGATTTTGGTCCTAAAGAAGCCGCCTTTACTAAACCAAAGGAATCGATAAACCATTTAAAGCCGCTCTTCGTGCGCGGTCACATTGATGGGATACCGATTGCTAAAATGTTGGTAGATGGAGGGGCGACTGTAAATCTAATGCCTTATTCATTGTACAGAAAATTAGGTAAACAAGATGATGAACTTGTCAAAACCAACATGACCCTCAGCCGTGTTGGAACTGATAGTTCGATCAAACCCAGTGAAGTCACGTCTGTTGAATTAACCATCGGGACTAAGACCCTTGCTGCTGCATTCTTCGTCGCTGATGTAGAAGGAAATTACAGTCTAATCCTAGGCAGAGATTGGATTCATGCCAACCAATGTATACCTTCTACATTATATCAAATGTTAATACAATGGGTAGGCGATGATGTAGAACAAGTACATGCTGATGTATCGGTCTGTATCGCTGTGGCTTATGAGACTGCTACATGTCTCATAGGAGTAGATTTTTCTGATTACCAGTTCATAAGTATAGATAAGAAGGGTTTCATTCCTGTAATGCTAGAGCCGATGGAGAATCGGCTAAATCCTAAACAAAGTTTAAATGATGAGTACAGACAAAATTCATGAGTCCTTGGTCACGGACAGTTCGGCTTCTGAGGCCGGATGGTCGAGTCTTTCACAAAACAGTTCGGTCTTCAAGACCGAACATCTACCACATCGTAAAGACAGTATCACGGATGATCCGACCCCGAGACCAGAGAGCCCGCCATCACACAAAGATCATCTGATTCCTCTGTAGGGGACATGATAGAGGAATTCAGAGATCTCGATAAACTAGGACAAGGGTTTACATCGACCGATCCTTTGGAGGAGATCGACATAAGAGATGGTAAAACTCCAAGGCCGACTTTTGTAAACAAGACCCTGGAGATCGATCCTAGAAATGAAATGATCGGTCTATTGAAGGAATATTCGGATTGCTTTGCTTGGAATTACACTGAGATGCCGGGATTAAGCTGAGAGATCGTAGAGCATCGGCTGCACATTAAGTCTGGTTTCAGACCTTTCAAGCAGAGAGCTAGAACATTTCATCCAGATCTTCTCCCACGAATCAAGGACGAAATCCACCGGCTGCTAGAAGCTAATTTTATTAGACCTTGCAGATACGCAGAGTGGGTATCCAATATTGTGCCGGTGGAGAAGGAGTCAGGTAAGCTTAGAGTATGCATTGATTTTCGCAATTTAAATAGAGCAACTCCTAAAGATGAGTATCACATGCCTATAGCCGACACATTAATCAATAATGCATCAGGAAATAGAATTATTAGCTTTCTTGATGGTAATGCCGGATATAATCAGATTTTCATGGCCGAAGAAGATGCGTCTAAAACGGCCTTTATATGTCTAGGCTTCATTGGTTTATTTGAGTGGGTTGTCATGACATTTGGTCTGAAAAATGCCGGTGCTACTTATCAGAGGGCTATGAATTTGATCTTTCACGAGCTGTTGGGAAACACTGTGGAAGTCTACATTGATGATATTGTAGTAAAATCGGCTGAGTTTAGTTCTCATTTAGCTGATTTGCGCAAAGCCTTTGATAAGAGGCGTCAGTATGGTTTGAAAATGAACCCACGTAAATGTGCTTTTGGAGTGTCGGCTGGTAAGTTTTTAGGATTTGTCATCCATGAACATGGTATAGAGATAGACCCTGACCGAATCAAGTCTATTCAGAATGTGGGACCTCCGACCTGTAAGGTCAAAGTGCAAAAGTTTCTCGGCAAGGTGAATTATTTACGAAGGTTTATTTCTAACCTAGTCGGGAAGATTGATGCCTTGACCCCTATCCTTCGGCTTAAGAATGATGCCAAATTCGCTTGGGGGCAGAGCAGTATGAAGCATTTGATCTCATTAAAAAATATTTGTCTTCGGCCCCCATATTAAAAGCACTGCAAGTAGGAGTACTATTCAGACTATACATTGCAGCTGAAGACAGAGTTATTGGGGTTGTTCTGACACAAGAAACCGGAGGAAAGGAGCATGTGGTGACTTATCTAAGTTGAAGGTTGGTGGATGCTAAAACGAGGTACACTTTCATTGAGAAGTTATGCTTATGCTTGTTTTATGCATGCACTAAGTGTAGATGTTATTTACTGTCTAATCGTTGCACTGTTTCTGGTCAAACCAATGTGATCAAATACATGTTGCATAACCCAATTATGAGTGGTAGAATTGGTAAATGGGCTTATGCACTCATAGAATATGACTTGGCCTATGAACCATTGAAATCCATGAGAGACCAGGTCGTAGCAAATTTTATTGTAGAACATCGAATTAATGATACTCATAAATTAGACATATCATACCTCACTGTTTCTCCTTGGACTATATATTTTGATGGATCGGTTTGCAATGAAGGGCAAGGAATTGGCATTGTGCTTGTTTCACCAAGTAATGTCTCCTTCAACTTCTCTAGTCGATTGAAAACTTATTGCACTAACAATCAAGCCGAATATGAAGCCCTTTTGTTCGGCTTGGAACTTTAAATTGTATGGGAGTAAAACATGTGAAGGCATTTGATGATTCTGAGCTGGTTGTCCAACAGGTGTTAGAAGAATATCAATGTTTTGATGGTACTCTAAATAGTTACCTTGAAAAATGTTGGGGCATAATTCATTCTTTTGACGAATTCAGTATTCGGCATATCTCTAGAGTTGAGAATCATAGAGCTAACAATTTAGCACAAGATGCATCAGGTTATCGGATAAAGCGAGGGAGATTTCACAACACTGAAAATCTGATAACCGGTGCAGGGCCAATTCCCCAGGTTGCGGACCGTCTGAGTAAAGACTCCGGACTGTCCGGGGTTACCAGGAAAGTTCTCCTAATTGATTCGGCTGATAATGAAGCCGATGCAAGTGATTGGATGACGCCCATAACTAATTATTTACGAAATCCCAATATCAGGACAGATAAGAACATTCGACGTACAACTTTCAAGTATGTTTTGATGAGTGATGAACTCTACCGCCGAACAGTCAACGACATCCTGCTTAAGTGCTTGGGCCCAGATGATGCTATATTAGCCATGGCTGAAGTACATGAAGGAATTTGTGGTACCCATCAATCAGCTCCAAAGATGAAGTGGTTGTTGCGAAGGTCTGGTTTTTATTGGCCTAACATGATAGCTGATTGTTTCAAGTACTACAAAGGATGCCAAGTGTGTCAAAAATTCGGCGATCTACAGTTGGTCCCTGTAGCCGAATTACATCCTATCATCAAGCCTTGGCCTTTCAGAGGATGGGGATTAGACTTTATAGGAGAAATTCATCCTTCATCATCAAAGGGGCATCAGTTCGTGTTAGTTGCCACTGACTACTTTACCAAATGGACTGAAGCTGTTGCTTTGAAGAACATGACACACAAGGAGGTAATTGAGTTCATAACTGAGCATATTATTCATAGATTCGACATTCCCCAGACCTTGACTACAGATCAAGGAACTTCTTTTATGTCAAAGGAGGTACGTGAATTTGCTGAATTATATAGAATTAAGTTGCTTAATTCATCTCCATATTATGCTCAGGCCAATGGACATGCCGAGTCTAGTAATAGGACATTGATTAACTTGATAAAAAAGAAGATATCCGATAATCCTAAGCATTAGCATAAGATTTTGTCCGAAGCTTTATGGGCTCACTTAATATCTAAACATAGTGCTACTAAAGTATCTCCTTTTGAGCTTGTCTATGGGCAGTAAGTTGTGTTGCCTGTGGAAATAAGTTTGAATGCTGTCAGGTTCGCTAGACAAAATGATCTAACCGTCATTGATTATTATAATTCAATGATGGATAATATTGATGAGGTGACCGACAAGAGGGTGATAGCTTTGGGAGTAATAAAAAAGGACAAGATCATGGTAGCCAGGGCCTACAACAAGAAGGTCAAAGCAAAGTCATTTCAAGTAGGGGACCTGATGTGGAAGACCATCCTGCCTCTAAGGAATAAAGACCGGAAGTTTGGGAAATAGTCGCCAAGCTGGGAGGGTCCTTATAAAGTAAAACATGTAATGTTTGGTAACGCCTATATACTACAAACATTACAAGGCAAGGATTTACCCAAGGCTTTGAATGGGCGTTTCCTCAAGCAGTACCATCCTAGTATGTGGCAAGATGCCTAAGAAAATCGATGTAATCACATCGAGTTAAGATGCTTTTGGTTTGCTCAGCTCCACCAAAAGGCAGGGGGCATATGTTGGGCGCCAAATTGAGAGGTCGAACGGTCCGACCCGGGGCCGGACGGTCCGACCCGGGGCCGGACGGTCCGTGCCTATGGGCCAGACGGTCCGCACAAGCGCATAACAGATTAGGGTTCCGAGTTTCTTGCTATGTTTGTTGGTGAGAATCTCGGGATAAGCTCGGAATTTTGTTGGTAATGGGTCCAGTCCCCCTCCTCTATAAAAGCATAGGATACGGCCGATTTAATCAATCAATCGAACCTTCAATCAATACAATTTACATTTATTCTTAGGAGTAGTTCTAGTCTAGTTCTAGGTTAGTCTTCCAATCTCCAAATTCTTTGCTTCTCTTCGACTCTATGTCGATTAGAAGAGTCTAGGTCGGCCTGCCGAGCCTAGACATCACCTAAGATCTCTCCTCCCCGATGGGGTCCCTCCCGGGAGCGAGACTCAGGTGCCGTCGGCGATCTTCTGCCGCCTCTACTCACGCGCGGACCGTCCAGCCCCAGGGCGCGGACCGTCCGACCGTCAGGCAAGAAACCCTAGCCTCACGCCAGGCCGCGGACCGTCCGCCCCTATGCAGAGAGCACCGCCCCTGGTTCGTGTTGAGTAATTGGCGCCCCAAAAAGGTGTCAACAAACACCATTTCTCTAACTCATTTTGCTTATTTTAGCTCAAAATTACTCCAAAAGTGTGTTTCGTTAAATCCGAGCTTTCCAACACTTCTAGATAGGTCAAATAGGTTCCAATAGGTGTTTAGAACTTATCCAAAGTGTAGAGCTAGTGCTAGCTCATCTATTCCACATTTTACCCCCTTTTTGGTTGGTTTTGAGTTGATTCTATCTTACAAACTAAATCGTCGAACTTATGAACCTGTGAATCAAAGACTAACCAAACTAGTTAGTCCGAAAGGTTAATATAGTTAGGCTAGGGCCGAATATCGACTTGAATTAACATTATCATGTTAAGTAGTAATATTTTCACAAAAATGTCATAGTGTTTCAGAACCTGTGTCACCCATTCTGAAGTGACACGAGTCACATGTGACACATATGACTCTTGTTAGTCTGAAATTGTCTTTTTTGTACAGCCTATTAATGGGTGATAGGACTACTGATTTATAATGATCTCGGGTTCGAACGAGATTTTGGTGACATACTTTGTTGTTCTCCATTGCACCAATTTTTTGCGTGCAAATGGAGAACAACAAGTGCTGCTGAAGTTTCGTTTGGACTCATAGCTCGTCTTAAATCCGTGCTCTATCGATCACTCTCGGGTGGGTTTAGGACCTATCATTTCCTATAGATGTAGTGACACGTTCGATATATGTTTAGTACCAAGACAAATTCATGAATCAAATGTTCAATTGTTTTAGTCTTAAATATGGTGGTGGTGAGTACCGTAGATGGATGTATGGAGGTTGGCTTATAAAAGCAACCGCTTGAGCCAATCCACTATATCACCAACCTACATAGCAAATAATGGATACTTGCTGACTGAGAAAGTACTCACCATTGCCTTTTTCTACCCTATCCTATGTATCTCGTTGCTCAGAAGGAGAAGAATAGGTGTCCTAGACTCAAGAGTTCTAGGATTACGACGAGTTTTAGTTACGTGATTAACAAGTTGACTGCATGGTGGTCTACTAGTGGATTGTAAAAAAATATTATAGTTATGCAATAATACTGTTGTTCACTTGTTATCAAATGATGTGAATCAAGAACAAGGCAACACGATTATTAAATATTAAGGACCTTCGTCCTCCAAAACATTATCTCCTTTCAGATATAATGATCTTCGGACGAAGGTCATGAAGGACATACCTTCATCATCTATGAGAATAGCAATACATAGAAATAATATATGTAACCCATATATTCATTCATATATATATTTCATGAGATACACATGAACATTAACAGAAATTATATTACATTGATACCTTCGGCTTGTTCGAAGATGTTAATGCGAGAGAAATTACAACCCAGCGTGAACAATACCTATTTATAGGCACGGGGCACAGCTCGGGTAAAAGTATATTTATGACCTTAACATTTATTTATGACTGTGACACAAATCATTAGGGACTAGCTAATCTTTTCCTCTTCGGCTCAGCTCCATGTTTGATCTTCGGCATCACTTTAAGCCGACGATGTTTCTCTTTGGCTATAGCTTCAACGTTCATTGTGTCACTTTCGGGCTATGTCTTTGTCTCGAAGGCCTTCGGTGTAGGACAATCCCATCATGAAACGAAGCTCCCTATGATAATCAATATTATACTGAAAGCACATGGTTAGTCATGTTTTTGAAGACCTTCGGAAGAGGAAGGCCCCCAACAATAGCCCCTCGCAGTATTAATTTGTTTCTTTGTAACAAATTCATACTGCGATATGAACGAAGGCCTTTAGCCGAAGGTCCGAAAAAACACTTTCCCTAAATCAAGGAACCCACTGCTCAGTGGTGTTTTGTGTATATATGCAGAGGCTTGCGCTATGAATATTTTTTGTGTCGTCTAATTTTTGTGTTGTGATTGCCATTTTTCTGTGAGCGCAATCATTTTTTGAGCTTCGGCATTTCCTGTGATCATCATCGAAATAGCTGAAGAAAAGAAGACTGTATACCACACACCTGCTGTTTTTTACGAAGCAATGGAAAAGTCCAACATTGAAAAAAATTACTAATGAGATGCTGGCTGGGCTATCTGGGGATTCCAGCGGCAGTGATAGCTTTGACGTGGAAAGTAGTAACGAGGATGCCGAAGATCGGCCATGGAGACTGAGTCATGTTGTTTTTGGAAAGTCTAGTGTTAAACAAGGATAGATTAAAGGGATGAAGGGTAAATGTAACACCCTTGGTGTTACTGTCAATCAAACTTGAGCATAACATCATGGGCATTAGCATATCATGTGTTTGTTACACTTATAGTGCATTCACTAGGCAAAAATTTCAAATAAGTTGTATTGTTGTGACTTGTTAGGTGTGGAACCCCTAGGGTGGGGTACTTAACCCTAAACTAGGCTTAGGGGTGACAATAAAGCCCAAGCATGAGAAAACTTCAAAACTCATTAGAAATGATAATAAGATATAACATTTAATGGACTTGAGTTGCATACAAACCCTAAAAGTGCCAAAAAATCTGAAAAGGCCCCTGGAAAACCCTAAATGAAAACCCTAGGGGGCTAAGTGCAAATTTTGTACACTTTTGGACTAAAGTGCAAAAACAAAGATAATATAACACCACAAACTATGTGCTTCTCATATTCAAGGATTTGCAAGTTAAAAGGGTGGGATTTGGACTTAATTGCAAAAAGTACCTTTTGAACTCCATATGCTTAAGTCAGAAATTTAGTGCATTTGGAGCAACTTTGGAACCCTACCTCTCTTAGTTCATGAGGAATGTGCCTAGGGTCAACACATCAAACCTGTAGAGCTATGAAAGGAGAACAAACTTGATTAAGTGACTAAGCACTGATGCTGAATAAAAATTGGAGTTAAAAGGACCAAAAGTACTGCTGTCAGTCACCTTATAGCCTGAATTTTTAATGACAGTGAGATTTGATCGACTTGGGACTCAATTCTTGCTCAAGGGAATGAGAAAATGAGACAGGTCCCTATAGCAGATTTGTAGCTGGTTTATGGAGCTACAAATTTGTTATAGGAAGATTAGCAAGTGCTCACATAAAAATTAAAGATCTCGGCGCTTTCTTTTGCTTTGTCAAGCGCTTCAAATAGAAATTCCCATGGTATAGTGCACTGGAAATATCCCCAATCCACTGAATATCGCCGCAGGTGATCTTACATCGCGATTGACGCAGGCGATGTGGTTCGTGCTCAACGGAGTACTGATAGTTTCTCGGGGTAGTAAATATGGCTTTGTGGATGAACTTGAGCCACTATTTCACACCGGCCGCCGTGTCCGCCTGACTCACGGCCGATTCAGATGAACTCACCGGAGTTAGCCACCTATCGGCCATGCTCCACGTGCCTTTGTGTCTTACCACGTCGCAGTAGCTCGTATTACACATGTCCGGTGATCGCCGGTGAGCTCGCCACGGTGAAAGCCACCAATCTCTTGCGACAGTGCTCTCCTCTCTCTCCGACCGCCACCACGCCATCTCAAATTCACGGGCCATCGCTCGGGGATCCTATAAATTGAGCATGCCGTCGGCTCCGCAAGGTAGTCAAGCAACCAATACACCAACTCGTGCCTCAAATCGTCCACCAGAGCTCGCCAGTTCAAGATTTCCCCCAAATTGGTCCAGAGCACCGCGCGAAGTGACCTCGCCGTGGTCAGCATGCTACAGGTCTGTTCATGTCCTCTGCTCTCTTGTTTCAGTACCCTTATGTGCCCTTGATGCTCTTCGACCCGACCGATTAAGCTAGAACCCATTAGATCATCGGGAACACTTTGAATTATCCCCGGATTGCGCGGTCACCGTGAGCAGAGAGGTTGGCAGCTCAAACCGTGCAATTGATCGAGGGGAAATGTTTGTTAGATGTTGAATTAGCTATCAACCAAGTTAGAGCACCGGCCATTGCGTGTCTTGGCCAGTACAGGCTCACTGGAGCTCGGTCTGCCGTCGTGCTGCGTCGTGGACCAAGAGCTGTGAAGAAATAGAAATACAAGGGGGGTTTTTTGTAGCTGTCAGTGAAACGCAGGAATAGTGCTGCGACCCCTTTTCAAGTTGTTCAAATCGCCAAGGTCCTATGTGCAAAATTAACCACAAGGGCTGCGGGCGCGCGTGTGTTCTCCCTTCTGTAGGCCGACTTGGGCTGAATTGAGCTCAATACTGTTCATTAGTTACTCTTTTTCTTTTCTGCCAAGATTAGAGAATTCCTAGAAAATTGTAAAAAATGCTAAAAATATGGGACCAATTTTGTTGAACTCCTAAATTCCTATAGTATTAAATAAAAATAGTTTTAGGATTTTTCGTCCAAACAAGGAATTATGTAGTATTTAAAAGTGCTTAAACCTATACTCTTGGAATTTTAGAAATTACTTAATAACTCCAAAAATCACCAACCTTTCTGGATAAGCCTAAAATGATATTTAGAAACCTTGGGCGAAGTTTGGCTTGATTTGGATAATGTTTGATACCTAAACCCAAAAACCCTAATCTTCTAAGTAGTGTGTGCCCTATGAACTAAAATACTCACTCCAAAAACCCTAGTTTCCTGGAGTACCGTGAATGAAGATTGTATTCAAGACCTGATATGATGTACCTTTATTATTGCATTTTCATAAGAATTACATGAGCATTCATGGTTATATATGATATATAGAGAACGAAGAAGAAGTAGTGGTTGAAGAAGAAGAAGTTGCACCACCACCACCTGAAGACCCACCTGTCGGGAACTACTTTTATTTCGATATTTGTGGAGCAGAGCCCGACTCTCCTATAACACAAGGCAAGCCCCGGTGCATTTGCCACCTCCTTGCTATTTTAAAATCTTTCTCACTTGCTTGATGCATTAGGTGATAGGAGTTGTGTGCTAAACAATTGATGCATTTCCTTCCTTGGAAGTTTGATTGCCTTTCGTTGATCACCTATTTTATAAAAAGGTTTTTCTTATGCTTAGTCTTGCTCTAGAAAAAAACAAAATGTTTTGTTTTGACAAAAAAATGATGCTTCAAGTGGGATGGGCTGTTTTCAAAAGTAAAACTGGATGGTGGATCCATCATGACCATGATGGGTTTAACATCGGAAAAGATGTACCTCTGTCAGGTACCAAACTTTGGTTGAAATGATAAAGTTGAGACCAGGCGGGTGACTTGCACGAGAAGAGAGTCTCGGTGTAGTGTCTCCGTCTTAGTCGATTAAGGACCGTCTCGATGTAGGCTTGCTGATCGAGGACCTTTTAACTGGTCACATGCCTCATCATGGGTAAGCTTTGCCTCGGGCAGACTAATACCAGAATAAGACAACACACAATGGGAGTGGAGAGATGGCGAGAGTAGCGTGTACCCTCCGTGGAAAGAGGCTGGACGGTGGTGTATCTGTGCTCTCGGTCGGCGTGAACCTGATCTGGTCTTAAGAACCCTGGTGGCAAGTTGACATATGCAAGGGTTAAGTGCTACATATGTCATGTGATTGGAGATCCCCAGCTGGGTATTAATTGATTCGGATCGCTATTACTTCTCGGACATGAAGATATGGTCACTGCCCTACACGTAGCATTCCAGTGAACAAAAAGGGTTGATGAAAGGATGGCTAGTATAGGCCAAGTGCTTGAACTAGGGTAGAAATAACTCTAGATGCAGGCAACTTTACTTAACCTGACAAGTAAAAATGGATTTTTAAGGATCCACTATTAGTAAGCATTTTTGCAAACAGAGTCTTGATTCTTGATTCAGCCTTACCTTGACTCCCTCAAGCCAGCATATCCTTGAGAGTCTTTTTCTTTTGACGGCTAAGACTTGCGAAAGTACACTTCATACTCAGGGTTTTCGAACCCATGTTGTTGTAGGTGAGGAAGCAGCAAACTTTTGTTGCTTTTGCTCTAAGGTCGTGCCAAGGGAGGAATCTCAAGAGTGAAGCCTCGGGAGGATGTTGCCCTCCTTTGAAAAAAACTTTACTGTTTAGCGGGAGGGGTTTTGCCTCCTGGGTTTGTAATAATATTACTTCCGCACTCATATATATTACTGGTCTGTAATAACAACACTCTTCCTATATTTTAATGTAAATTAAGTTACTGTAATTGCTTCCGCTTATTCATTCCTCCGATGTGTTGTAATATCTGCGTGACGGGTGAAACGCTCTTGGGAAATGTAAGATACCGAACTTGTCAAGTGATCAGGTGTATCTACGGGGTTGTCCGAGGTCCGTTGGACAAGGATAACTATAGGTGGGCCTAATGACTTGGGAGGTTCCGTCACAGCTGGTATCGGAGCGAAGCCCATCTCTTCATATATTATGAGACATTTCAAAAAAAATTCAAAGACTTATCTAAAGAAAATTTCTTTCATTCTTATCTTACTACTTTCTGAAGTACTTATCTTATAAGACCAGGTAGCAGAGTGCAATGTATAGGAGGTTGTGAATCAACGAAAGTTGATTCTGTAATTATGCATGCATCATGTTTAAAAACTATACTAATAAAGTTTTCCCCCTTATGGAGATATGCCGCCACGTATGAGGAAAATTGCGCGTAAGTCCACTAGACCTATTGGCGTACCTCGGCATCAGCTGGCTCCAAGACATGAAGAGAGCAGCAACGCGTAGTACCGACCCTATCGGAGACCTAGAAGCCCAAGTGGAGCAGCTTCGGACGGAGCTACGTCACCGAAACAGGGTGTGGGTAGAAGATGGTCAGCGTATAAATGAGTTGAGAGCTGACGTCAGACATCTACAAGACGAGCTTGCTGGACGGGATTTGGCAATCGATTGGGCTGTCAATTCACGTTCAATTGCTTGGAACCAGGAAGCTAAAGCTCGAGCCCATGTGGATGAGCTCAGCATGGCCCTTGACAGCTTGCGGTGTATTGCAATACTTTACATGAGGAAGTCCATGTACTATATTCGCGACTGCACCCAGACGTACCTGCTAACCCTGTTGGAATGGGAGTCGGACCCTCAAGAATAGCAGGTAAAGCACTTGGTGGGGAATTGGACCTTTTCAAGCCCCCTCCTTCTATGAACCTTGCTAACGAACGGTCCCCTACAATAGACAGTGAAGCAACCAAAGACGATAAATACTAGAGTAATATAGTTTAGATATAATACTAATGTAAAATAGGTAATGAAGTCATGTTGTACATATGAGTCTGTATCATTACATCTTGGTAATGTAAATGATGGTGTGTATCAGCATGTTATATTTTCCCAAATATTTCTTTGCTTCATATGCCATCCAGGACTCGTGCACATGATGGCGCGGGTACTTCCCGTGGTCGGGAAGACATGCCCAATCCACCGCCGGTACCGCCAACGTTGGCCGAGGCTATCGCTGCCTTGGTCAATGCAACCGCTGACAACACCCGCTTTTTGCGTGAAATGGCGGGAAATCAATTTCAGCAACAAGGCGAAAGGGCATATCCGCAGGGACCCGTGAAACTTCATACCTGGATTTCTCGGAAACCCGTCCCTCACTCTTTGTTAAAGCCGAAGACCCTCTAGAAGCCGACGAATGGGTACGAGTTATAGAGCAGAAATTTGGACTCATCCGCTGCACTGAAACCCAGAAGTCGTTGTTTGCGACTCAACAGCTAAGGGGCCCCGCCAGTACTTGGTGGGGAAATTATGTGGCCATTCATCCTGTCAGACATCAGGTCACGTGGGATGAATTTAAATTAGCGTTTCGTGAGCACTATATTCCACAAGGAGTGCTGCACATGAAACAGGAGGAATTCATGCGACTCAAGCAAGGAGGAGATACTGTCATGCAGTATCTCAACAAATTCAATCATTTGTCCCAGTATGCAATTGATCAAGTAAATACTGACCAGAAAAAGAGGAATTGTTTCATGAGAGGCCTCAACGACCAGCTTCAAAGAAAGATGGCCACTTGCCTAGATCTCTCCTACAGCAGGGCTGTCAGCACAGCGCTGGCAGTAGAAGCAAAGAACACGGGCCAAGGAAAATCGAAGGGATTCGGAGGTGACAAGCCCAATCACGGGCCCAAAAAGCGACCAAGGTTGGTAATCCGACCTTTCAATCAAAACCGTTCTTCACCTCGCCCACCCTCCTACCCATTTAAACAACCTATCTTCATTCGCCCTGCCACTGTCCCCACTTCAACAAATCAGCCGAGTGCCCCTGGTGCTCGTTTCCCTTCCCTCCCTAGTTCCTCAACTGGCTGCTTCAATTGTGGGAAGTTTGGACATTTTATCAAAGACTGCCCATATCTGAGGCAGAACAAATTCAACAATCAGCAGAACTCAGGGAGTTTAAATCAAGGCATGGGAAACACGACAAATAATGCAGCGGGCAAGAATATAAAGAAGACTGGGCGAATATACTACACACAAGTGGCCACTACACCGGAGGGAGAGCCGGTTATAATGGGTACGTTTCTTGTGGCCAATCACCCAGCAGTCATTCTCTTTGATTCTGGTGCTTCGCATACATTCATAAGCAAGAAATTTGTGGAGAAATATTGCATTCCTTGCATTGAATCAAGGGAAGGGTTTATTATTCATTCGCCTGGGGGACAAATATTCACTAAAGAAGTGGCTTTCCATGTGCCCGTAACATTGGATGAACGGGACTTTCCCACCAATATGATTGTTCTGAAAGGCCAAGATATAGATGTAATTCTGGGCATGAATTGGTTAGCCCAGCACAAAGCTATCCTCAATACTGATTTAAGAACCATCAAGTTGAGCTATGGCCATGAAGAAGTTCTTTTGTCCATCCCTGTAGCTGTTCCGACTAAACCATTTGGCAGAGTTTATGAAGCAACCATACCGGAGATCCAAGATATTCTGGTAGTGTGTGAGTTTCCGGACGTCTTTCCGGAAGATCTACCTGGATTACCTCCCGAAAGAGATGTAGAGTTTGTGATTGAACTAAAGCCCGGTGCGGCTCCTATTTCTAGAAGGTCGTACCGAATGCCTCCAAATGAGTTGGCAGAGCTCAAGGCTCAATTCCAAGATCTACTGGAGAAGGGATTCATCCGGCCTAGTTCGTCACCTTGGGGATGTCCAGCAACTTTGTCAAGAAGAAGGATCAAATGGTTCGAATGTGCATGGACTACAGACCCCTTAATGAGGTCACAATCAAGAACAAGTACCCTCTTCTCCGGATTGATATTTAATTTGATCAGCTTACCGGAGCTCGGGTATTTTACAAAATTGACCTCAGGTCGAGCTATCATCAGATCGGTATCCGACCCGAAGATATACCCAAGACCGCATTTACTACGTGGTACGGATTATTCGAATATTTGGTTATGTCTTTCGGATTAACAAATGCTCTTGCCCACTTCACATATCTAATGAACTCGGTATTTATGCCCGAGTTGGACAAGTTTGTGGTGGTCTTCATTGATGATATCTTGATTTATTCCAAGAATGAAGAGGAGCATGCTCATCATCTATGGATCATATTAACGCGCTTAAGGGAGCATCAATTATATGCTAAATTCAACAAGTGTGCGTTTTGGCTGGAGGAAATCCAATTTCTGGGACACGTATTGTCTGCAAAGGGGATTGCGGTTGATCCCAGCAAGGTCAAGGATATTCTAGAGTGGAAACCGCAAACCACTGTGCATCAGGTTCGAAGTTTCCTTGGACCGGCTGGTTATTACCGCCGATTTATCCCGGATTTTTCTAAGCTTGTGAAGCCAACCACAAGTTTATTAAAGAATGATACAAAATTCAACTGGTCCTCAAGATGCAACGAATCCTTCGAGCAGCTGAAGGTATTATTGACCACTGCTCCAGTATTGGCTCAACTGGACATTGAAAAGCCTTTTGATGTGTATTGTGACGCATCAGGCAGTGGCCTTGGATGTGTCTTGATGCAAGAGGGCCGAGTTATACCATATGCTTCACGACAGTTGCGCCGGCATGAGGAACATTATCCAACTCATGACTTAGAATTAGCTGTTGTGGTTCATGCCCTTAAAATATGTCGTCATTATCTGCTGGGAAATATCTGTCATATATATACGGATCATAAAAGCTTGAAGTCCATTTTTACCTAGTCAGAACTAAATATGAGGCAGAGGAGATGGCTTGAGCTGATTAAGGATTATGAATTGGAGATTCACTATCACCCATGCAAGGCCAACATGGTGGCAGATGCACTAAGTCGCAAGGCTTCCTGCCATTGTCTTACAGTGAAAACTTCTGACATCACATTATGCCAAGAAATGGAGAAATTAAACCTGGGAATGATTCAACATGGAACCTTAAATCAATTGAAGCTTGAGTCAATTCTTCTGCAAAAGGTTATTGATGCACAAAGAAGTGATGAGGGTATGAGATATATTCATGAGAAAATAAAAGCCGGTAAAGCAAACTGTTTTAGAAAGGATGATCAAGGCATTCTATGGTTTAATAACCGCATAGTTGTGCCTAAAGATGATGATGTCCGCCAGCAAATTTTAGATGAAGCACATCTTAGTCGATATTCCATTCATCCCAGAAGTACTAAGATGTATCATGATTTAAAGCAACATTATTGTTGGACAAAAATGAAGATAGAAATTGCACGCTATGTGGCGAAATGTGACACCTGTAGACGTGTCAAAGCCATACACATGAAGACTGCTGGTCCACCGCAATCTTTGCCTATCCCGACTTGGAAATGGGAGGAAATTAGCATGGACTTCATTGTGGGATTACCCAGGACAGAAAAAGGGTTTGATCCTATCTGGGTTATTATTGATCGACTTATAAAGATCGCCCACTTTCTCCTAGTCAAGGTAAAGTATACAGTGGCCACATATGCGGAACTATATATAGCTCGTATTCTCAGTCTGCATGGGATCCCAAAAACAATTGTGTCGGACCATGGACCGCAATTCGTATCCAAATTCTGGGAGGTACTCCACAAAGCTCTGGGTACTAAGTTGCTCCATAGTTCGGCCTATCATCCTCAAATCAGTGGGCAGACTGAAAGAGTAAATCAAATACTCGAGGACATGTTACGGGCATGTGTTCTAGAATTTCCGCAGAAATGGGATGACTGTTTACCGTTGGCGGAGTTTTCATATAACAACAGTTATCAAGAAAGTATCAAGATGGCACCCTTTGAAGCTTTATATGGACGACGATGCCGTACTCCATTAAATTGGTCTGAACCAAGGGAAAGGTGGTTCTTCAGGCCTGATATGGTTAAAGAAATGGAAGAAAAAGTTCAACGAATTATACATAATTTGAAAGAAGCCCAAGCTCGCCAAAAGAGTTATGTAGACAAACACCGCCAACCCTTGTACTTTCAAGTTGAAGATTATGTGTATTTGAAAGTATCACCAATGAAGGGTGTATCTCGTTTCGGGGTAAAAGGAAAACTTGCACCCCGGTACATTGGTCCATTTCCTATGCTTGAAAGATGCGGACCCGTGGCGTACTGACTCTAACTACCCGAAACATTATCTGCAGTGCATAATGTGTTCCATGTGTCCCA
This sequence comes from Zea luxurians, assembly GCA_029449295.1. NCBI lineage: Eukaryota > Viridiplantae > Streptophyta > Magnoliopsida > Poales > Poaceae > Zea > Zea luxurians. The sequence continues at coordinate 4,359,754 of JAOPSE010000074.1, read as the reverse complement.
ATTGAAGAAGTGTCTTCGGGTTCCAGATCGAACCATTGAAGTGACGGATGTTACCTTGGAACCAGACTTAACATATTCAGAACATCCTATTTGAGTCCTGGATCAAAAGGACAGGGTTACCCGAAGAACTCTCAAATTTTATAAGATACAATGGAACCAACACACTGAAGATGAAGCTACATGGGAAACCCAAGACTTTTTAGAAAGGAATTTCCCAGGCTTTTTAGCTTCATGTAATTTGTGAGATGTGTACGATTATTGTAATAGAGGAATAGACCCCATACCACCCCCTGCCTTGTACAAGAAATAAGGAAATAAAAATATGGCACGTTTCCTTTTCCACTACTTGCCCTAGGATTTTTAATCTCGGGACGAGATTCTTTTATGGGGGGAAGGATGTAACAGCCCTGGTGTTATTGTTAATCAAACTTGAGCATAACATCATGAGCATTAGCATATCATGTGTTTGTTACACTTATAGTGCATTCACTAGGCAAAAATTTCAAATAAGTTGTATTGGTGTGACTTGTTAGGTGTGGAACCCTAGGGTAGGGTACTTAACCCTAAACTAGGCTTAGGGGTGACAATAAAGCCCAAGCATGAGAAAACTTCAAAACTCATTAGAAATGATCATAAGATATCACATTTAATGGACTTGAGTGGCATCCAAACCCTAAAAGTGCCAAAAATCCTGAAAAGACCCCTGGAAAACCGTAAATTAAAACCCTAGGGGGCTAAGTGCAAATTTTGTACACTTTTGGACTAAAGTGCAAAAACAAAGATAATATAACACCACAAACTATGTGCTTCTCATATTCAAGGATTTGCAAGTTAAAAGGTTGGGATTTGGACTTAATTGCAAAAAGTACCTTTTGAACTCCATATGCTTAAGTCAGAAATTTAGTGCATTTGGAACAACTTTGGAACCCTACCTCTCTTAGTTCATGAGGAATTTGCCTAGGGTCAACACATCAAACCTGTAGAGCTATGAAAGGAGAACAAATTTGATTAAGTGACTAAGCACTGATGCTGAATAAAAATTGGAGTTAAAAGGACCAAAAGTACTGCTGTCAGTCACCTTATAGCCTGAATTTTTACTGACACTAAGATTTGATCGACATGGGACTCAATTCTTGCTCAAGGGAATGATAAAATGAGCCAGGTCCCTATAGCAGATTTGTAGCTGGTTTATGGAGCTACAAATTTGTTACAGGAAGATTAGCAAGTGCTCACATAAAAATTAAAGATCCCAGCAGTTTCTTTTGCTTTGTCAGGCGCTTCAAACAGAAATTCCCATGGTACAGTGCACTGGAAATATCCCCAATCCACTGAATATTGCCGCCGGTGATCTTACGCCTCGATTGACGCCAGCGATGTGATTCGTGCTCAACGGAGTACTGATAGTTGCTATGGGGTAGTAAATATCGCCTTGTGGATGAACTTGAGCCACTATTTCACTCCGGCTGTTGTGTCCGCCTGACTCACGGCCGATTTGCATGAACTCACCGGAGTTAGCCACCTATCAGACATGCGCCACGTGCCTTGGTGTCTTACCACTTCGCAGTAGCTCGTATTACACATGTCCGGTGATCGCCGGTGAGCTCGCCACGGTGAAAGCCACCAATCTCTTGCGATAGTGCTCTCTCTCTCCGACCGCCACCGCGCCATCTCAAATTCACGGGTCACCGCTCGGGGATCCTACAAATTGAGCATGTCGTCGATTCCACAAGGTAGTCAAGCAACCAATACACCAACTCATGCCTCAAATCGTCCACCAGAGCTCGCCAGTTCGAGATTTCCCCCAAATCGGTCCAGAGCATCGCGCGAAGTGACCTCACCGTGGTCAGCGTGCTACAGGTCCGTTCATGTCTTCTGCTCTCTTGTTTCAGTACCCTTATATGCCCTTGATGCTCCTCGACCTGACCGATTAAGCTAGAACCCATTAGATCACTGGGAACACTTTGAATTGTCCCCGGATTGCGCGGTCACCGTGAGCAGAGAGGTTGGGAGCTCGAACCGTGCAATTGATCGAGGGGAAGCATTTGTTAGATGTTGAATTAGGTTTCAACCAAGTTAGAGCACCGGCCATTGTGTGTCTTGGCCAGTACAGGCTCACTGGAGCTCGGTCTACTGCCGTGCTGCGTCGTGGACCAAGAGCTGTGAAGAAATAGAAATCCAGGGGGGTTTTTGTAGTTGTCAGTGAAACACGGGAATAGTGTCGTGACCCCTTTTCAAGTTTCTCAAATCGCCAAGGTCCTCTACGCAAAATTAACCACGCGGACGCGGGCGCACGCGTGTTCTCCCTTCTGCAGGCCGACTTGGGCTAAATTGAGCCCAACACTATTCATTAGTTTCTCTTTTTCTTTTCTACCAGGATTAGAGAATTTCTAGAAAATTGTAAAAAAATGCTAAAAATATGGGACAAATTTAGTTGAACTCCTAAATTTCTATAGTATTTAATAAAAATAGTTTTAGGATTTTTAATCCAAACAAGGAATTATGTAGTATTTAAAAGAGCTTAAACCTATACTCCTGGAATTTTAGAAATTACTTAGTAACTCCAAAAATCACCAAACTTTTTGGATAAGTCTAAAATGAGATTTGGAAACCTTGGGTGAACTTTGGCTTGATTTGGACAATGTTTGATACCTAAAGCCCCAAAACCCTAATCTTCTAAGTAGTGCCTGCCCTATGAACTAAAATATTGACTCCAAAAACCCTAGTTTCCTGGAGTACCGTGAAGGAAAATTGTATTCAAGAACTGATATGATGTACCTTTATTATTGCATTTTCATAAGCATTATATGAGCATTCATGGTTATATATGATATATAGAGAACGAAGAAGAAGTAGTGGTTGAAGAAGAAGTTGCACCACCACCACCTGAAGACCCACCTGCCGGGAACTGCTTTTATTTCGATATTTGTGGAGCAGAGCCCGACTCTCCTATAACACAAGGCAAGCCCCGGTGCATTTGCCACCTCCTTGCTATTTTAAAATCTTTCTCACTTGCTTGATGCATTAGGTGATAGGAGTTGTGTGCTAAACAATTGATGCATTTTCTTCCTTGGAACATTGATTGCCTTTCCTTGATCACCTGTTTTATAAAAAGGTTTTTCTTATGCTTAGTCTTGCTCTAAAAAAACAAAATGTTTTGTTTTGACAAAAGATGATGCTTCAAGTGGGATGGGCGGTTTTCAAAAATAAAACTGGATGGTGGATCCATCATGGCCGTGATGGGTTTAACATCGGAAAAGATGTACCTCAGTCAGGTACCAAACTTTGGGTTGAAATGATAAAGCTGAGATCGGGCGGGTGACTTGCACGAGAAGAGAGTCTCGGTGTAGTGTCTCCGTCTGAGTCGATTAAGGACCGTCTCGATGTAGGCTTACTGATCGAGGACCTTTTAACTGGTCACATGCCTCATCATGGGTAAGCTTTGCCTCGGGCAGACTAATACCAGAATAAGACAACACGCAATGGGAGGGGAGAGATGGCGAGAGTAGCATGTACCCTCCGTGGCAAGAGGCTGGACAGTGGTGTATATGTGCTCTCGGTTGGCGTGAACCTGATCTGGTCTTAAGAACCCTGGTGGCAAGTTGACATATGCAAGGGTTAAGTGCTACATATGTCGTGTGATTGGAGATCCCCAGCTAGGTATTAATCGATTCGGATCGTTGTTACTTCTCGGACATGAAGACTTGGTCACTGCCCTACACGTAGCATTCCAGTGAACAAAAAGGGTTGATAAAAGGATGGCTAGTATAGGCCAAGTGCTTGAACTAGGGTAGAAAGAACTCTAGATGCAGGTAACTTTACTTAACCTGACAAGTAAAAATGGATTTTTAAGGATCCAATATTAGTAAGCATTTTTGCAAACAGAGTCTTGATTCTTGATTCAACCTTACCTTGACTCCCTCAAGCCAGCATATCCTTGAGAGTCTTTTATTTTGACGGGTAAGACTTGCGAAAGTACACTTCGTACTCAGGGTTTTCGAACCCATGTTGTTGTAGGTGAGGAAGTAGCAAACTTTTGTTGCTTTTGCTCTAAGGTGGTGCCAAAGGAGGAATCTCAAGAGTGAAGCCTCGGGAGGATGTTGCCCTCCTTTGAAAAACACTTTACTATTTAGCGGGAGGGGTTTTTGCCTCCCGGGTTTGTAATAACATTACTTCTGCACTCATATATATTACTAGTCTGTAATAACAACACTCTTCCTATACTTTAATGTAAATTAAGTTACTGTAATTGCTTTCGCTTATTCATTCCTATGATGTGTTGTAATATCTGCGTGACGGGTGAAACGCTCTTGGGAAAGGTAAGATACCGAACTTGTCAAGTGATCAGGTGCATCTACGGGGTTGTCCGAGGTCCGTTGGACAAGGATAACTATAGGTGGGCCTAATGACTTGGGAGGTTCCGTCACAACAAATATTTTCACGATATATCCATTGTGAGGGCTGGAGGAGAGAGTATTGTTTCTCTTCCCAAAGCAGATGAAGTAGTGGTTTTTAAAAGCTTCATGAAGGCTGGGCTTCGTTTTCCATTGCACAAGATGCTAGTTGAAGTACTGAAGACATTTGAAATATACCTTCATCAACTTACTCCCGAAGCTTTGATTAAAGTGGGGGTTTTATTTGGGCTATGAGGGGCCAAGGGTTAGAGCCAGATGACAGGTGTTTCTGTAATATTCATGAATTATCTTACTAGACGAAGGCAACTGGGAAGGAGCAGTACCATAACAACTTTGGGTGCTACAACTTTGTGCACCGCTCTGACGCTAGGTATCCCGTGCCAACATTTCGGAAGAAATGGTCGGGTTCTTGGATGAAACAATGGTTTTATGTGAAGAATGATCTGAGTGAGATGGAGGATGTGAGGGGAATTATTCAGCGTCCCATATGGTCATGCTTCAGCATTAAAAGGCCGCAATTGCAATTGGGAATGAAGTGCAGGTGTGCTTAATGGCTTTCAACACCATGTGCACTAACATAGGTACCAGGGATTTGGTACATGAATACATTGCTTACAAGGTATGGCCTCTTGTGAATGACTGGGAGATACTGAAAGAAACTGCTGCTGACTCCATCCAAGGTGGTTTGGTTTATCTAAGATACACCTTCCGGTATAGGAGCCAATTTGACGAGCCAAATGACGATTGGCTAGAGGTTATTGAGGCAACCAGTGATGAGCTGCTAGGTGCCTACACGAAGGCAGCGGACGAAGCCTTGATCATTGCCTTTGGTGCTCGAGGAAAAAAGAGACTGAATAGAGTTTTTGATATGATTGGGTTTGTTTATCCTGACTATTGTTTTCCTGCTCGAAAACAAGGAGGGAAGATAAAAATTGCCACTTCAACCTCTTCCAGTGCATCAAAGCCGAAGAAAGCTAAGGTGCTGACCCATAGGCTGAAGCTACATTCCTTAGAAAAGACTGTTGCAGTGCCTACGATAGAGAAGGTGAAGGTTATTGAAAGTGCCGAAGCTATCCCCTTAGCTACGGAAACAGCTCTGGCCATGCCAGTCGAAGCTAGTGTTGATTCGGTAGAAGAGCCGGGAACAAAGAAAATGACAAAAGAACAGCCAAAACTGCTGAGTCCCCCAATTATGACAGGATTGCTGCGGCTATCAACTACTACAACAACGACTTCAAGGAAAGGAGAATGGCTAGTGTTTTGGATGCTGTTTTAGAATCCATGAAAACGCCAACTCCTGCTTCTGCCGAAGCTCTTGACGAGAAAATTGAAGATGCAAAAGGAGTGGTCACTGCAAGCGCTCCTTCTATTCATGTTGAAGCAGGACCTTCGGGAGCTGCGCCAGTAAAGCTGGTGGGAGAGAGTCTTCTAGAAAAGCCCACGTCACCTTTTCTTGAAGCAGTTTCCCAGGATGATTTGAACTATATTGTTTGACATGCCTCGGGAAAGCAGCTATCAGCAGATCAATTTACTGAAGTGCAACACTATGCTAAGGAGCTGAAATACCTCCAAGGGTCCTTGGTATACGGAGGAGACAACGAAGATGACTTCCTTTACTGTCTACCAGATAGTAAGGAGATCAATGTTTGCCGTGAAATGATGGACAACATGGGGGTATCCAAAGCTTGAGCTTGGTCTATCTGCAATGATGAAGGATCAGCTTGCGGATAGCCTTGCCTACAACAACTTGAAGGTTTGTATACTTTGGCTTCTCATTTTGTAAATTTTACTATGATGAACTATTTTGTGGTAATTCTTATCGTTATTATTTGTTCACTCTTTGTTTCCCAGGGTTTAATTTTAAGTAAAGCTTTAAAAGCTCAAAAATATGTAGAAGATGAAAGCAGCCAAAAAGAAATTGGAAACCTTCATTCGGAGGTTATAACATTGGGAAATGAAGCTCTTGGAAAGGATAAGATCCTACTCTCTTTGGTGGAGAAATTAAAATCTAGTGAAGCCAGACTTTCTAGCATTTCAGAAGCAGAGCCGAGGATGAAGGCTGAAGAGAGGCAATTGAAAGACGCGAAGCGCATTGCTGACTTGGAGTATGCGCTGTCCACCCAAGTGGAATTGCACAGAACCGGAGTTCAAGAATTAGAAAAGAATCTTGACGAAGTAATTGGAAATTTCAATGTGGAACAAACAAAGCGTGAGATATCTGACATGAACGATTAAGTGTGCAGAAAAATATTGAGGAACTTCGTCAAGCTAAAGAGGAATGCTACAATATTGCTCAGGAATGTGCTAATAATTTAAAAAATAGTTTTACTAAGGTTGGCACATTCTCCTCAGAGCAGAACTTTATCTGCGTGATCTTGACGGGGTTATCCGGTGGATTAACAGTGAAGCCGAAGCTTTTGAGGAGATTCTCAGTGATAGTGGTGACTTCTGCGCTTTTGCGGGCGCCCGTGGGGCCATGTCGGTCCTTGAAAAGGTCAGCTGCGAACATGTCAAGGTTGTGGTTTAGCCAGGATTTTCGCTCTCAGCCAATGATATTAGAAACCCTTCGGCCGAAGCCACTGCACTAGGTGGAAAGTTTTATTCCGAAGTATGGTTGAACGGTGGCCGAGAGATAGCTGACGAAGCTATTAGAAAGAAAGAGAAGGAATCTCATGACACCTTGGAAGAGGCCAGAAGAACTGAAGAAACCGCTGAACGTGCCAGACTTGTAGGTATATCTATCATAACTTAGCTTCGTAAATTATTTTTAGCTTTGGTACTAACACACACTTGTATTCTTGTGCAGCTGAGCTCTCTCCCCATCTAGAACCATACGATCCTGAAGCTGATCTATCTCTGAAGGGGGCGCTTGACATAATTAGAATAGCTAACAAAGTTGTTGACGAAGCTGTCAACACACTACTAGACAAAGCTGCTAGCAAAATTTTAAAAGATGACTAGGGCCTGTCTATCGATAATTTAGGATCTTTGCACGTAGTTACGTTTTTGTAAGAAAAATTACCAACTATTTGTATATTTAATGATGTAATATATTTCTTTATGAGGCGTGAAACTTTCGCACGTACCGTTTTTGAGCCGCAGGCAAAAAAACACCTTCCCTTCTTTTCACGCTTCATAAAGAAAGAAAGAAATCCCCCTTCTTTGCTGAAGCAACTTTGAATATCTTGTCGTGAATGTTGCATGTGAATACCATTGGAGAAAGCACAAACCTTGTATAAAAACACCTCTGCCAAAGGCACGGATCTTGTGCTATTGATTCATTCTTTCGTGACTCTTTGTCGAAGGTAGATCTAACCTCATGGGTTAGTCGGTATGTTTGAAGGAGAAATTTTCCTTCTTTTTCTACTGCTTCTATCGATGCAAAATGATGTATGATGGGATGTTATGCAATATGATGTGATGATATGATGCAAATGATGTTTATGCACAAATCATAAAAAATAAGATTCTGCATCCCCTTAGGAAAGACTTTGGAGCTAAGCTCTGCATCCTCTTAGGAACGACTTTGGAGCTTCTTCACCTTTTACTTAGGTGGTATTTCAGCTCTGCATCCCCTTAGGAACGACTTTGGAGCTTCTTCACCTTTTATTTAGGTGGTATTTTAGCTCTACATCCCCTTAGGAACGACTTTGGAGCTTCGTCACCCTTTCTGTTACACTCGATGATGTAACCCCAGATTCATTACAACAGGCTAAAGGTTGAACCTTCTTATATTGTCTTCGGAGAGAAAAAAATTGTCGGCGTTTCGAACCCGGGGGGTCCCTGGACCGACGAGTAAATTGTCGCCGCGTGCCCCAGCCCAGATGGGTCGGAGCGAGACGGAGCGCGAAGGGGGGAAGAAGCCGGAGGGAGACGGGCATGAAAGGTGAAATCCCGCGGCCTTCGTGTTTGTCCCGCGCTCAGGTCGGGTGCGCTTGCAGTAGGGGGTTACAAGCGTCCACGCGGGAGGGAGCGAGCGGCCTCACGCGAGCGCCGTCCCGTCCTTCCCCGCACTAGTACAATTTGGCTCTATACAAGCGGTAGGATTTTTACATCACAGGCGGTTCGGTTAGAAAACCGCCTGTGATGTCCCAGGCGGTTTAGTACGCCTGTGATGTAATAGTATCACAAGCGGTTTTTGTTTAGGACCGCCTGTGATGCTCTATCCTTTTCACAAGCGGACCCTAAGACAAAACCGCCTGTGATTGTAAAAATATGAAAATACAATTTAAATATGAAAATAATTTTAATTTTTAACAGAAATATGCAAATACAATTTAAATGAATTAATATTTAATTTTTAACAATAATATGCAAATACAATTTAAATGAATTATAATAGCACACATAGATAACTAGAGAGATTTTAAATTAATTGGCAACCACAATTCATAGTCGATCATACATGATAACAAATACAATTTGATTCATACAATTTTTCATGAACTACCATTTTTCCGCATGTATGGCTTTAAGTTCTTATCAATTTTCTTTTCCACTCGCTTGATTCTCTCTGGACCGTTAAAGACGAACATCTCTTCATACTTATTGTATTCCTCATCTTGGTCTCCCACATTCTCAACTCCAACAATTTTTTGCTTTCCAGAAATAACTACATGCATCTTCTCATCTGCTGGATCGAGTACATAGAACACTTGTGCAACACATTCGGCGAGAACCCACGGGTCATCTTTATATCCTACTTTCTTTAAGTCTACCAGTGTGAGTCCGTAGTTATCCACTATCACCCCCACGGGATGTTGTACCCATTGGCACTTAAACAAGGGTATTTTCATGCTTGGGCCATAATCAAGTTCCCATATTTCCTCTATGAATCCAAAATATGTGGTCTTCTGTCCATGTAGGTCAAAAGCATCGATACGAACACCGCTATTTTGTGCAACACTTTTCATGTCTTTTGATTTAGTGTAGAATGTGTACCCATTGATGTCATATGCTTGCCATGATGTCACAAAACACGATGGCCCAGAAGCCAAATTCTTCATTGTTTTCTCATCCGAAGAGTCTCCGAATGGGATGTTTTTGTCCATTAACCATTCGCTGAAACGATGTTTGTGCTCCCTCATGATCCAGTCCTCTGTGCGGTTCTGATTTTCTTTACGAAGCTCATTCAGGTGTTCCTCTATGTAAGGCTCGGCTATCGTGAGATGTTGTAGTACACTACCATGAGCACAATGTACTAGCTTGTAATCCTCAACGCGAAAAGTTTTCTTGCCCATTCTCCCTCTCCCACATAGTTTACCCTCATGTTTAGGTACAGGCACACCTATCATTGTTCCGTCACTGATGTAATCTATACAGCTCTCAATCACTTCTTCTGTAGTGTATCCCTCCATGATTGAACCCTCTAGGTGAGCGCGATTTCGCACATAACCTTTTAATACTCCCAGGTATCGCTCCAACTGAAACATATGATGTAAATATAGTGGCCCTAATATTTTTATCTGATCCACGAGATGTATGATTAGGTGTACTTGCATATCAAAAAATGATGGAGGAAAACACATTTCAAGCTTGCACATAGTCTCGATGATGTATGCCTTTAGATAGTCCAAGTCTTCTAAAGTTATTACTTTTTGTGAAACCGCATTGAAAAAGTAACACAAGCGTGTGATGACAACTTTGACATGCTCTATTTCGAGGGCTCTTACCGCAATTGGGAGGAACACCGTCATCATCACATGGCAGTCATGAGAGTTGTAGCCAAATAGAGACAAGTCCTTCATCCTGACTAGTCTGCTGATATTGGATGAGAAACCTGTGGGCACTTTGACCCCACGCAAACATTTGCAAATCTTTGTTCTCTCCTCAACTGACAAGTTGTAGCTAGCTGGGGGGAGGTAAGGCTTCCCTTTGCAAACATGTGTGTGCTTCTCTTCTCTTAGGTGGGGTGCTAAATGATCTTAGTAGCCGACGTAAGAGAAGAGAAGCGCACAGATGAAGCCGGGGCGGCTTTAAATTTTGTGACCACACATCCGGACAGAGTACACCGGCTCACCATCGTCTGGCCCCTTAACAAGCTCGCAGACGTCCCCAGCCCGAAGGTCGTTTGATGTCACCAAATGTTTCCCGCCCTCGGTGAAGCCCACAAATAACGGGAGGTGGTAGACTACAGGGCTTAATCTCTTCTTGGGGTCCTTCAGCATTATAACATCACAGCCATGCCTTCTCTGTCTAACTGCATTGGAAAGTGCCTTTTCTCCAAGTTCCCTTATTGATGGAACCAGTATATCAGACTAACAGTATATCCCTTTATCGATGGAACCAGCTTGAATGGCAGACAACGAGCAGCCTAGTATGGATGTGGTCTGCACCGGTGCGTCTAACAAAGTTGATGAAGACGCGACCAAACTTGAATGGCAGACAACGAGCAGCTCCAGTGAAGGGAGCGGGGAGGATAGTTCTAGTGACGACAATCCTTGTACTCCTATACCTCCAAGGAAGAAAAAAACATCAGATGAGCTTGATGCTGACTATATTCCCAACGATGAAGAGGTAAATAGAAATATGTCGACTATATTGTAAAATAATGTTCATATATGAAAGGCCATTAATTTTTTCACTATATAGATTTCAAATGAAGAGAAGAAAGAGGATGCATCTTCTACACGAAACACGGAGGATGCTCCGATGCCTGAATCATCCGTTTCACATAAGCGGAAACGAGGGCGACGAGGTCCAAATCAGATGAAAGAAGGTGCAGTTATGTATGTAACAAAACTAAATGCAGAGGGGTTTCCTGAAGAACCACTTGACGTGGTTACAAAGTTTCGAAATTCCTGCGGGGCTACTGTTAGAGATATAGTGCCAATCACACTTCAAAAATGGAAGGATTTAGATGAAGACACCCGCAACAAGCTATGGGCTAAGTTGTCTGAGTCATTCAAGTTCCCAAAAGGCACAGAGGATGCAGTAAGGAAGTCGATGCTCTCTGTTATGGCCAAGATGTTTCGTGGGTGGAAGGCCGAGATGAATAGGGACTTTGTTAAGAAGAATAAGGTTCCTCCGCCCAAGAAAATGGGGAAAATCACTCAAGCTCAGTGGGAGGAATTATGTATGCGAATGGATGTCGTGTCACCTTCCATTACATGGTCAATCGTGAGGATGTAAGTTCGCTATCATTGTCTATATTGCAATTTTTATGTTATATTGTTGCTCATCACATTACTCTTAGCACCGATTGCTTTTTGCTTTCATTGCAGGTTCCTAAATCTAAGATCAATGCTGAATGGTTAGAAAGAGATATGGTTTCCACCGGCGTGGCTAAGGTTGTAAGAGACTTGCTTTACTTTATGCGCCGTAAAGTTCTTCATCAACAAGGGCTATTCTACAATGTAAATGGAAATTTGCAAAAATTCCCAGAACTAAGTTTGTACACAATATCACACAGTGTTTAGGTCTTTAGTTAGGAACTTTAGATGTTTAGTTGTCTATGGAACTTTGAGATGTTGAGTTGTTATGCAACTTGATGTGTATAAATCTGTGTATGATGGAACTTGATATATATGTGGATGAATCTGTGTATGGAACCTGCTATAGAACTTGTTTGAATCTTTGTATGATGAATATGTGTTTGAATCTGTGTTTGAATCTGTTATTAATTCTGTTTCTGTATATGAATCTAGAAAATATATATGAATCTGCTTCTGTATATGAATCTGGGAAATACAGGCGGCTTATAATTAAAACCGCCTGTGATGTGTCTCTATCACAGGCGGTTCTTTTAAACCGGACCGCCTGTGATGTGTGACTATCACAGGCGGTTCTTTTAAACTGGACCGCCTGTGATGTGTGTCTATCACAGGCGGTTTTTGATTGACCGCCTGTGATGTTGTTTTACATCACAGGCGGTGCACCACAAGCGGTTCCTGGAACCGCCTGTGTAGAGGCTAACCGGACCGCCTGTATAGAGGATACTTGTAGTAGTGCCGCGCGGCCCACCCTCGTAAGAGGGCCCTGGTCCTTCCTTTTATAGGCGCAAGGAAAGAATCCAGGTGTACAATGGGGGGTGTAGCAGTGTGCTAACGTGTCTAGCGGAGGAGAGCTAGTGCCCTAAGTACATGCCATCGTGGCAGCCGGAGAGGTTTTGGCACCCGGTTCGTGTGATGTCGTGGCCGTCGGAGGAGCGCCGGAGCCTGGCGGAAGGACAGCTGTCGGGGCTGTCGAGTCCTTGCTGACGTCCTCTTGCTTCCGTAAGGGGGCTGAGAGCCGCCGTCGTCATAGAGCGTGCGAGGCGCCATCATTACTCGTATAGCAGAGCGAGCCAGATGGGACGCCGGTCTTGTTCCCCGTAGCCTGAGTCAGCTTGGGGTAGGGTAATGATGGCGCCTCCTGTGACATGGTCGGTCCGAGCCCTGGGTTGGGCGAGGTGGAGGCTCCTCCGAGGTCGAGGTTGAGTCTGTCTTCCGAGGCCGAGGTCGAGTCTGAGCCCCTGGGTCGGGCGAGGCGGTGACCGTCGGCTGAGGCTAGGGCTGAGTCCGAGCCCTGGGGTCGGGCGAAGCGGAGTTCGTCGTCCTTCAGGGCTGAGCCCGAGTCCGAACCCTGGGGTCGGGCGAAGCGGAGTTTCGTCGTCTTCCGGGGCTGAGCTCGAGTCCGAGCCCTGGGGTCGGGCGAAGCGGAGTTCGTCGTCTTCCGGGGCTGAGCCCAAGTGCGAGCCCTGGGGTCGGGCGAAGCGGAGTTCGTCGTCTTCCGGGGCTGAGCCCGAGTCCGAGCCCTGGGGTCGGGCGAAGTGGAGTTCATCGTCTTCCGGGGCTGAGCCCGAGTCCGAGCCGTGGGGTCGGGCGAAGCGGAGTTCGTCGTCTTCCGGGGCTGAGCCCGAGTCCGAGCCCGAGCCCTGGGGTCGGGCGAAGCGGAGTTTCCTATGGCGCCTGAGGCCAGACTTGGCTGCTGTCAGCCTCACTCTGTCGAGTGGCACATCAGTCAGAGCGGCGCAGGCGGCGCTGTCCTCTTGTCAGGCCGGTCAGTGGAGCGGCAAAGTGACTACGGTCACTTCGGCTCTGTCAACTGGAGGGCGCGCGTAAGGATAAAGGTGTCAGGCCACCTTTGTATTAAATGCCCCTGCGATTTGGTCGGTTGGCGTGGCGATTTGGCCAAGGTTGCTTCTTGGTGAAGACTGGGCCTCGGGCGAGCCGAAGGTGTGTCCATTGCTGGAGGGGGTCCTCGGGCGAGACGTAGATCCTCCGGGGTCGGCTGCCCTTGCCCGAGCTGGGCTCGGGCGAGGCGTGATCACGTCCCTCGAATGGACCGATCCTTGACTTAATCGCACCCATCAGGCCAGACATGGCACGGCGTCAAATCGATGACTATAAGGTTTCTGATACGACTGCCCTATGCCTAACACACTAACACTGAGTTTGTCTCTAAACAACCCGGCTACCTCGTCCCTAATTCTTTCCACCATGTCTCACGGTCCTCCATTAAATTTGTGGGTGGAAATCTCAAGTTGCCTGACATCATTCTATTGGCTTTCCTCCCAGAGATGTCCAAGATGTGTCCTAGGTGTCCTATTAATGCCACCACCTCTTGCTCTACATCTCTCAGGCTCTCTGGTGGTCGAAGAATATTTAGCTCTGTGTTCATGAGGTGGCATGGCATGGATATAATATGTCGTCAGTGGGGCACTATAGTGTTGCTGCGATGGGTGCGGGAACTATGTATATTGTGCAACTCTCAATTCTGCATATGCATACCCGGATGGTCCCGCGTAAGGGGTCGGACGATCCACGATTCGGGCCCAATGGTTCAAGGGTATATCCGAACTGTCCGGCCGTATATGGTGCTTCCTAGGTGGTTTCATACCTGAACCATTCGTCGTAAGGGGCCGGGCGATCCACGATCAGGCCGAATGGTCCAGGGTTGTACCCGGACGATCCGGTCATGCATGGTGTTGTAAGGAAAATGGACCCTAGGCCAATTAGCTCAATAAGTTTTGGTGTTTGATGATCAACACAACATGTGGACAAATGTGTTTGCTAGTGTTTATGTTTGTAGTTCATAGGATGCTAATGTTACTTGGACCAAGGCATTGAGAAAAGCAACACCTCAAAAGAAGACATTATGAAGATAAAGTGAAGTCCAAGAAACAAAGGAAGTGCTACCTGCGGACTGTCTGGTCTGGAGCACAGGAATGTCTGATGGCACACCGGACTATCCAGTGCCACACGTCGGACTGTCCGGTGCACCAGGAACAATAGCACCAACGGCTAGTTCAAGTGGCACTGTGGAGAGAAGACCACTGGACTATCCGGTGTGACATCCGGAGTGTCCAGTGTAAAAAGGCTGTGCGCCATCGGTGGCCTGCGGTGTCAGACCAACGGCTAGGCGCACCGAACAGTGAATAGTGCGTTGTTCGGTGCACCACCGGACTGTCCGGTGTGTCGCAGAGAGCACAACTTTTCTCTAACGGCTAGTTTTGTGTTGGGGGCTACAAATACACCCCCAACCGACCATTCTAATGTGTGGGAGCCCAAGCAACATAACAAGGCATATAGTAGACATTTCCAAAAGCTCATACACTCAAGTGCTTAATAGAATCACTCGATGATTAGCGTAGGTGCTTTGTGAAGTGATTAGGTTAGTTAGACCGCTTTAGCGCTTGCTCTAGGTGAACCCTAGTCAGTTGAGTGAGTTTAGAAAAACCACACAACCCCTTAGCTCTTGTGCGAGCCATTGTAATTGTACCGAGTGAGGCGAGAGTCTTACAAGACCATGACAACCATGTTTGTGTCACGGCCGCCACCGTGTACCGGAGGGAACGAGGTCCGCGGCATTTCGGTCGAAAGCTCAATAGTGGAGACGGTGGGGAGCGTCCGAGAGGAGCCGAAAGAGGAGCACCACTTGCGTGTGGAGAAGGCCCGAGACTCTCTACGGAGTTACTTGACCGTGGTGCTTGGCCCTCGCGTGGGCTTCCCTTTGTGTAGGGGCACCAACGAGTATTAGTCCGGACCTTGCGTGGTTCTAGATACCTCGGTAAAAATACCGGCATCATCCACGAGAGTTTGCATCTCTACCTTGCTCTTTAGTTTCCGCATTTACATTAAACATTTAAGTTTCAATCTTGTATTCATACCTATATTGTTTAGGATTGAAACTTAGCCATTGCTGTAGAGATAGCAACACTTAGACAAAACCTAGTTTGCACATTCTAGTTTGATTAATTGCATAGGTTTTTCTCTAGGGATTTATTTGTGGCCTAGTTTAGTAAAAGTTTTAGAAGTCCTAATTCACCCCCTCTTAGGTGTCACCTGTTTCCTTCAATTGGTATCAAAGTCTAGTTTGGCTCATTTTGAAACACTTTAGCTTCACCGCTAAAAGAGCCGACGCTTTTTAGAGGAAGGGAAGAATACCCATAGGCCACCACGCTTCGACGACACTAACTTCCTATATTATAGTGTTTGGAGAGTCACTCGTGACAGGATGAAACCACCCAAAAATCTCGAGAAACCCACCACAAGTGAGGAAAAAGAAATTCATTTAAATGCTAGAGCCAAAAATTGCTTGTATTGAATCTCTTAGCATGGATATTTTTAATCAAGTTTTTTAATTAAAATTTGCTAATGAGATTTGGCTAAAATTTGCATGAGCTCCATGATGGCACATCAAATGTCCGTGAGCAAAAACATTGCCTAGTCTTAAATGAGTATAATCTTTTGCTATGAAAGATAATGAGCTTGTTAGAGACATGTATTCTCGTTTGAATCTAATCATCAATGAGCTCAATTCCATTGACATTAATAACCTAGATGATGCAGACATTGTGAGGAAGATTATCTCCCTGCTACCACAATAAAGCTATGGGAGCATCATCACTATTCTTAACAACATGGAGGACTTGAGTACAGTGACCCCGACCATTGTGATTATGAAAATCACGGTCTTTGAGATGTCACGAAAAATGTGTCGGGGAGAGGAGCCCACTTCTTCAAGACCACATGTGTTTGCATGTGATGAAAGAAAAGGCAAAAGAAGGCTCCCACTCCAAGTTCCTCAAGTGAAAAAGAGGAATAAGAAAGTGATGATGAAGAAGACAATCAACCATCAACATCATCCTCCGAGGACGAAGAAACAATCTAATGGGTGTGCCCCTGTAGGTCGAGGACCTTCTCTTTAACATTGACAGGAAAAATCAAAGAAAGAGAGGATGCTTCGCATGTGGGGAGAGGGGCCACTTCAGGGACAGCTGTCCAACTATGGTTGAACCCAAAAAGGGGAGGAGCAAAGGCAAGGCGCTAACAAGTGTCAAAACTTGGGATTATTCTTCAAGTGAAGATGAACCTCCAAGGACGCGTAGCCACCGGTCCTCATCTCGCTCATCACGGTCATCATGCAAGTGCCTTATGGCAAGAGGTAAAATGAGTATCCCATCCTCTAGTGATGAAAGTAGTAGTGATGATGAAGGTGAGGGAAAACCCTCCGTAGATGAGCTTGCGAAAGCCATTAAATTTTTCCAGGATGTTTGCACTAAGCAAAAGGCTCAACTTAAAACCTTGAAAAATAAGTTGATTAGCTCCCAAAATGATTATAAAGGTTTGCTAGAAAAATTGAAACATTTGCAAATTTAAATTGTGAGCTATCAACTAAAATTGAGCAATTAGAGTCTAGTGCTCCATCCACTGCTACCGATGCTGGCCTTATTAAAAAGAATGAAAAACTTAAGGCTAAGTTAGCTAGCTCCCAAGAAGCTATTGAAAATTTGCTAGGGAAAATGGAAATTCTTAGCATACACAATAATGAGCTAACTACTAAGCTAGAAAACATTGGTAGCACCCCAGAAGAATCTTTAGTTGAGATACCTGAAATTATTAAGAAAGATGCTTCTACTTCCTGCTTTAATTTAATTGATGATTCTAACCCCTGCAATCAAGTTCTTGTTAAAAATGTTATTATACAAACATGTTCGGACGAGATTGCAATGGAGAATGAGAAATTAAAGTAAGAGGTGGCTCGCCTTGGAAAGGCCTTGTATGACAAGAAAGGCAAAGCCAAACAAATCCAACCTCCACAGGATAACACCACTACGGGAGTGAACAAGCCTATGGAGGATGAAACTCTGATTTGTAGGTTATGTCACAAAGAAGGCCACAAGTCTTTCCAATGCAAGGAGAAGACCGATGATAAGCAAAAGCTCAAGCAAAAGCCAACAAGCAAAATCTCCAACACCTACATCAAAAAGGTGGATAAAAAGGCTGCCACACCATATTTGATCAAGAAGAAAAAGAATGGAAAGGTGATATCAATCAAGGCCAACAAGCAAGCCAACAAAGGGAAAGAGGCCAAACGCATATGGGTGCCAAAGGAGATTATTTCAACCATGAAAAGCACCAAGAAGATTTGGATCCCGAAAGGGAAGTGAGAAGTCCGAAGGACATCAGGGAATTTGGAGACTTGGCAAATTTGGGATGTATATCATGGGATGCATCATAATGGATCAAGTCTATTGCCAAGTGGGTTAGTGAATAATTTGAACCTAAATTCCCCACCCATGACTAAGGTAACTAGATTTATTGTATTTCTTGTTTTTAGATATGTGTATCTATTCTTATGTATCTAGTTTTACCTTTCATGCCTAGTATTTCAAGTGGTATTTATTGAAAATGCATGCATACTAGGATTGCTTACTTTCAATTCATACTCTTGAGCAAACCTACATGGTTTAAAATGATAAGCATGGCACATAGCTTACTTAACATTCCTAAGAAAATGATACATGGTGAAATACTTCAGGTGGTATAACACTTCAATTATACTTCATTTGGCATGATACACTTGGTATCTTTTAACTTATTTGTGCCAAAGTTCGGATTATAGATAATTTACCCCTCTTGATATCAAATCAAAGTGCATGTCTCCTACAAGTATTCAAAACTTGTATGCACACTTTCATGGGCAGGTTACTCTATAATCTTAGACTTAGAGACTAATACCTTTTTCGAGTCTATTTCATGTAGTAGTCTCATTGTAAGGAAAATGAAGTCCCCAGAGAAAGACAACAAGCTTCCACTACAAATCTACAAGAATTCTTATGTCCCACAAGCCTATCATTGGTCTTCAAATGGTTCGCCATTGATTTTCAATTGGTAACTTTGAGACTACATTTGTCATTATTTACATGTTTTCTCCATTATTTTGTTAGACTATATTTCATATATTTTACTTCCCATGTTGCTATATATGCATAAGTGGTTAAATCATATTCCGTTACCTATGCATAAGGGAAGTTAATCTAATCAGATCATGTATTGCACCTCTATTTTTTCACTTGCTTTTTCCTAAGTAGGAGATCTCTGTCAGGGGAGTATTTCTTCGTCTCTAAAGGGGATAAAATTCTTTCTCAAGGAGAACACTCATTTAGGGGGAGTAATAATGTTAAGTACTTCAATTAATAAATCTTTTATGAGGGCAAGTCCTATTTGGTTCCTACATGCTTTTAATGTCTTCCTTTTCGATGGTTGATGCCAAAGGTGGAGAAGTTTAGGGACCAAAGCAATGAAAATTGTATCAAACACCAAACACCACCAAATTAAAAAATTTATCCTTCAAGTGGTTTTGGAGTTAGGGGCTTAAGTCCATAATATCACATTGTGGGGACAAACATGCATCCTAGCAAGTAGATTGTATATTTTCATTCAAATATTTGTTATATTTGCTTGCTTTGGTTGTGTTGTCATCAATCACCAAAAAGGGGGAGATTGTAAGGAAAATGGACCCGGGCCATTTGGCTAAATAAGTTTTGGTGTTTGATGATCAACACAACCTGTGGACTAATGTGTTTTCTAGTGTTTATGTTTGTAGTTCACAGGATGCTAAAGTTACTTGGACCAAGGCATTAAGGAAAGCAACACCTCATAAGAAGAGATTATAAAGATCAAGTGAAGTCCAAGAAACAAAGGAAGTGTTGCCTGCGGACTGTCTGGTCTAGAGCACCGGACTATCCGGTGTCAAACACCGGACTGTCCAATGCACCAGGAACAGTAGCCCCAATGGCTAGTTCCAGGTTGCACTATGGAGAGAAGACCACCGGACTGTTCGGTGTGACATCCGAAGTGTCCGGTGTAAAAAGCTTGCGCGCCAACGATCGCCTGTGGTGTCAGACCAACAGCTAGGCGCACCGGACAGTGAACAATGCACTGTTCGGTGCACCACCAGACTGTTTGGTGTGCCGCAGAGAGCACATCTTTTCTCCAATGACTAGTTTTGTGTTGGGGGCTATAAATACACCCCCAACCGGCCATTCCAATGTGTGGGAGCCCAAGCAACATACCAAGGCATATAGTAGACATTTTCAAAAGCTCATACACCCAAGTGCTTAATAGAATCACTCGGTGATTAGCGTAAGTGCTTTGCGAAGTGCTTAGGTTAGTTAGATCGCTTTAGCGCTTGCTCTAGGTGAACCCTAATCAGTTGAGTGAGTTTAGAAAAAACACACAACCCCTCGGCTCTTGCGTGAGCCATTGTAATTGTACCGAGTGGGGCGAGAGTCTTGCGAGACCGTGACAACCGCGTTAGTGTCACGACCACCATCGTGTACCGGAGGGAACGAGGCCCATGGCGTTTCGGCTGGAAGCTCGATTGTGGAGATGGCAGGGAGTGTCCGAGAGGAGCTGGAAGTGGAGCACCACTTGCGCGTGGAGAAGGCTTGTGACTCTCTACGGAGTTACTCGACCATGGTGCTTGGCCCTCTCGTGGGCTTCCCTTTGCATAGGGGCACCAACTAGGATTAATTGGGACCTTGCGTGGTTCCGGATACCTCGGTAAAAATACCGACGTCATCCACAAGAGTTTGCATCTCTACCTTGCTCTTTAGTTTCCGCATTTACATTAAGCATTTAAGTTCCAATCTTGTATTCATACCTATATTATTTAGGATTGAAACTTAGCCATTCCGGTAGAGATAGCAACACTTAGACAAAACCTAGTTTGCACATTCTAGTTTGATTAATTGCATAGGTTTTGCTCTAGGGATTTATTTGTGGCCTAGTTTAGTAAAAGTTTTAGAAGTCCTAATTTACTCCCCCCTCTTAGGCGTCACTTGTTTCCTTCAGGCGCAACTTGGGTGGTCTGCACGTGGACTCGTGTAGAGTCGGACGGTCCGACGAAATACGCCGGTTGATCCATGACATATCTGGACGGTCTGGTGTAAGGTACTGGACAGTCCGCGACATATCCAGACGGTCCGACGTAGGGTACCGGACGGTCCGTGATAGGGTCGAATTGTCCGGGGTTGTACCTGGATGATCCCGCCATATATGACGCGACCTAAGTAATCTGTGTGGGGGCCTGTGTGGGCCAGGGTCAGACGGTTCGAGGAAATACGTCGGACGGTCCACAACATAGTCGGAGTGTCCGAGAAGACTTTTGGACGGTCTGACTATGTCCAGAGCCTGTCGCGTGCCTGGTGGCGACGGCTGTGATGATGACACGAATGTGTGCATCGGCATACCATATGATGGCTAGGCCAAGGGTGACCCATTTGTAGCCGATGTGTTTGGCGCGGGTGGCTCCGTATTAGACTCATGCGAGGGAAAACTAGGAGCAGTTAATTTCTCGTATGAACGTATTTACATTTTAATAGATTCATCTACATAATGCTTTAACTGATCTCCTCGTTGTTACATGAAAGTCTTAAGAGATAGATCTGGAGCACTTATAGTAGGAGCCTGGAGTGGAGGTAGGAGAGCTTCCATATCGATCTCCCCTTGACGTATGATCTTCTGGTGGCGGTCCACCATGAAGTGTGACGTACTGTTTCGCCGCCTCTTTGCACCGTTCGGAGAGTTTATGTAGTAGTTCCGCCTCCTCCTTGTCACGTTGTTCGTTCCATTGCCGCATCACCTCCTTCTCATCGCGCATTACGAGGTCCTCAAAGGGTTGCTGATCACCAACCAGGAGTGCCTCCATGGTCGGCTTGATGATGTTGGTGGTGGAGACCTTGGTGTGATCCTTAGAACCGGCCATCTGTGGGCCGATTTTTAGCTGATCTAGACACCCTTTTCCCTAACGGAGTCACCAAAAAGTGTGTTGGCACCGATCCGGGTACCAAACACGGGAACAGACTGCCTGGCGGGGCTCTCTGCGGAGGCGCGGACGGTCCGCGACCTAGCGCAGGAGCGGCTCCTCCTCTGCACACTTCCGGACGGTCCGCGCCTGGGGCCGGATGGTCCACGATAGCGCAGAGTGTCTTCTTCGCGAAGAACCCTAGAACTCGCCCCGGGAGAGATCCCGTCGAGGGGGAGAGTTCCAAGGGGTTGCTCCGGATCGGCAGGCCACCCGGTGCTCCTCTAATCGGCGTAGAGTCGAGTACAGATTGTTGTGGAAGAGTAAACTAGGTCTAATCCTAAGGCTAAATTACTCCTACTCCTAGGAATTGGAAGAACGAAAAGGTAAACTGATTAATAGATTTGATTTGACCGATTGTGGGGCTTCAATCGACCGTAGCCCTTCATCTATATAAAGGGGGAGGTCCGGACCCGTTACAAGTCGTCTACCGAGCTAATCTCGCGGTTTTAGCTAACAAATCCCGTAAGAAACTCGGAAACCTAACTGATTCTTTGCACGCGGACCGTTCGCGCCACCACCGTGGACCGTCCGGACCGCAGATTGTCTGGTCTCAGGGTCGGGCGACACTTTTCTATGCTCAACACTTGGGAGGAAACAAAATCAATTCCTAATAGTTATTGTAAAACTCTGTCTCTTACAAAGTGATAATCCACCTCAATATGTTTGGTTCTAGCAATGAGTTCTCCAAATAGCACAACATTAAAGTTAGCTTGTATAAAATTCTGTTTAGTTCTTGCTGAAATGTGTTAGATACAAAACATGAAACGAATAGCATCACAACACTAGTACAAATAAGCTCTATATTGGCGGTCCTAAACCTATTTACAATGGCGTTTTTCGTAACCGCCAGTGCTAGGGGTCAGTAGAAATCACCATTTTTTACAGGTGGGTAACTGAGAACCGCCAGTAGAAATCGATT
Organism: Zea luxurians; assembly: GCA_029449295.1. NCBI lineage: Eukaryota > Viridiplantae > Streptophyta > Magnoliopsida > Poales > Poaceae > Zea > Zea luxurians. The sequence goes on along the minus strand of JAOPSE010000074.1, from coordinate 4,337,347 downwards.
TTCACTGGCGGTCGACGTAATAAAACCGCCAGTGAAAATCGTTTCCAGGAAACATAAAATAGATTTTAAAAATAGTAAAAAAATATTTTTATTAGGGAGACCTCACGGCCCGCCCACCCACCCACCTGTTCATCTCCGTCGAAGTCGCAGTTCGCGGAATTTTTCGTGCACTACACAGTTGCTAGGAATCGAACCCCTGACCTCAGCCTCACGCGTACCCTCCTCTATCACTCCGGCTATGGCATGCTTTGTGTTTAGTGTGTAGTTTTGTTGCCCACATATTACAACTAACTGAGTGTAAATTACTTGTTTGTGACCGTAAACGAATTCAAATAAAACAGTTGTCAACTACAAAGTTGAATAATTTTTGAAGTTCTAAAACTTTCATTTTGACACTTTTTTCATCCGAGGTCGTTTGCAAAATTTGAATTTTAAATTTGACAAATTTAGATACAATTTTTGAGAGCCGAAATGATTTCAAATAAAAAAGTTATTAACTACAAAGTTTTATAATTTTTAGAGATCTACAACTTTTATTTTGATAGTTTCATCATACGAGGTCGTTTGAAAAACTCGAAAAATTAAGGATAAAAATGATTTCTAGTGGCGGTTCCTTAAGAAAACCGCCACTAGAAATCGATTTCTACAGGCGGTTTCTTAAGAAAACCGTCACTAGAAATCATAGATTTTTACATGCGGTTTTCATAAGGAACCGCCTCTAGAAATACGATTTCTAGTGGCGGTTTTCTTAAGAAACCGCCAATAAAAATAGCACAGACGGTTGATAACCGAATCCGCCTATAAAAATATAACGCACCGCAGACTTTGAGTCTTTTTCTACTGGTGCAAGGAAGAGACACCAAGAGGATAGGAAATTGTCAGCTTAGTACTAGCTGGCATGCGAAGTACAGAACGGGTATTCCATTTACTGGACATTAATACCGACAAGCTGCCTCAATGTTGCATTAAAGCATTTTGGAATTTTTAATGCTGGTTAAATTGACCTATGTGCAAAGTCCTCCATATCTACCGTTGTTATGGAGTAGTAGTAGTACTCTACTTAACTACTCAGCTTATGCTAGAGTTCGGAGCAAATAGTTTTTTTTAAAAAAAAAATCCATGTCAAGGTGATACTTTTACAGTAATGTGGACGGCAATGATTTCTCTATATAGGCATATTGCATAGAATGACAAAGTTTTCAAGATTTGGAAGGATGGCCTAAATGGACTACTCCATTGAGCTGCAATTGGAAAATAACTATACTTGTGCGAGGTCAGTGGAACTAAAACCGAATATGTAAGACGTGACTTCGACACCGGTACACGTGAGCAAGAAGATGTTAGTTTGGAAGATCAATTAATGTTCAAGAACAATACCTTTACGGTATTTAGGATTAATGCTACATAAAGATAGGAAATTGATTAAGATGTTAGCTATAGAATCAAGCAGGATGTATGAAGTGACGTCAAGCATCCGACATTCTATGTGACAAGAGGGTATCACAAAAGCTAAAAATACAATAATTATTAGACTTCACTAGTACACAGAAGCTCTATAGTGGCGGTTCTAAACCTATTTACACAGGCGTTTTTCAGTACCGCCAGTGCTAGGGGTCAGTGGAAATCAGCATTTCCACTGGCGGTTATTTTGGAACCGCCAGTGAAAAGTGCATTTTCACTGGCGGTTTTCTTAAGAAAACCGCCAGTGAAAATGCTGATTTCCACTGGCGGCTGTATAAAGAAAACCGCCAGTGGAAATGCATTTCCACTGGCGGTTTTATAAAGCAAACCGCCAGTGGAAATGCACTTTTCACTGGCGGTTTACTTTATTTAGCCGCCAGTGGAAGTTTTCCCGCCTTTTTTCAAATTTCAAACAATACTGAATTATATATATATTTATTTACACACACACAAACATATATATATATATAGATCTATATTGATATTGAAAGCAACATACATATATTTATATACATCAAAGTATTCTTTTTACAACCATATATGCTTCATGCATTCTATACATCATAAGTTTTCACCTAAGCTCTAATAACTATCTCGGCTAAGAGATAATCTACTAATTTCTGTTAGTATTCTGAACTCTGGCAAAGCTAATGTCCCGGAAGCATCGTGATATTTTCCTTCTGCGGGAATGACCTCTTTCAATATGAATGTGCAGAGGTCCTCGACTATGCCATACAATACAGCTTCGGTCAAGTTCTCCGGGTTTCCTCGTTGAAATTGCTGTAAAGGAATTTTATAAACATCATCTATTTATACTCAATAATAACACATTTGCATCTTTAATGACATAAATACATACTTGACTATTACTAATAATACCTTGTCAGGGTTCGTGATGTATCGTCCGTTCACTCTCATGAACTCGCACGCATAGAATCCACATAGGACCGATCCTTGTGGTTGCTTGTGGCACTACATAACGGGAGATTGGTTATTTAGTTGCAACATTGTGTATGATATGTATTCATAAAATCACATACTTACCGGCCAGTGATGATGGATGTCTAGTGGCACGCGTTGTTTCGACAGGTCGTACTTTCCACCTTTAAACTTATAAAACCTAAAAGCCCTGTGATCTCAAATAAAATCACCATGTTATTCTCAAATTTTAATCGATAAAAGTATGCATGCATAGAAAAGGCTTACAGCTCTAAGGTGCTGAGGAATTCTGCATATGTCGAAGGGTCGAAGTTCAAGGAGTCGAGCACCAGCACCTTTCCAACCTTAGGATAAATGAGGAAGCATATCCAGTGGTCCCTGTACGAATCAAATTTGTGATGCATGTGTATTGAAATTATTGATTTTATTTATGCAAAATCACACTTCTACTTTGCAATAATCATCTGGAATATCATTTCCATGGAACTTACGTCCTGGGATCGCAAGGCCTGTGGCTACTTTCTTTGTACGTTTATTGTTAATACCATATCTTATAACCAGTGTGCACGCCACAGGCCTTGTGATGTCATCAACTGGATAACGGTCCTTATTTCCCGTTGAAGCAACAGAGCTTGGTAATGTCGTACAATCTGTGGAAGCCGGCGGTTGAGCTGCTGGAATTATTTGTATTTGTGGAGTGGTCATCTGTTGAACAGACATCGCACTCGCCAACTGTTGCATCAATTCTGGAGGAGGATTCGATAGCATTTGAGACATCATGGCTTTGAACTCTTTCTTGGCCTCCTCCTTAAAATAATCCGCCATCTCTTCCTTGTATCGATCACGTTTCCTGTACAGACTTTCCCACTGTTGTCCGAATCCTTCCTTCCATCCTTCCTTAGACGAGATTCCTCGTACACGGCCAGGATGCTCAGGGTTACCGAGACCAGCTGTTAGGATGTCTCTTTCCCTTTGTGGCTTAAAAGTTCCTTCGCTCTGCTTAGCTGCCATTGTATATATGTTTTTTGCCGCTTCTTCGACAATGGGATCATCAAAAGATACACCGGTCTCGGTTTCCCTTGGTTTTCTAGCACGGAGCCAATTTGCCGCCCTTTCACCAAGTTGCTCGGACAGCGTCGGCAACCCTGCGGCCTTCTTCTCGGCGTCTTCTTGTCTCCATTTAGGAACCTGACGCTTGTAACCACCTGTGCCTAGGTGGTGGCGGTACTTGTTCTTCTTTGATAGTTCTGAATTTGCCTCACTTAGAGATATGAAATCAGGGCTGCTCCTCTGCTCTAGAAATACTGCCCACTGACCTGCTGAGATTTTATATTTTTTGGTCGGGTCCAGACCTTTCTTTGCAAACTTTGTGTTCATCTCAGACCTCCAGTTTCGGAAATTGATTGCAAGCTGCTTCATCGTGTATTCCTTCACGAGTTCTTCTGAACCCCGAGGCAGAACGAACCTCATTAATAGCTTATTCCATATTTGATTCTTCACATCATCTAGGCACATCTCTCCACTGTCGTATTGTTATGTCAAGATTATCTCTAACTAAAAACCCAAGTGCATTCCGGAACTTAGGTAGTGCCTCTTCCGGAGCTAGGGGCTGACCTTTCGGGCTCACGTCTGAGATTTTGTATGTTTTGTCGGGAAACTTGTTCAGCCCCCTGTCACCTCTTTTTCGATCGCTCTGCTTCCTTTTCCTTGACGTCTCGGTTGTTGTCTTGGTCTGTTCCGGTGCGTCTTGGGTCGGCTCCGGTACGTCTTCGTTTCGTGCCACGGCTTCTTCGAGTATCGCACGAAATTCAGACACGACCTCCTATTCATGTAATAAAATGCACAAGAGATCATGCATGTGAAATCAGTAGGGTACACATACGAAGCTAAAGATGCGTACTTTTACCTCAGCTTCTTGTGGATCATAAGTAGGGTCACGTTGCAACTCACGGAGAGCGGCCCTATCTATGCTAGTGGTAGGAAAAGGGTCGCTAGGCGTTTCATATCCTTCACTGCTGGATTGTTCTTGAGCAACACTCTTGTCCATGTGCTCGGGCACTAAATCTTGGTCCTTGATCGGAGAACTCATTGAGCTATATATATACAAATACATAAGCAATAATTAAATACATATTAACACATATTAACGTAAGCAATAATTAAATTCATATTAACAAATAGTATAATTAAATACATCCTCAGGCACTAAACCCTTAACCCTAACCCTAAACCCTAACCCTAAACCCTTAACCCTAACCCTAACCCAAAACCTGAACCCTTAACCCAAAACCCAAACCCTTAACCCAAAACCCGAACCCTTAACCCTAAACCCTAACCCTAACCCTAACTATAACCCTTAACCCTAAACCTAACCCAAAACCCGAACCCTTAACCCAAAACCCGAACCCTTAACCCTAACCCTAACCCTAAACCCTAACCCTAAACCCTAACCCTTAACCCTAACCCTTAACCATAACCCTAACCCTAAACCGTAACCATATAGTATCGTATAGTCGTATAGTATCGTGTAGGACGGGGAGAGAGTCGCATAGGACGTATAAAGAGGGAGAGAGGGAGAATCGTATGGATATTATCGAGTTACGTATAGAGAGGGAGAGAGGGAGAGTCGTATAGGACGAGGAGAGGGAGAGAGGGAGAGTCGCATAGGACGTATAGAGAGGGAGAGAGGGAGAGTCGTACGGAAATTATCGAGTTCAGACGGATATTATCGAGTTGTGACGGATAAAATTACAATGGATATCGACATCTTAAAATTACAATGGATATCGACATCTTAAATACGGATTGTATGTCTATATTCAATTGGATGGTGATGAATCTAGACACATATACAAAGCACATACATCAACTATTGTATGAACCATATAAAAAGCATATACAAAACATATACATCTAGACACATATACATCTTTCTCTCCTCTCTCTCTCTCCCTCATCTTTCTCTCTCACTCTCTCTCTCACTCCCTCAACTCTCCTCTCTCTCCCTCCTCTCCTCTCCTCTCTCTCCTAGCCCTCTCTCTCCCTTATCTCCCTTATCTCCCTCCTCTCTCTCTCTCCTCTCCTCTCTCTCCTAGCACTCTCTCTCCCTTATCTCCCTCTCTCTCATTCCCTCTCCTCTCTCTCTCCCTCCTTTCCTCTCCTCTCTCCCTCCTCTCTCTACCTCCTCCTATCCCTCTCCATCCTCCTCTCTCTCTCCCGGCCCTCTCCCTCCTCCTCCCTCCTCTCTCTCTCCCTCTCCCTCCTCTCTCTCTCCCTCTCCCTCCTCCTCTCCTCTCTCTCTGTATCAGAGGCGGCGCGCGGCACGGCGGCGTACGACGGCGGCGTGCATGGCGCGGCGGCGCGGGCCCGAGCAGGGACAATAAACGGCCGGGACAGAGGGGGGAAAGGGCGGAGAGAGAGAGGGAGGGGAGCAAACCACGATCGACGGGCGCGGGGACGGCGGCGGCAGAATGGCCGACGGCGAAGTCGAACGGACGCGCGGGCGATTTTGGCAGCCTGACGGCGTCGAGTGGAAAACTGGCGCCAGGACTTGTAAAAATTTCGGCCCCGAGCGCGCCCGCCTATATATAGGCGCCATTTCTACTGGCGGTTCACAATGACAACCGCCAGTAGAAATGATTTCTACTGGCGGTGGACAACGAGAACCGCCAGTAGAAATGTCATTTCTACTGGCGGTTCTCGTTGTCCACCGCCAGTAGAAATAGTTTTTAATTATTATTTAACATAGTTTTTATATATTGTTTTACTCTACTTTTTATTTTTTATATATTTAATTAGTATAGTTTTTATATACTACATTATGTATACATTTTATATATTACATTTAGTATATTTTTATATATTGTTTAGTATCCTCTCTCTCCCTCTCTCTCCTCTCTCTCTCTCCTCTCTCTCCATCCCCTCTCTCTCCTCTCTCTCTCTCCCTCTCCTCTCTCTCTCTCCATTTACCTCTCTCCTCTCTCTCTCTCTCCATCCCCTCTCTCTCTCCATCCTCTCTCTCCCTCTCCCTCTCCTCTCTCTCTCTCCCCCTCTCTCCATCCTCTCTCTCTCCTCTCTCTCCATCCCCTCTCTCTCTCCTCTCTCTCCATCCTCTCTCTCTCCTCTCTCTATCCCCTCTCCCTCTCCATCCTCTCTCTCTCCCTCTCCATCCTCTCTCTCTCCCTCTCCTCTCTCTCCTCTCTCTCTCTCCCTCTCCTCTCTCTCCATTTACCTTTTGTGAAATCCTGTTGAAAAAGTAGCACAATTACATGCTTCGGATTGTCGCTAACAATAATCAATTACATGACAAGTCCTAACAATAATCAATTACATGACAAGTATATAATCTAGGAAGCTATTGTTCTGCCTTGTCCATCGTGGCGTACCCAGGGCAACGAATTGCGTGGGATGCTTCGCTCAACGTTCCTTATCTTGGTTGGATGGTCTATGAAAAGAGACATGTCGTTGAACTGGTTAAAATCCTCTAAATCAGATACACCATCAACTCCTATAGCTTGTTGTTTTCCAGGAAAAACTACATGCTTCGGTTTGTCGGTGCTTTTCTTCTCGTTGTTAGAAATGATCCGTTCAGCATAGAAGACCTGTGCAGCACGATTAGCAAGGATCCATGGGTCATCTTTGTAACCTACCTTACTTAGATCAAGAACTCTGACCCCATAGTTGTCTACCGTGACATGTTTGTCTTCAACCCATTGACATCGGAAAACCGAGATCTGAAATGTACCATAGTCTAGTTCCCATATGTCCTCAATAAAGCCAAAATATGTAATAATCTCACCAGTTTCATCATCTATGGCTTCGCATCGAACACCACTGTTTTGTGACATGCTCTTTTTGTCCTTGGACTTGGTACAAAATGTGAATCCACTAATGTCATAGGTTTGCCATGTTGTCACCTGGCGTGATGGTCCAGATGCCAAGCCCTTGATGGTTTGTTCTTCTATTGTTTCTCCACGTGGAATGTCCTTCACCATTAGCCATGTGTTGAACCGCTGCTTATGTTGCTTCATTACCCAATCATCCGTATGCCCAGGATTTTGCTCGCGAAGCTCATTGATGTGTTGTTGGATAAATGGCTCCATTATCGTTAGCTGATGTAGGATGCTCTGATGTGCCTCAAGTACTATATCGTAATCCGGTGGGATGAAAGATTTCCGTCCCATCCTCCCGCTTCCATACAGTCTACCCTCGTGTCGTGACGGAGGCAGACCTATTGCAACCTGGTCTTTTAGGATACTATTGCAGAATGGACCTCCGGACTCAATGGCCTCTTCGGTACAGTACCCCTCTATCATGGATGCCTCGGGACGAGCATGGGTTGATACATAGCCATTCAGTATTGACATGAAACGCTCATACGTCCACATTTCATGCAAGTACATAGGACCCAATGCTTCTATTTGTGGCACCAAGTGCACCACAAGGTGCACCATAATATCAAAGAACGATGGAGGGAAACACATCTCAAACTGTGATATTGTCTCCACTGCGAATTCCTGAAGAGATGCCAACTCATCACGGCCAATTACCTTTTGTGAAATCCTGTTGAAAAAGTAGCACAACCGTGTGATTGCCATCTTTAAAAACAAAGGATTTATAGCCCTGATGGCAATAGGTAGGAATGTAGTCAGCATGACATGGCAATCATGTGAGTTGTAGTTGGTGATTGTCAGGTCTTTCATTGACACGATACTCCGTATGCTAGAGCAGAATCCGGATGGGACTTTCAAATTCTTGAGCCAAACACACATCGCATGTTTCTCATCTACATTGAGATTGTAGCTTGCTGCTGGGAGATGGTACTTCCCATTTTCTTGAAGAACGGGATGTAGTTCCTTTTTTATGCCTAAATCTACCAAGTCCATGCGTGAATTGAGCCCTTCTTTTGTTTTGCCCTTTATGTCTAGCAAGGTGCCCATTATGCTTTCAAACACGTTCTTCTGAACGTGCATACCATCGATCGCATGCCGCACATCTAACTCTTTCCAGTAAGGCAAGTACTCGAAGAAAATAGACTTCTTCTTGAATATAGCCCCCGAAGATGGTTTAGCATCCTTCCTTGTTTTTCCGTCTTTTGTCTTCTTCCCGAAAACAAACTTGATATTCCTGACTATTTCAAAAACTCTATGACCTCTATTGTTACCCGATGGAGCAGTAGAATGTAGTTCACCATTATTGTCGAAGTACTTATCCATCTTTCGCATGCGGTACCTGTGTCCTTCCAATAAAAAGCGTCTGTGCCTCATGTAAACTATCTTCCTAGATGCAGCAAGGGATACGTAAGCAGTTCCATCAATGCATACTGTGCAACCAACCTTTCCCTTAAACTGGCCTGATAATGTGAAGAGAGCAGGGTAATCGTTGATCATAACAAAAAGAATTGCTCTCAGCGTGAATGAACCTTTACGATACTCATCCAACATTTGAACACCCGTTTCCCACAATATTTTCATATCCTCCATTAAGGGCTCCAAAAATACATCCATGTCAACTCCAGGTTGTGTAGGTCCAGAAATAAGGATGGTTAGCAAAATGTACTTCCGTTTCTGCATCAACCATTGAGGAAGGTTGTATATGGTGAGGATCACCGGCCATGTGCTATGCTTGCTGCTCCTCTCAGCAAATGGGTTCATTCCATCAGTACTCAGTGCGAACCTAACATTTCTCGGTTCATCGGCAAAGTCTCGGTGGTTGTCATTGAAATCTTGCCACTGCTTCCCATCGGCTGGATGTCGAAGCTTCCCATCGTTTTTGTGCTCATCAGAAGCATGCCAGCTCATAAGTCTGGCATCCTCAGGATTAGCGAAACAAACACCTCAATCGATCGACGACGGGGAGGTACCACATCACCAAAGCAGGAATCTTTTTGAGCGCATAATAGTCTACTTCTTCTTTTTCTTTGCTCGTGGATTTTGAAGTCTTTTTTTGGGCTTTCTTTCGCTTCTTCCCTTTAGACACGGATGCAACACACTCTTCGTCCTCTCGATAGTCTTTATTCGTCTTGTACCTACTTGCACCGCACTTTGGGCAGCTCTCCAAGTCTTTATAATCATCACCTCGATAAAGGATACAGTGATTCTACACGCGTGGATCTTCTCCACACCCATAGTGAGCGGATTGATTAGTTTCTTTGCATAGTACGTGTTAGCAGGCACATTGTTCTCCTTTGGAAGCATGTCTGCGATAATACTCAAGAACGCATCGAAGCCAGCATCAGACACACCATATTTAGCTTTTAACATCAACAGCTTTAGCACAGACCGGAGCGTCGTGAACTCTTTGGTACAACCCTTAGACTCGTCGTACAAAGGCTCTTCTGCTGCCTTCTTCAGGGACTCCATACCTTTCATTAAGAACATCGATTGATCTGTATGACGATGCAACATTGCCTCTAGCAACTCTGCATCTTCCTCAGCCATAACACTTGGCAGAACATGAGGTCTATCATGTTCATTTCCTCCAGCGTAACCATGATCAGTAACATTTTGCACTACATGTTCGCTCTGTGGAAGAGGTTGGTGTGTCTCGTGAACGAACTGAAATCTGTCGTCGATGTTCTCAGGGTTTCCAGTCGTATAAGGCGAAGAGCTACCCTCTCCATGCTTTGTCCAAATTGTGTAATCCTTCATAAATCCTCGGCATACCAGATGAGATATGATTTGTTCTGTGTCATTAAATACAGCAGCATTTTTGCAGTCCATGCATGGACAATATATGTGTTTTGTCTTTGTTCTCCAAGCATGGTTCGTAGCGACATCAATAAACCTATGGACTTCGGATATGTATGATGGATCTAGCCTTGATAAGTTATACATCCAGGATGTCCTCTCCATCACCACCTGTAAAAAAGTAACATAAAACACATGGTGAAACCCTATATCCAAAAATGTGGCTAAAATGTGAAACCCTCCCTCTCTCTCTCTCCTCTCTCTCTCTATCCTCTCTCTCCTCTCTCTCACCTCTTTAACACATGCTTCGGTTTGTCGCTAACACATGCTTCGGTTTGCAAGTCGTGTAAAATTACATGCTTCCAATAAAAGTAGTTAGACTACTTTATCTCTAACACATGGTGAAACCCTATATCCAAAATGTGGCTAATAAAATGGAGGAAAAATGAACAAAATTTGGCAAAAGAAACATAAGCCAAACTTTTTTAGCAACTAATAAACAAAAAAAATTAATACCCAAACCTATCTTTAACACATGGTGAAAGCCTAGTTTCAAAATGTAGTTAAAATTGAGCAAAAATAAACAATAACTGACAATTGAAATAATTAAACCAACCTTCCATACAACACATTCACCATTCATAAAGCAACTAAATATGTGTTATGGATAAACTTATTTGATAACTAAACATGAAAAAGGAGAGGGAATAGACAAAAACTAACCATCTTAAGCAACCTCATTTGAGTAAATAGAGAAAATTACCTAGCTACTTCTCTCTCACATGTAAAACCCTAGATCCAAAATGTGGCTAAAATTGAGCAAGAATGAACAAAAATTGACAAAGAAACATAAACCAACCTTTCTTATCCACCTTCTTCGAAGAAATGAAGAGCAAAACCTCCCCCCTTATATTTTTTGAAATCTGGACCTCCAAAATCGCCTCCAATGGAAGCTGGCTGCGAGCATACAGTTCACTGTCGGGGGAAAGAAGAGAGCTATTTATAACAGACAGTTCACTGGCGGTTGGCTTGAAAAACCGCCAGTGGAAACACATTTCCACTGGCGGTTGTCTTAACACAACCGCCAGTAGGAAATAGGATGTTTCCACTGGCGGTTCGGTTACACCAACCGCCAGTGGACATTGGTTTTCCACTGGCGGTTATGTTACACCAACCGCCAGTGGAAACATCCTATTTCCACTGGCGGTTGTGTTAAGACAACCGCCAGTGGAAATGTGTTTCCACTGGCGGTTCCAAAGCCGGGCCCACCTCGTTTTTTTTACTGGCGCGCGATAACTGAAACCGCCAGTGATAATTTTTGGGTGCCGCAGGCTATGAGCTCTTTTCTACTAGTGCTTGTTATGTTGTATGTCACAGAATATGTCGACATAAAAAAGAAGACATGTTTAGCAGATAAATGTTGAGAAAATGGATTTATGGTCATACAAGAAGGGATCGAGTCCGTAACGATAATATGTACTTAACAGCTCAAAGCACGCGGGAATTCGAGTATTTACTCGTTTGGCAACTCTAGTTTCTCAAGGATTCTCATTTTTTCAAGGGAAAATAAATTAATTTTTATTGGAAAAATAGAAATTCCTTAGAAAAATAAGGTTGCCAAACTATAGCCCTTAATCTTACTAGTATGTCATTTTTCCGCGAAAATGGAAACCAAATATCTTCCATTTTATTTTTGGCCAAGGAGATACTGATAAAGCAAACAATTGGGCAATGAGTTCTCCAAATAGCACAACACTCTAAAGTTTTTAAAATTTTACAAGAACGGTCTTGATGCAGCACAATTGCAGCCGAGGCTAGGTGATGTTTGACCTACTTGCACAGGCAAGATCACAAGAAGATGCAGACAACTACTGAGTATACAAGGATGAACTAGGTATTATTATTACTAGTTTGGTTTTGCTATGCATAATTCTTTAATTTGTTCTTAATTATATGACAGAGTGTACCTGCTATGTATTCATGACGATAATTATTTGCACTATAACCAACCAATCACTTATCATTGTGCAGGGTGCAGCTGTATCTGTACGTATCTGTATCAGCACACGAACATGAATGAAAAAGAGGAAGAATGCTTGATTTTAATTTGAGGCCTTATCCATTAACATAATAGAAATTTCGAATATCCTGTTCGCGAAACATGACCATGAACTTGTGATCGAGTTGTTTTTAAATTTTATAAAATGGAAACAGGGTCAAAAAATCATGAAAGTTGTCGAGATGTCATGATATCATCATATGTGGAGGTTGTGATAAACAGTTGGTGGTAAGATTTTGTGAAAGTTGTTATGTATGATGCTTACAAATCGAAGAATCTTCGAAGAAGTTTTTAATGATTTCATGTGGAGAGTAAACTTTAACGAAACTTTATCAATCTTATATCACAAGCTCCACATATGATATTTCGCCATGAATTTAAACCAAAAAGTTGTCGACTATAAAATTAAATAACTTTTCAATGCCTATAACTTGAGTTTAATTTGAGGCCGTATCCATTAATAGAATAGAAATTTCGAATATCATGTTCACGAAACATGACCATGAACTTGTGATCGAGTTATTTTTAAATTTTATAAAATAGAAACAGAGTCAGAAAATCATGAAAGTTGTCGAGATGTCATGATATCATCAGTATGTGGAGGCTGTGATAAACAGTTGGTGGTAAGATTTTGTGAAAGTTGTTACGTAGGATGCTCACAAACCGAAGAATCTCCGAAGAAGTTTTTAATGATTTCATGTGGAGAGTAAACTTTAACGAAACTTTATCAATCCTATATCATAAGCTCCACATATGATATTTCGCCATGAATTTAAACCAAAAAGTTGTCGACTATAAAATTAAATAACTTTTCAATGCCTATAACTTGAGTTTAATTTGAGGCCGTATCCATTAATAGAATAGAAATTTTGAATATCCTGTTCACGAAACATGACCACGAACTTGTGATCGAGTTGTTTTTAAATTTTATAAAATGGAAACGGAGTCAGAAAATTATGAAAGTTGTCGAGATGTCATGATATCATCGTATGTGGAGGCTGTGATAAACAGTTGGTGGTAAGATTTTGTGAAAGTTGTTATCTACGATGCTTACAAACCGAGGAATCTCCGAAGAAGTTTTTAATGATTTCATGTGGAGAGTAAACTTTAATTAAACTTTATCAATTTTTTTATCACAAGCTCCACGTAACATTAATAAGAGGTGCAAATTAAGTAACACTTGTTTATTTACGTTATCGCAACCATTAAAGGGCCTGGACAGCTTGCATTGATATGGTACTGGCATACTGCTGCTGCATGCTCCATGCATATTAGACCTCCTCGATGGTCACCAAATTAAAGCCACGGGGAATGTACGAAGCAGAAACAAAGGCCTAGGGCAAATTAAGGGCGGCAATCACTAGAGCCCCGGCCAGGACGTGTCTCTGTTCTTAGAACGCTCTCTCAACGGCCTGATTCCCGTTCTGGCGCTGCATCAGATTGACATCCACAGCACGGGATGCAGCGGCACCATGCATGGGATGTGAGCAAAGCGTGTAACCATGGCCAAGACAACCAGAACACCATTGTCCGGCATCATCATCAAAGAACAAAGAGCTAGCTAGCGAGCAGCAAGGCATCACAGTGCAATACAGACGGACATCTGAATCGGCCACGTTGCATGCATGTATCGGACGACGGGGAGACGAGAAGCACTATTCAGTACCGAGACAGACACCATAGCTTCTAGCTTTGTATCGCTTCGGAGCTTGCATGGGGCATGCATGCATGTTTGGCGGTTTGTTGCTTATGAAGACCGTCATCCATGGTCGGGCTTGTTCTTGAGGCTGCCGGCGCGCGGGCAGCTGTTCCTTACCGGTACGCTAGGCTAACTAATCTCAGCAGAACATGGACGACGATTGACGAAAGGTAGACCCTACCCTGCCTGTCCCTGCCTGTGCCTATATATATGAACTAACTAGCTAGCTCTTGCTTCCACCATCGACAGCTGCTTGATCTCTCGCCTCTCGCTCTCGTCCAACTGCAATACTGTTGGTTGATCGTCTCGCCCGTTGTGTTGGAGAGGTCTTCTCCACGTTCAGTCCATCTCTCTGCAGGTGAGCACCATATGTATCTACGGATCTAGCTAGCAGTATGTAGCAGTATGATGCTCCGGCGGACGGCAGCGCAGCGGCGGTGACCGGGCTTCAGTTTTATGCCGGCCGGCTCCGCCGCCAATCCTATTTCTCTAAAATATAGCAATACTGTGAATAATGAAATATATATATATCCGCTGCAGGCAGCCAAGCTAGCGAAGCACGGACGACAATAATGAACTGTGTCTTCTCCTGCCAGGGCCTCAGCCCTATGAACGTCAGATACCTGTATGCGGCTATCTTCCTCCTGGCGAACCTGTCTGCGTGGTTCGCACGAGAGAACACCGTTTCGTATTACCTGAAGCAGCGACTCAGCGGCTGTCAGGGTGACCGGGGCTTGTCTCGCGGCTGAAAGCGTGCTCGTGGCGAGCCATGCCTTTTTTGTATCCTATACTACTAAACAGTTTTTTATCTAACAATTTTCTGTATTATGATTGCTCTGACCTTAACAAATCGTCCAGATCTTTTTTATGGCCATGTTCTTCTCCACTGTACGCACCGGCAAGGTGAATGAGTTGAGAAATTCATGGCACTGCGGGTGGTGGCCAGTGAAGATTGCCCTCTTCATGGTCTGTTCTCTCGTCTCTGTCATGGCTCCATCCTGGTGGATCCAAATCTATGGTCAGTTCCCTATACCGTGACCTATCATATATACTTACTACAATCCTCTCTGCTAGCTTGTATCATTGATATACATGGTGTTTCTCTGAATTGTATTTTCAGGAAAAATTGCGCAGCTAGGAGCAGGGTAACTACCTACTGCCTCAAATAATCCAACTAATTAATTAGTAATGATGTTGATATGTGTTGTATTTGGGTCTTTTGAACAGGATATTTCTTGTAGTTCAGCTCATAAGTTTTATGAGATTTATCACAAGGCTGAACTACAAATTGTGCCAAACCAATTACCAAGAAAGGTATATATATGTTTTAAATCTAACTTCGACCTTTTGAACATGCAAGTCCATGGTATCGAAAATTTATTAGCTCCTATTCACCATCGTAGCATGAATCGCCTTGCAGGTACCTCGTGGTGTTTGGGATCTCTGTCTTTGCCAACATTGGCTCTACGGGGTTGACAATAATCATGATTGTCAAGCTTAGACATTGTTGGCTCGACATCGAGTTCCTTGGCACCACGCTGCTGCTAGTGTACATTATGTGCGCTCTCTCGTTAATGTCCAAGGTAATTAAGAAAATACTCCTACAACACACACACTTAGAGCTATTGGATAAATTAAGCCATGTTCAAGCAAAATACTGATGAATTTGAAATTATTAGGCCAATAAATTATTCATGGAGCCTGGGCTAATTGGTGGGTATATTTTGTTCCTCTGCCTGTTAGCGATTACAAGGTAAAATACTTCTCTCTCTCCTTATATATATATATATATAATGTATGTATATATATGCTACAAAACAAACTATATTTTGTTGGTTTCCCTCTTGGGTGTAACATATATTTCGCCCTACCAGTGAGCCCGAGTCAAGCTGCTACCAGAAACACAAAGCAGGTCCACATGCTATTTGGATAACAATTTCCGTAAGTATATATATATGGTCTATTTCGATCTAGGGTTCTTAATTATCTAGTATCGTCAGTGATATTTTAAAAAAAACATTATGTTGACATATATATATCAACACTGGCAGTGTTTTGTTTTTGGACTGCTCGGCACCGTTTATTCTACTTTTTCCACAGGCAGCGACTACAAATGCATACAAGTATGTTAATTATTCACACGAAGAGATTAGTCATAACTATCAACAAAACTGATGAATGTGTGTTTTATTAACTTAAAATGCCTCAAACCTTCCATGCAGTTGTGGAACATTGTAGAGTCAGAAGACGACGTACCATATGGGTACGGCTTTTTCCATTTTGTCTTCGCGGTGGGCTCCATGTACGTTGGGATGGTGTTTGTCGGCTGGGACACACATCATACCATGAAGCAGTAAGTTCACAGATCTAAAAAGTTTACCCGATTCCGTCCATGGATAAGATATAAATAAAATGTGTTCTTTTATGCATGGCCTCTACATACATGCAGTGTTTGATACAGTATTTTGCATGCTTTCACCCCAGATGGAGCGTGGATATTGGGTGGATGAGCACATGGGTTCATATCGCCAACGAGGCTCTCGTAGTAGTATTCTACAGTAAGTGACCTACTGTGCCAAAGACCCTCAATATAACCCCACTTAGCTCATCACACATCCAAGAGTCAAATAATTGGACACATATATACACGACATGCATACACCAAATTTAAAAACTTTCCCCCGCAAACAAAACTAACTACATGCATTACATACATTGTGTGTATTATACTGACATATACGAATGTTTGCATTTGCAGTAGCAATACTTGTTGCTAGAATTTTCGGAATAGGCTGGCTTCGACATCTCCTTGCAAAGATCTTTGGAACAGGTGACCAGTTGCATAGTGGTGAATCCCAGACGACGACCACATCTGATGAGATGTACACAACGTCGTTGTCTTCATCATCATTCGACCGAACAACTGAGGAGACGATGACCACATCTGATGAGATGTACACAGTGCCGTCGTCTTTGTCATCATTGTACCTGACACCCGAGGAGACGCCGAATAATGATGCCATTTCGATAAGCAACTACGACATCGATGATCCACCTTCGCCGCCACCTGTATCGTTGGTATCTGATGACGTAGACATTTCTGAACCATCACCTCCGCCATCTCCGCCACCACATACAGTGGATGAGATGGACAACTCTGAGGCATCCTTTGTCCCACACCATAGAGCTCCAAATGTTTGAGGTACCAACTACCTCAGGCAATAATGAGGAGGAGGATGACTATTCTTTTAGAGAATGGGAGAGTGATTAAATGTTTTCATCAGTTACCAACACCCCAATTGTAGATAGGCATCGGTGATATGCTATGATATAGGTGGAGACATGTTTGTTGTATCGATTTTTTGACATGGTAAGACATGTTTGATGCGTATACTTCTAGACATACTCCTCTTGATTAGTAAGGTATGATGATGGATGAATGAAATCTAAACAAGCTCATTTATTTGGTGGTTCATGGTGTCACTTAGAATTGTTGACGTGCCCTGATCCTTCAAAGACCACAATATAATACAAGCCCTTGTCACAGGATGCTATAGAATTAAATTTATTTATCAGATGATAAGGAGTATTATTGAATCATATCAAACAAAGATTATATATAAGCACCGTTCTTAGGGCCTTATTTAACCGGAAGCAAAACAAATTATCCAATGTTACAGGGAAGTTGGGTGCATGAGAAACTACTAATAGAACATGAATGTCGAAAAAATGAGGCCTACCACTAAAAATCATCAACAAAAGTAAGGTGAGTACTCTGGTACTCCGCAAGCCCATCTTTACACACTACAAACATTGAGACGGTGGAGATTTGGAGGTTTTTAAATAAAAACTACTTTTCTATAGAAGGTTATATTGGAAAGTTTTCTTTTGTCAAACAGCACTATGATTTGAGAGATTTTGAAGAAATTGTCTTTTCTTGCTTTTGAAACCCTCCATGAGACTTCCATACGCCATGGCACATGACATCTCCTGCCAGTGCTATTCAACATCTTCTTCATAAAATCCTTTTTAAATCAAAACTCGCTATTTGTCACAACCAAGATCGAACTCCTAGACTCTCGGTTTGGGGTCTTCAGTTGACTGTTGTCTATCGGTGACAAATAATAAGCAAAACAAAAGATATTTAATTGATTAGAAAATAAAAAAGAGAGTGCGAAATATGGTACAATATTTTCTTCTAAGGGTGTACGAAGAATTTGGAGTAGAAGTGGGAAATATATGGTGAATTTGGTGATCTAGGGGTATCTATGATGTTGGGGGACTGACTTTCACTATTACCCATTGGGCTAGCAGGGGGATACAACCCATGATAGACAACCATAGGACATGCCCGTAGTTCAGTGAGGCAGGGAAGCGATGGCGTAAGGGGGGGGGGGGCTGTAGTGGAACCAAACATTTTAGATCTACCCCAAGCACATCTACCACCTTTTCCCCACAACATGCTTGAACCAAGCTAAACTTGGTAGTCCTCCCGTGCCCAAATGGAAACTGATCACACCATCAACCAAGGACCGACATCATGCACACTTTTACCTCAATGGAGCTACAACATTCTCACGTCTCATACATGGTTATGTACATAAAGTAGTCTTATTACAAACCAAGTTCAAATTATTATAAACCCATAGTTCAAAGTTTGATTTTAAAACCAAGCATTGTCACACCCGGATTTAAGGGGTAAAGTCGGGTGCGTCTCATATGTGCTCCAAAGAAGAAGAACACATATAATGACCAAGTGTATAGAGATAAATGTCACAAATATTATTACATAGCAGAAGTATTTTACAAAAATAAATGATCACAATAAAACAAACTAATAATTATTCCTTGGCGCCATCAAGATGACTGGGAGACGCCACCTAGATAAGCTCGTACTCCTCGTTGTAGACCTCCTCCTGTGCTACCTGCTCTTCACGTGTGGGGGTTTATATATCGCAAGGGTGAGCTCACAAAAGATTATAGCTCAACAAGTTGTGGGTAATAATGTGCATGAACTCACCAAAGGTGGGAGCTCATGTGAAGTGTAAGGCTGATCAACAAATAAGGGTTAAAGCTGAGTATTGATTTTAATAGGTTGGTCAAATTTTATTAGCAGTTACTAAATGTATGTATATACCAACCCAAAGTAATAATAGATCAAAATTAATAATAAAACCACAATGCGATACAAATGACAAATTGAGTTTAATTTCATAAATTAATCATGCGAGAGTCTTGAGCTGCTCATGACCGCGAGCACGGCTAGTATACCAGTTTTACACTCTGCATAGGTTGTACTCTTTACCCACAAGTCATGTTATCCATCTGCCATGGGGTTGTATGGGACCCATACACCTCTACCAAGGAAGCTAGGCAGCGTAACTCTACGAGGTCTTTACAAAGTTCCACTAGCTTCAGAAAACCCGCTACAATTTCTAGGGAGCGCAATGTAGGAATCCCCCATTTGAAAAGCCATCGCAGCAAAATCAACCCGAGAACCTCCCTACACCGACAACTCCCCTACTTCCCTTGCCCCTTTCGGGTAAGGTAAAACTCCACTAGCTTTCCTAATTACTCAGCCAAGGACATCCCATCCCACCCTTGTGGTGGCACGTTTATCTCAAGTTAAGCTCCATGTTCCAATTAACACAATAGTCTTATCATGAACAGAATAGAACAACAATAATAAAGCATGATCATGTGTAATAATTATCTTAACACCCAAAACCACATATAGCAATAGCAAAGACTACCCAAAAGTTTAGGGGTAAACAAGGTGTAAAGATGACCAAACTAGGGTGACATATTGAGTCCCATAAAAATTAATCCTAAGCATGCTAAATTGATTATAGAGAACATTATTGGGTAAATAAAAGTGGTCAAGGGCACAACTTGCCTTCAACGAGCTCCTGCTCAGTATTTTCCACCTGTCGGGTACCGGGGTCCTCGATCACTTGCTCGTCTACTCGAAGCAACACAAACAAACATAGTACAGGAGAAATTAACATCACACCAAACATGAGAACATACTGCATAATAATATTCTATGTATCGTAACGAGATCGTAGGTTCGAGAATCATTAAATTCTGAGTTATGGTTATAGAGTTATGATTTTCTGAAGTTTTTAAGTGTTTGGTACTGACTAAACTAAGTGATTAATTTTAATCTATGTTTCATGATAAAACTGAGTTATTAGGTGATAAACAATATTAATACAAAATTAATGCAACTGGAATGGGTTAAAGTTAAAATGAATTACTTATGAATTAAACAAGATTCTAGAATTGTTTTATACTAGAAAACCTTTTTGGTATTATTTTATTAAATCTGAAATTTAGTTGGACTTCGGGCATCATTTAGGAATTCTCCAGGGCCAATAATCCTGCAAAATATAGGACCCCTATGTAACGGTTTCCTTAATAACTTGGACTGCAGGTTGTTTTCGGGGAAACATAAGGACTCTTATGCAAAATGGTATGGCTGAAGGGGTATGAATGGTTCTTGGTCGTCGGACTAAAAACGTGCGACCCATATTAGACCGACATATAATTGAAGCGGTAAGCATCAGAAGCCACTGGATCCGAGATCCACAGCCAAGATTCGACCACACCGCGATCTCACCCGAACCCACGGATTCAATCTCAACGGTCACGAGCTTATGCACCGAAACGGTAATCTGCTGCCAATCTCAGCTGTTGGTTACCAATCTAATGCCCCCGCCATTTTCTACCTTTCCCGACAGGGCCGCGCGATGGCGCTGTTCCGCCACGGCAGCCGATCACCGGCGAGCGTGCCAACTGGCAATCCACTGCCCCCAAAGGCAAACCCAAGGGTACCCACACAACCCCAATGAACCAGTAAATGCACTAGATGTGTTAGTACCTTGAATCGCAGCGCCGCAATCCCTGGCCACGGCAGAGCGTGAGGACGACAGCTTCTCCAATTCTGGCGAGGAATCCTCGAGATCCTAGGTCGCCTCCACGTCTGAGGTCACCGCGCAACGACCTAGGGAGGCCTTAGAAAGGTTCAACGCGCGTGGAGGAGCCCGACTGGTGGCGCACACACGAGTGCGCCGGTGGCGGCTGTCTCACCCTTCTCTCGCGGCGATGAGCTCTTCTTCTCTTTAGTCTGTGGTTTCTCTGGTGGCGGCGAGGTTGGTTGAGGAGGAGGTGAGTCTTGAGGGGGAGAGTTATATAGCACGGTAGAGCTCGGCCAACGGCCGGACCGCGAGCTTTGGCAAATCCGCACCAGGCCGTGCCGCATTCGCGAGGTGGTTGATGCACCTGAGCTGTCGGGCCCACCTGCCGGTGAGACGAGTTGGACGCCCAGACGAGGCCCACCGCTAGAGGTTGTGTCATCGCGCGAGGGGCGGCTGACCCGTGGGCCCTAGATGTCGACGCCAAGCCAGGCTGGGCTGCACGAAGGAAGTTGCTAGTTGGGCCGGTCAATCGGAATTCGGCCCATGCGCACTGTTGGGGACTTGTTCTCAAATGCTATGAATTAAGAACAAGGCAACATAAAATGTTAAATATTAATGTCCTTCGTCCGCTGAAGCATTATTTCCCCAAGGATTTAATGAACTTCGGACGAAGGTTATAAAGACACAATTACGAAGGTTGTATCTTCGTAATTGAACTCTCAGAGATAATATAAAATAACACGAGACATAAAGCATTAAAGACAAGTAAATTAGAAGTAAGCAACATCATTTACATATTATATAAACTTGATGTATTCAAATATAATGTTTAGATACATTTATACCTCTGCCTTGGCAAGGAATAATTTCCGAGTGATGTGATTGCAATTACAGGAATGCGTGAACAGTAAAGGAATACTGTTCACTATTTATAGGCACAGGACACAGCCTGTGAACAATTACAATCATACCCCTCATAAAAGTTTACAATAACGACTCAAACTCTTATGGACTAAAAGGTCATTCTATCTTTAAGTCGGTTTGTAATCCCGAAGCTTCATGAACGGTACTCTTCGGCATCTCGTACAGACAGCTTCAACCGAAGTTGTTTCTTCCTGCAGGACCTTCGGCGACGAAGCATGGTCCCAACAGTAGCCCCTTCGCGGTGCTAGATCGTTTTTCGTAACGAGCTTGATCCGTGAAAAAAGTCTCTTAGGCTTCAGGAAGCCGAAGGTCCGAAAAACACCTTCCCTGAGCTCGTTGTCGAGAAACGATACAGTTTCCGAGCGCGTAGCGGTCCCACCATGCAGATTCACTATTTTGGTCTTTGCGGCCCACCGCGCAGCGGGTGCGAGCAGCTGTTTGCCTGGTGTAAAAATCCTGACGATTCACCTTCTTACCTGCAGCACTATATAAACAGACAGGTAGGTGTGAAGTTATCACAACATTCATTGCTATTGCATTGTTTTGCTGCCAAAAATTTTAACCATAGCCGAAGCTTGACTCTCGTATTCATATGAAGCTCCAGTTTGGTGCCTACTTCGTCAGAAGAAAAGCTTCGGGAGAAAAGGTTATTTAATTCCCAAGAAATCTTTCAAGAAATTCAAAATTAAATGGCCAGAGTACGCTCTACTGCTAGAGTTGAGCGTGAGGGAGACGAAGCCGAAGGAGCGGAGACTGTTCCTATCTCCGAAGCAATGCAACAATCCGGATTGGTGACCTCGGAAAGAATCCCCACTGCCGAAATAGAACAAGCTGCTGCCGAAGCAGAACAAGGAGATATTGAGGAAGCTGATTCTGACGGTGATTACCATATCGCAGTACCGAGCAAGCCTAGCCATTTGGACTTCGGAAAGTCGACTATCTCCAAGGCTGATTTTTCCAAAATGGTGAAGTCGGGCTATTTCAGTGAAGATGAGAAGAAGCTGATTCGCTTCGGGGGAGAGGGAACTACCCCGAAGCCAGAAAAGGATGAAATAGTTATTTTCAAGAGTTTTCTAAAAGCTGGGTTAAGATTTCCTTTAAATAGAATGATTTCTGATGTGCTGCAAAAGTTTGGGATCTATTTTCACCAACTGACTCCTAACGCCATTGTCAGGCTTAGCGTTTATATCTGGGCTCTCCGAAGCCAGGCTGTGGAGCCATTTGCCGACAGCTTCTGTCGAGTACATGAGCTGCATTACCAGACTAAGGCCAGGAAGGATGGGTTGCATGAAAATTTTGGTTGTTATAATTTTGCCTATTGGAAAACCACAAAATTTCCTGTAATTAGCTACCAAAGCAAATGGCCGGCAGGCTGGAAGTCAGAATGGTTTTATGTCAAAGTTGACGATGATAAAGAGAAGCTGGTACAGAGCCCTCTTGAACTTATCTTCGGAGAAACCAGACCCCGATGCAATATGGCAGCAGAAGGTCCAACTTGGACTGCACTGGCTGAATTCAAAATTATTGCAGAACACATTGGCACTAGAGATTTAGTGCAGGAATTTCTGGCCTTCAGAGTGTTTCCAACTATGAAGGAGTGGACTATGCCGAAGCTTAAAGGAGAAAAGAAAGAGGGGGAGCTTGTCCGACTACCCTATTATTATAAGTTTAAGAAATATTTTAAAGCACCCTGCCAAGAATGGCTCGACACGATCGAAGTAATGAGTAATGAAATTCTTGGAAATTACTCCAAAAAAGAGGACCAGCTGATGACAGCAGCCTTCGGCACTCGGCCGAAACGAAGGCTGAACAGGGTGCTTGATGCTATAGGGTTTGAATATGCTGATTATGGTCGACTGGGCGGAGACGCCGGAGGCCCGAAGCGAAAAAGAATTGCCAGCGCTGCTGACGAAGAGGTCACCAATGTAGCCAAAAAGAAAAGGGAAGATTCTAAAAAACTTAGCCCTGAAGAGTTGAACCCTGAGCCGAAGGTGGCCACTGCAAGAAAGAGGAAAACTGCATCTCCAGAACCAAGAACCTTGGTTCGAGAAGAAGGTACTCCTGCAACGCCTTCTGCTGTTGAAGTAGAAGAGATTATGAAGGTAATGACTGAACCTTTGCCTGTCAAGCTAAGTCTACTGGCGCTGGAACTGACAAAGTTTTTTCAGAAGGACAAGGCAGCTTCGACAGACGAAGGTCCTGCACTGCCGAAAAAACGAAGGATTATTCAAATAGCAGATGTAATTCATGGGACACCGTCACCGACACCGGCATCAAGAATTGCTATTGACCAGACTGCCGAAACTGCCGAAGCTAAATGCGCCGCAGCCGAAGCCACCAGAGCGGAAACCTTCGAAGCTGAAACTGGCGCAGCCGAAGCTGCCGGGGCTGAAACCGGGGCCACAGAAGATCCGAACCTGGAAGAGACGCTTGAAGTTATTGATAACATACTCCTAAAAATGACTGAGGAAGAATCTATTGTGGCCGCGGCGAGCACAGCTACCGAAAAGGGGAAAAAGCAATCTGAAGACATTTTGGAGGAAGAAGATTTTGAATTTCAAGATTTACTTGGGCAAGGACTGACAGACGCTGAAAAAGCAGAGCTTAAAAAATGTGCCATAACCTGCGGATATAAGCCAGGGGCTACACTGTTCGGTGGGGTTAACGAAGGAAAACTGAGGTGCCTTCGAAACCGCAGCGAAGCTAAAATTGTTAGAACTCTCTGCAAAAACATTGGCTTGCCGAAGCTGGAAGCGGACCTCTGCCGTTACCAACGGCACCATATCGTCGGAAGCTTGCTTTATGCTAACTTCAAGGTAACAAATATTTTTGTCATTTTATTATTATTATTATTATTATTTAGGTCGTTTTCTAACGAAAATCGTTTCGACAGAGCATATTATTAAGTAAGGTTCTAAAAATGCAACAAGATCTCGAAGAAGAGAAAAAAAAAGCCGTCATCCAAAATTTGGCTGAAAAAGTTGAAAATTACGAAGCTGATCTGAAAAAGAAGGATTTCACCATCCAAGATCTTGAAATGATGGTCAAAGAGCACGAAGGTGCATTAGAAAAGAAAGATTTTGTTATTCAGACTATGGAGGGTTCTTTGGCTGAAGTCCAAATTGAGAATAATAGCTTAAAAAATGAATTGCTCCAACAGTCAGAAAAATTTGAGCAAGAAAAGAAATTTCTTGAAGCAAGCCTGAAAACTGTGGATAAAAATTCAAATTTGCAGAAATCCTTTAAAGAACTTCAAGAGAAATGCCTAAGCTTCGGCAGCCGATGCGTGCAGCGGCTGAAGGATGTGTTTCATTCTGTCGGAGCCAGCTCTGCAAAATTTACACCTTCAGCTGAAAATCTGCCCAGCACGTTAGAATATATTGAAGGCGAGGTTGATGCCCTTGACGAAGTTATTGGTGGGCATGCTGACTTCTGCGCCCTGGTAGCTTCTCGGGGCACAGCTACTGCTTTTCTGAAGGCTGGCTGCACGCATGGAAATATTGTGAACAGACCAAACTTCAGCTTGTCAGCATCAGATCTGATAGATATCCCAAGCCTAGCCCGAAGCATTGGAAATAGATTCATGACCCAGATCTGGGTAAGTGGCGGGCGAAAAATGGCAGGTGATGAAGCTCGAAGTCATCTTAAGCCGGTAAGAAACTTATATTTGTTACTTTTACCTTCTTCTTGGAATTTGCACCTTTCTTATTCTGCTGTTTGATATACGCAGGATGACAAAGCTGAAGAATGACGAAGCTGAAATTTGACGAAGCTGAAGTTTGACGAAGCCTAGCCTGAAGCTTGATAGTTGTTTACAATATACTTTCCTGCAAAAATTCTAGAGAAACTTTTGTAATATAGTTATGGAACAACTTATGTAAATTTGTACATACCTTGTAATATATTTTGTTTCTGCTATCTGTGTACAATCTGCTTTGCTGTGGACGAAACTTCTCTTTTGAGCCAAAGGCGAAAAACACCTTCCCTTCTTTTCGTACACAACGAAGCATAAAAATTTTCCTTCGAGTTTTTCCTCATTGCCGAAGCATCTGTGTTTTTTGTGCGGTATAATGATGATTCTATATATGCCTAAATGCATGTTTATGAATGCAAATGACATGATGAGATGTATTGTGCAAATGAATATCAAAACACATATTCAAAAAACCATAATCATAGTCCTTTAGCGTTGACTTCTCGCTGTAAGCCTCCCTTAGGAGCTTCTTCGCCTTTTACTTTCAGCGGAATCAGCGTTTATTTTTCGCTGTAAGCCTCCCTTAGGAGCTTCTTCGCCTTTTACTTTCAGCGGAATCAACGTTTATTTTTCGCTGTAAGCCTCCCTTAGGAGCTTCTTCGCCTTTTACTTTCGGCGGGATCAGCGTTTATTTTTCGCTGTAAGCTCTGCATTCCCTTAGGAACGACTTTTGAGCTTCTCCCTGTTTCCTTTTCTTTTTTTCCTTTGCATTTACATTTACATTTTTTGGGGGATATCACTCTCATAGAATTGAAATAAGGAAAATTACATGTTGTGGCCCCATTAAAAACCTTTCTCCCCCTTTGGAAAGGAAAAGGGTGCCACAAAAAAGAATATATAAAAAATTACATCAAACTAAACATAATATCGCCGAAGCTCATCCGCATTCCATGATCTAGGAATGTCGTTGCCGTCCATATCCTTCAATCTGTAGGAACCGGGTCTTGACGAAGATACTACCAAAAAGGGGCCTTCCCACTTCAGCTGTAATTTGCCTACTGTCTCAGGATTGGCTACTCTTCGAAGTACCAAGTGTCCTGGTTCAATGTTCTTCAGCTTGACCTTTCTGTCACGCCATTTTATTGTTTCAGCTTGATATTTATTGATGTTTTCCACAGCTTGAAGTCTGATCCCTTCAATAGCATCTTTTTCTACAGAGCAATCAGCTTCGTCTTCGCGTTCTGCCGAAGCTACTGTCCTTATTGATCCTGCTTTGGCCTCTTCTGGGGTTATTGCTTCGTCACCGAACAATAGTTTAAAGGGCGTAAAGCCTGTTGACCTTGACATGGTTGTGTTATGGCTCCACACCACTTTGATTAACTCGTCTGGCCACTTTCCCCTGGGCTGATTGAAGATTGACTTCATTATTCCTGTCATTATAATCGCATTAGCTCTTTCGACAAGTCCATTTGACTCTGGGTGTCGGACTGATGCAAAATGGATCTTCGTGCCAATTTGATCACAAAATTCTCTGAAGGCTTCAGAATCAAACTGTGTCCCATTATCCACAGTAATAGCCTTCGGCACTCCGAAGCGACAAATAATGTTTTGCCAGAAAAACTTTTGAATAGTAAATGAAGTTATTGTGGCTAAGGGCTTTGCCTCAATCCACTTGGAAAAATATTCCACTGCCACTACTACATACCTTAAGTTCCCCTGTGCTGGTGGTAATGGGCCTAGTAAATCGAGGCCCCACCTTTGCAACGGCCAAGTGGTTGTATTAATTGGGTTAAAGACGAAGGTTGTTTTTGATGTTTTGCACATTTCTGACAACCTTCGCACTTTTGGACCAGATCCGCTGCATCCGAAGCTGCCTTTGGCCAATAAAATCCTTGGCGAAAAACTTTCCCAAGCAAGGGCCTAGATCCAATGTGAGATCCACACAGGCCTGCATGTATTTCCTTCATTAATTCTATACCTTCGGATCTGGATAAACACTTGAGCAATGGGGAACAGATCCCACGCTTGTATAACTCCCCTTCTATTATGACATATGGTCGAGCTCTTGCTTCTATTCTCCTGTTATAAGCTTCGTCGTCTGAAAGAAAATTACCCTGAAGGAAAGAGATGATCTTAGTTCTCCAATCTTCGCTATAAACAGGGGATATGTTAAGGATTGCTCTTTCAAGAAGCTCGACCGAAGGTGCTTTTATTGTTTCGAAAAATACTTCCGAAGGTATAGGCAGCCCCTAGGCTGCTGACTTGGCCAATAGATCAGCATATTCATTTTCTCCACGAGGAATATTTTTGACAGAGAAACCTTCGAAGGAAGCCTCAATCCTTCGGACTGTATCTAGATACTTTTCAAGCTTCGGGTCTCTTGCTTTATAGCTCTTGTCAACATGACCAGAAATAACTTGAGAATCAGTTTTAAGAATGGCCCTTCTGATTCCCATTGCCTTTAGCTTCCGAAGACCCAAGAGCAGAGCTTCATACTCAGCGATATTATTTGTGCAACTAAAATCAAGTCTTGCCGCATAACAAGTTTTAACTTTGGAGGGTGAAACCAACACAACAGCCGCTCCTGCTCCGAAGGTTCCCCAAGACCCATCACAAAACATTGTCCATGCTTCGGCATCTTTATTCGTTTCTTCCTCCTGAGCCCCTGGCGTCCAGTGAGCAATGAAGTCGGCCAACGCTTGGGACTGAATCGAAGATCTATGGACATAATCAATACAAAATTCATTGAGCTCTGCAGCCCATTTTCCAATCCTTCCAGTAGCTTCTCGGTTTCTCATAATATCCTTCAGAGGTTGCGAAGAAGGAACAATTATGTTGTAAGCTTGAAAATAATGCCGAAGCTTCCTGGAGGCCATCAAAACAACATACAATACCTTCTCCAATTCTGTATAATTTTTCTTTGATAAACTAAGAACCTCAGATACGAAATATATTGGGGCCTGCCTATTAACTTGGCCTTCAAGCTTCTCCTGGACAAGTGTTGCACTTACCGCTGAGTGCGAAGCTGCCACATATAATAACAAAGGAGCTCCTGGCGTTGGTGGAGTTAATGTTGTTAGATCTATCAAATATTGCTTCAGCTCTTCGAAGGCCTTCTGCTGGATTGGTCCCCATTGAAAGACTTCGGCTGACTTCAGCACTTCGAAGAATGGTAAGTTTCTCTCTGCTGATCTGGATATGAATCTGTTGAGAGATGTCAGCCTTCCTGTCAATCTTTGAGCCCCCCTTTTTTGTACTTGGTGGTTCCATTCGAAGTATAGCTTCGATTTTGCTTGGATTAGCCTCAATTCCCTTTGTTGAAACACATTTTTCTGGATTCAGCTTTAGACCAGCCTGTCTAAAATTAGCGAAGGTCTCCTGTAAATCAGCAATGTGGTTATCTTGCTTCGTGCTTTTTACAATGATATCATCAACATAAGTTAGCACATTCCTGCCTATCTGAGAATGGAGGACCTTCGCTGTCATTCTGCTGAAACTTCCTCCGGCATTCTTAAGCCCCTCAGGCATCCGAAGGTAACAATATGTCCCACTAGGAGTTATGAAGCTGGTTTTCGGTTCATCCTCCTTCTTCATCCAGATTTGATGATAGCCTGAATAGCAATCCAGTAGACTCATAAGCTCTGATGAAGCTGCTGCATCAACTAAGGAATCTATCCTTGGCAATGGAAACTCGTCCTTCGGACAGGCCTTATTGAGATCAGTAAAATCGATACACATTCTCCATTTACCATTGGCCTTCTTCACCATAACAGTGTTAGCCAACCATTCTGGGTATTTTACCTCTCTAATAACTCCGGCACTGAGGAGTCTTTTTACTTCATTCCGAGCACCCTCGGCCTTGTCATCAGACATCTTCCGAAGCCTCTGCTTTATGGGTCTGAAGGATGGATCAACATTGAGCGAGTGCTCAATAACATCCCTGTTAACTCCACAAAGATCATTAGCTGACCAAGCAAAAACATCTTTATTGTTGAACAGAAACCTTATCAAGGTTTTCTCCTGCTCTTCAGACAATTGAGATCCCAATAGCACCTTCTGCTCTGCTATATCCTCACATAAGAGCATGGGCTTCGGCTGATCAGCCGAAGCAGCTTTTTCCCTTCTGAACTTGTATTGCTCACAAGCTTCAGTTCCATCTATATTATGGAATTGCTTTTGAGTCTGTCCAATTTCCTTCGGCCCTTCTGGCAGCTTCCTGACTTCCATGAATAGCAATGGGCCCTTGGTCCGAAGGTATCTTCATGCAAAGATAAGCTGGATGAAGAATTGCTTCGAAGGCATTGAGAGTACCACGACCAATGATTGCATTGTAAGGGTATTCCATGTCAACAATATCAAACACAACTTGTTCAGTCCTTGTGTTGTTGATAAATCCGAAGGTTACTGGCATTGAGATTTTGTCGAGTGCTACAATCTGCCTTCCTCCGAAGCCGCAAAGGGGATGTGTGGCATCAAGGATTTTATCTTCGGGCTCTTGCATCTGTCTGAAGGCCTTAGCAAATATGATATCAGCTGCACTGCCTGTATCAACCAAAACATTGTGGACCAGAAATCCTTTGATAACACAAGAGATAACCATAGCATCGTTGTGTGGGTAATCCTTGAGTTGAAGATCCTCTTGAGAGAAGGTAATAGGAATGTGAGACCATCTTGACTTGATGAAGGGTCCTTGCACCCCGACGTGTTGTACCCTTCTCTGTGCCTCCTTTTTCTGCTTCTTGTTGGCTGGCTCTGAGCATGAACCGCCTGTTATCGGGAGTACCAGCTTCGGAGCCGAAGCAGCTCCAGCTTGAATGTTGAACGAAGCCATCAGCTCAGAAAAGTGGAAGTGAGTTCACCGGAGGTGGGCGCCAATGTTGGGGACTTGTTCTCAAATGCTATAAATTAAGAACAAGGCAACATAAAATGTTAAATATTAATGTCCTTCGTCCGCTGAAGCATTATTTCCCCAAGGATTTAATGAACTTCGGACGAAGGTTATAAAGACACAATTACGAAGGTTGTATCTTCGTAATTGAACTCTCAGAGATAATATAAAATAACACGAGACATAAAGCATTAAAGACAAGTAAATTAGAAGTAAGCAACATCATTTACATATTATATAAACTTGATGTATTCAAATTTAATGTTTAGATACATTTATACCTCTGCCTTGGCAAGGAATAATTTTCGAGTGATGTGATTGCAATTACAGGAATACGTGAACAGTAAAGGAATATTGTTTACTATTTATAGGCACAGGCCACAGCCTGTGAACAATTACAATCATACCCCTCATAAAAGTTTACAATAACGACTCAAACTCTTATGGACTAAAAGGTCATT
This sequence comes from Zea luxurians, assembly GCA_029449295.1. Taxonomy (NCBI): domain Eukaryota; kingdom Viridiplantae; phylum Streptophyta; class Magnoliopsida; order Poales; family Poaceae; genus Zea; species Zea luxurians. The sequence goes on along the minus strand of JAOPSE010000074.1, from coordinate 4,306,614 downwards.
CTATCTTTAAGTCGGTTTGTAATCCCGAAGCTTCATGAACGGTACTCTTCGGCATCTCGTACAGACAGCTTTAGCCGAAGCTGTTTCTTCCTGCAGGACCTTCGGCGACGAAGCATGGTCCCAACACACACATTTTCTGTTTTCTTTTTATTTTCCTTTTCTATTTTATTTTCTTTTTATTTTTAGATTTCAAATTTGAATTCAAATTTTTGTTGTGAGTTTCACACTTAGGTTATATGCACAATTAAAATTACCAGTATGTAAAGGTATATTTATATATATATATATATATTCATTATAGTGTATACTATTTTCCTTTTCTTTCCTATGTCACTTTCAATTTCTAGAGTTCAAATTAGGTCAAACCCTAATTTCAACATTACTATCTCATTATTATGATAATTAAGTGCACAAGCAAAATCTCCAACATAATGCATAGATTATTTATGTATCTTTAGTTAATTTAGGCACTTTAAATTTGATTATTAATATTTCTCATTAATAGAGGGTAATACACATAAGGAGATTAATTCTTCTCCTATTATCCACAAGTTGGGTATTACAGATACCTATCATCCTCAAATCCAAACAGTTGCTCCACATAAACTTCCTCATTGATTTGTCCATTGAGGAAGGCGCTTTTCACGTCCATTTAAAAAAGCTTAAAATGGTGACTAGCGTAGGCCTGAATAATACGAATAGACTCTAGCCTAGCTAGAGGATGAAAAGTCTCATCGAAATCGAAACCTACAACTTGGGCATAACCTTTTGCCACAAGTCGAGCCTTGTTTCTTGTCATCACTCCATACTCATCTTGTTTGTTGTGAAACACCCACTTAGTTCCTAGAACATTATACTTTGGATGTGGCACTAGGCTCCAAACTTTATTTCTCTTGAAATTGTTGAGTTCTTCCTGCATCGCCACCACCCAGTCCGAATCATTTAAAGCTTCTTCTACCCTGAAAGGCTCAATAGAGGACACAAAAGAGTAATGCTAACAGAAATTTACAACACGAGAACAAATAATTACTCCCTTGTTTACAACTCCAAGGATCATGTCCAGTGGATGGTCCCTTTGAATGGTGGTGTAGACTCGAGGTTGTGGCGCTTGTGGACCTTCTTCTTCCTCCTTGTCTTCATCTTCATTAGCTCCCCCTTGACATTTACATCATCTTTGAGATACATATTCCTCATCTTTACTTGGGGGTTACGCTTAAGTGGAGGAAGAGCATTGATCTTGCCCTTGTGGCTCCTGTGGTCGCACGTCTCCACACACCATATTCCGTAGTGCGGTCGTAGGGGCCTCCTCAACATCTAGTTCATCAAGATTGACTTGCTCTCTTTGAGAGCCCATAGTCTCATCAAACACAACTCCGTTAAAGACTTCAATTAATCCAGAGGATTTATTGAAGACCCTATACACCCTTGTGTTTGAGTCATAACCAAGTAAAAACCCTACGACTTTGGTAGCAAACTTGGAATTTCTACCTTTCTTCACAAGAATGTAGCATTTTCTCCCAAATACTCAAAAATTTGAAATGTGGGTTTGTTACGGGTTAGAAGTTCATACGAAGTCTTCTAGAGGAGGCGGTGCAGATAGAGTCGGTTTATGGCATCGCAAGCAGTATTCACAACTTTCACCCAAAACTGATCCATCGTCTTGTATTCTCCAAGCATTGTCCTTGCCATGTCGATGAGCGTCCTATTTTTCCTTTGCACCACTCCATTTTATTATGGTGTGTAGCGGCGGAGAACTCATGCTTGAACTCAGATCTGTTGTCGCTCCTTATCTTCTTGATTCTCAAGTCAAACTCATTTTGAGCTCGCCTTAAGAATCTCTTTAAGGTCTCTTGGGTTTGGCTTTTATCCTGCAAAAAGAATACCCAAGTGAAGCGAGAATAGTCATCAACTAAAACAATACCATAATTACTTCCCCCGATTCTAAGATAAGCAACGGGACTAAAGAGATCCATGTGTAGAAGCTCCATCAGTCTTGATGTGGTCATCACATTCTTCAGAGTGCCTCCTCAAACATGCTTACCTGCTTGGCAAGCTACACAAGGTCTATCTTTCCCAAAACAGACATTCATTTTTCCCAAAACATGCTCACCTTTAAGAAGCTTATGAAGGTTCTTCATCCCAACATGTGCTAGATGATGATGCCATAGCCAACCCATGTTGGTCTTTGTAAGTAAACATGCATCAAGTTCAGCGATAGCGTTCGAAAAATCTACTAGATAAAGATTTCACTTAAGTACACCTTTAAATGCAAAAAAACCATCACTTCTTATAAAGAATGTCATGTCAACATTAGTAAATAAACAATTATAACCACTAGAACAAAGTTGACTAACAGATAGCGAGTTATAGTCTAAAGAATCTACCAAGAAAACATTTGAAATGGATTGATCGGTAGTAATTGCAATCTTAGACAACCACTTTACCATGCCCCGATTCTTGTCACCAAAGGTAATTGTGTCTTAGGAATCTTTGTTCTTGACATAGGAAGAAAACATCCTCTTCTCCCCCGTCATGTGGTTTGTGCATCCGCCGTCGATAACCTAGCTTGAGCCCTCAGACGCATACACCTGTAAAATAAATTTAGGCGAGGGGTTTAGGTACCCAACTAGAGTTGGGTCCTGTCAGGTTAGTTACATAGGATTTTGGCACCCAAACACAAGTTTTACCACCCTTGTTCCTAGGTCCCACATGAGAAGCAACTACCTTTCCTGACATGCAATATAATACATAGGAATCATCAAATGTACGATACGAAATAGATGGACCATGAGATGTATTCCTAGCATTAGGCACATTACAAGATCTAGCATGAGAAACATTGTGCCTAGGTCTACTCCTACCGTGAGCAAAATATGCACTCCTAGAAGTAATCATGGCATGTGGAGAATAAACATCACTATGAACATGACACACAAGAAGAATAGCATAATCAAAACAAGAATCATAATGAGTAGCATGATGAACATTACAAGCATTATTAACATGAGCATACAAATAAGATGATTCTTTCTAACATGAGAAGAATGAGTGGTACTGGCCATAAGCGCTTTCCCCTTTTCCTTAATGAACTTGGGGCCTCATTGGCTGTTTTTGTCTTTGGCTCCCTTATGGAAGCCAAGACAATCCTTAATTGAGGGGTGTCTACCACTTGTGTAGGCTCCCCTAGCAAATTTAATCTTTTCAAGTTCATCATGAACATTTTATGTGGAACATTTAAACTAGCAATGTCATCATTTAATTTAGCAATAGTAGAAACATGATCATTACAAGCATCAAAATCAAAATCCTTAAATCTAATTCAAATATCAACATGTTCAACACTAGATGCATGACATTTGTTGAATTCAACTATCTTAGCACTTAAATCAACATTTGTAGACTTAAGATAGCTAATTGAATCATAACACTCATATAGATTCTTAGATAGCAATTCATTTTCTTAATTTCAAAAGCAAGAGTTTTTCTACATCAACAAATTTTGTCATGTTCCTCAAAAAGTAAATCTTCTTGCTTCTCTATCAATCTATCCCTTTTCATTTAAAGCATCAATTATTTCATTAATTTTAGCAATTTTTATTCTATCCAAACCCTTGAATAAATCACTATAATCTACCTCATCAACACTATATTCCTCATCGCTAGAAGAAGTGTACATAGGGGTTTCTCTAGAGTATACCTTATTATCTATTTCCATGAGGCAAGTATGACACACGTTAGGGAAGAGAGTCGATTTATTGAAGGCGGAGGCAAGGAGTCCTTCTTTATCGGAGTTGAATCAAGAGCAGTTTGAGTCCTATTCTTTTCCAATATGTGCCTCACCCTTCTTCTTGTTGAACTTCTTCTTTTCTACTTTATTCCCCTTCTTTTCTTGTTCCTGGTCATCATTGTTAGGACAGTTTGCTAAGAAATGACCACTCTTACCACACTTTAAGCAGACGCGATTCCCAATTGATTTTCCCTTGTTGGAGAAGTCATTGCACTCCTTCAATCCATTCTTGAAGCACTTGATCACAAGCGCCATCTCCTTTTCATTGAGATCAGTCGCCTTAACTTGCTCCACCTTGCTGGGGAGCGCCTCCTTGTTGTTCGTTGCCTTGAAGGCAATGGCTTGCCGTTCACTTGCGGGGATGCTTCCGTTGGCGATGTCGTCGATGTACTTCGTGTTCTTAACCATCATTTGATGGCTAACAAACTTCCCTAGCACCTCCTCAGGATTCATCTTTGTATACCAAGGGTTTTCACACACTAGGGAGACAAGGTTAGCATAATAAACTTTAAATGACCTCAACATTAGTCTTATGACTTCTTGGTCTGTCCATCTTGTGCTCCTGTAGTTGCGCACTTGGTGCACCAGGGTCTTGAACCTATTGTGAATTTCTTGTGGCCCTTCATGCCTCTTCATGGCGAACCTCCCCAGTTCTCCCTCGATGACCTCCATCTTGGTGACTTTGGTCGAGGAGTTCCCTTCATGTGCGATGTGTAGTGTCCCATATCTCCTTGGAATTTAGCAAGCCATTTACCTTGTTATACTCTTCCCTGCAAAAAGAGGCGATCAAGACAGTAGTGGCTTTGGCATTTCTATGAATCAATTCCTCTACTTCTACTTATTGTAGTTTTCATCATCAATACTAGGAATATTCATGCCATTTTCTACAATATCCCAAACGCATGGATGAAGAGAAAAAAGATGATATTGCATTTGGTAACTTGAAAGTCGCCTAGAGGGGGGTGAATAGGCGTAATCTAAAATTTACAACTTTAAACACACACTACAAGCCGATGTTAGCGTTAGAACTAAAAACAAGGCCAGAAGAGAGGGAAACAAATCAACCAAGAAATAAGGCGAGTGAACACGGTGATTTGTTTTACCGAGGTTCGGTTCCAAAGAACCTAGTCCCCGTTGAGGAGGTCACAAAGACCGGGTCTATTTCAACCCTTTCCCTCTCTCAAACGGTCACTTAGACTGAGTGAGCCTTCTTCCTTAATCTCACGGGTCTCTAAGACCCCGCAAGGACCACCACACACTTGGTGTCTCTTGCCTTGCTTACAAAGCACTTGAGAGTAAGAATGGGAAAAGAAGAAAGGCAATCCAAGAAGCAAGAGCTCAAAAGAACACGGAATCTCTCTCTCACAAGCCACTAAGTATTTGAGATGAATTTAGGACTTGGAGAGGCTTTGATCTTTTGAGTTGTGTCTAGGAGTGAATGCTAGAGCTCTTGTATTGAATGTGATCTTCAGAAATCTTGGATGCTTGAAGTTGTGGTGGTTGGGGGGTATTTATAGCCCCCAACCACCAAGGTAGCCGTTGGGGAGGCTGTTGGCGATGGGCGCATCGGACAGTCCGGTGCGCCACCGGACACGCACTGCTCCCTGTCTGGTGCGCCGCCACATCACCCAACCGTTAGGGTTCGGAGCGCAGACGACCATTGGATCTTTGTCCTCTTGCGGCGCCGGACAGTCCAGTGCCACACAGGACAGTCTGGTGCCTTCTGACTTCGCGGCTCTGACTTCTACTGCGGCACTGCAGCTCACTGTAGCACTTTGCAGAGTCGACCGTTGGCGCTGGATAGCCGTTGCCCGCTGACTCACCGGACAGTCCGGTGGCACACAGAACAGTCCGGTGAATTATAGCAGAGCGCGCCTGCGTTTTCCCGAGAGTGACTGGTTGACCCTTGTACGGTCCTAGTGCACCGGACACTGTCCGGTGGCACACCGGACAGTCCGGTGCGCCAGTCCACAACACACTCAAGTTCTTTGCTTCGTTGAATTTTTGTCCCTAACTTGATTCTTTTTATTGATTTGTGTTGAACCTTATGCACCTGTAATACATGAGTTCTAGAGCAAACTAGTTAGTCCATATATTTGTGTTGGACATTCAACCACCAAAATTAATCGTAGGAAAAGGTTAACCCTATTTCCCTTTCAATCTCCCCTTTTTGGTGATTGATGCCAACACAAACCAAAGCAAATATATAAAGTGTAGAAATGAACTGGTTTGCATTTTGGAATGCGCATAGGTTACTTGGAATTAAACCAATTGATAATCTCACTAGATGTGAATGGATTGCTTCTCTTTTATTTAACATTTTGGACCACATTTGCACCACTTGTTTTGTTTTTGCAAATCTTTTTGGAAAATCTTTTTCAAACTCTTTTGCAAATATTCAAAGGTATATGAATAAGATTGCAAGAAGCATTTTCAAGATTTGAAATTTCTCCCCTTATTTCAAATACTTTTCCTTTGACTAAACAAAACTCCCCCTGAATGAAGTTCTCCTCTTAGCTTTCAAGAGGGTTTTGAGATATATATCAATTTGAAATATAGACATCAATTCAGATATTATTTCTCGAGGAATACCGATTTGAAAAATACCAATTAAAACTTTATTTCGAAAATTTTGAAAGTGTGGTGGTGCGGTCCTTTTGCTTTGGGCTTAATAATTTCCCCCCTTTGGCATTAATCGCCAAAAACGGAGAACGTTGGAGCCCTTTTAATACTATCTCCCCCATTGGTAAAAGAAATATGAGTGAAGGATTATACCAATTGAGAGTTATATGAGTAATGGCAAAGGGTAAGTGATACCGTCAGAGTTGGAGTGGAAGCCTTGTCTTTGCCGAATTACTCCATTTCCCTTTCAATCTACGACTTAGTATAGAAATACACTTGAAAACACATTAGTCGTAGTCTTGGCACAAGAATAAGAAATATGCATTTGTACCATATGAAAGAGACATGATCAAAGGTATATAAATAAGCTATGTGTGCAATGTTTCGATCAAAGTTCCGAGAATCAAGTATATTTAGCTCATTTCTAAGTTTGCTAAAGGTTTTCTCATCTAATGGCTTGGTAAAGGTATCGGCTAATTGATTCTTGTTGTTTACATAAGCTATTTCGTTATCCCCCCTTTGTTGGTGATCTGTCAGAAAGTGATACCGAATGTCTATGTGCTTAGTGCGGCTGTGTTCAACGGGATTATCCGCCATGCGGATTGCACTCTCATTGTCACATAGGAGAGAGACTTTGCTCAATTTGTAGTCATAGTCCCTAAGGATTTGCCTCATCCAAAGTAATTGCGCACAACTATGGCCTGTGGCAATGTACTCGGCTTCGGTAGTGGAAAGAGCTACGGAGTTTTGTTTCTTTGAAGCCCTAGACACCAGGGATCTCCCCAGAAAATGACAAGTCCCTGATGTGCTCTTTCTATCAATTTTACACCCTGCCTAGTCGACATCGGAATATCCTAGTAAATCAAAAGTGGATCCCTTGGGGTACCAAAGCCCAAACTTAGGAGTGTAAACTAAATATCTCATGATTCTCTTAACGACCCTAAGGTGAACTTCCTTAGGATTAGCCTGAAATCTTGCACACATGCATACGAAAAGCATAATGTCCGGTCAAGATGCACATAAATTGAGTAGAGATCCTATCATCGACCGATATACCTTTTGATCTACGGATTTACCTCTTGTGTCGAGGTCGAGATGCCCATTGGTTCCCATGGGTGTCTTGATAGGTTTGCTATCCTTCATCCCAAACTTCTTAAGTATGTCTTGGATGTACTTAGTTTGGCTGATGAAGGTGCCATCTTGGAGTTGCTTGATTTGAAATTCAAGGAAATACTTCAACTCCCCCATCATAGACATCTCGAATTTCTGTATCATGATCCTACTAAACTCTTCACAAGTTGATTTGTTATTAGACCCAAATATAATATCATCAACATAAATTTGGCATACAAACAAACCTTTTGCACCAGTTTTAGTAAAGAGAGTAGGATCGGCTTTTCCGACTTTGAAGCCATTAGTGATAAGAAAATCTCTCAAGCATTCATACCATGCTCTTGGGGCTTGCTTTAGCCCATAAAATGCCTTTGAGAGTTTGTAAACATAGTTAGGTACTCACTATCTTCAAAGCCAGAAGGTTGCTCAACATAGACCTCTTCCTCGATGGGTCCATTGAGGAAGGCACTTTTCACGCATTTGATAAGCTTAAAGCCATGGTAAGTAGCATAGGCAAGTAATATATGAATTGACTCAAGCCTAGCTACAGGTGCATAAGTTTCATCGAAGTCCAAACCTTCGACTTGTGAATACCCTTTGGCCACAAGTCGGGCTTTGTTCCTTGTCACCACACCATGCTCATCTTGCTTGTTGCAGAATACCTATTTGGTACCTACAACATTTTGATTAGGATGTGGAACTAAATGCCATACCTCATTCCTTGTGAAGTTGTTGAGCTCATCTTGCATAGCCACCACCCAATCCGGATCTCTTAGTGCATCCTCTATCCTGTATGGCTCAATAGAGGAAACAAAAGAGTAATATTCACAGAAATGAGCAACTCGAGATCTAGTGGTTACCCCCTTATGAATGTCACCAAGGATGGAGTTGACGGGTGATCTCGTTGAATTGCTTGGTGGACTCTTAGGTGTGGCGATCTTTGACCCTTTATTTCTTGATCATCTTCCTTGTCTTCATTATCTTCATCTCCCCCTTGATCATTGTCCTCTTCTTGAGGTGGCTCATCCTCTTGATCTTCATTTTCATCATCTTGAGCCTATTCCTCATCTTGGGTGGGTGGAGAAGCTTGATTGGAAGATGACGGTTGATCTTGTGCTTGTGTGGGCTCTTCGGATTCCTTAGGACACACATCCCCAATGGACATGTTCCTTAGCGCGACACATGGAGCCTCTTCATCATCTAGTCCATCAAGATCAACTTGCTCCACTTGGGAGCCATTAGTCTCATCAAACACAATGTCACAAGAAACCTCAACTAGTCCAGTGGATTTGTTGAAGACTCTATATGCCCTTGTGTTTGAGTCATACCCTAGTAAAAAGCCTTCTACTGCCTTAGGAGCAAATTTAGATTTTCTACCTCTCTTAATAAGAATAAAGCATTTACTCCCAAAGACTCTAAAATATGAAACATTGGGCTTTTTACCAATGAGGAGTTCGTATGATGTCTTCTTGAGGATTCGGTGAAGATATAACTGGTTGATGGAGTAGCAGGTGGTGTTAATTGCCTCGGCCCAAAACCGGTATGATGTCTTGTATTCATCAAGCATGGTCCTTGCCATGTCCAGTAGAGTTCTATTCTTCCTTTCCACTACACCATTTTGTTGAGGTGTGTAGGGAGAAGAGAACTCATGCTTGATGCCCTCATCCTCAAGAAAGCCTTCAATTTGTGAATTCTTGAACTCTGTCCCATTGTTGCTTCTTATCTTTTTTATATTTAATCTGAACTCATTGTGAGCTCGTCTTAAGAATCCTTTTAACGTCTCTTGGGTTTGTGATTTTTCCTGCAAAAAGAACACCCAAGTGAAGCGAGAATAATCATCCACAATAACAAGACAGTACTTACTCCCGTCGATGCTTATGTAAGCGATCGGGCCAAATAGACCCATGTGGAGTAGCTCAAGCGGCCTATCAGTCATCATGATGTTCTTGTGTGGATGATGAGCGCCAACTTGCTTTCCTGCTTGGTATGCGCTACAAACCCTGTCTTTCTCAAAATGAACATTTGTTAGTCCTAAAATGTGCTCTCCCTTTAGAAGCTTATGAAGATTCTTCATCCCAACATGGGCTAGTCGGCGATGCCAGAGCCAACCCATGTTAGTCTTAGCAATTAAGCAAGTGTCTAGTTCGGCATGATTGAAATCAACTAAGTATAGCTGACCCTCTAGCACTCCCTTAAAATCTATTGAATCATCACTTCTTCTAAAGACAGTAACACCTATATCAGTAAAAAGACAGTTGTAGCCCATTTTGCATAATTGAGAAACAGAAAGCAAATTATAATCTAAAGAATCTACAAGAAAAACATTTGAAATTGAATGGTCAGGTGATATAGCAAATTTACCCAAACCTTTGACCAAACCTTGATTGCCATCCCCGAATGTGATAGCTCGTTGGGGATCTTCGTTTTTCTCATAGGAGGAGAACATTCTTTTCTCCCCTGTCATGTGGTTTGTGCACCCGCTATCGATTATCCAACTTGAACCACTAGATGCATAAACCTACAAAACAAATTTAGGCCTTGTTCTTAGGTACCCAAACAGTCTTGGGTCCTTTGACGTTAGAAACAAGCACCTTGGGTACCCAAACACAAGTCTTTGGACTCTTGTGTTTGCCCCCAACATATTTGGCAACTACTTTGCCTGATTTGTTAGTTAAAACATATGAAGCATCAAAAGTCTTAAATGAAATGTTATGTTCATTTGAAGCAGCAGAAATTTTCTTTCTAGGCATTTTAACATGTGAGGTATGCCTAGAGCTAGAAGCCTCATTTTTTGTACATAAATGCATGGTGAGAAACATTATGAGGTTTTCTAGCATGAATCTTCCTAATTTTGATCTCAGGATAGTTAGTAGGATATAAAATGTAGCCTTCCCTATCCTGAACCATGGGAGCTTTACCCTTAACAAATCTAGACAGTTTCTTAGGGGCATTAAGCTTGACATTGCTCCCCTGTTGGAAACCAATGCCATCCTTAATGCTAGGACGTCTCCCATTATAGAGCATGCTACGAGCAAATTTAAAATTTTCATTTTCGAGCTCATGCTCAGCAATTTTAGTAGTTAATTTAGCTATATGATCATTTTGTTTCTTAATCATGGCAAGGTGATCATCTATAGCATCAAAATTAATATCTCTACATCTAGTGCAAATGGAAACATGCTCGACAGTAGATGTAGAGGGTTTGCAAGTATTTAGTTCTTCTATCTTAGCATTTAAAATAGCATTCTAATCTCTAAGACAGGAAATAGAATCATTGCAAACATTTAAATCTTTAACCTTAGAAATTAAGCTAGCATTTTCATTTCTAAGGCTAGACATTGAATCATGACAAATGCTAAACTCCTTAGATAAATTTTCACAGTTCTCTACTTCCTGAGCATAAGCAATTTTCAATTTAACAAATTTCTTGTTTTCTTTAATAAGGAAGTCCTCTTGGCTATCCAAGAGTTCATCCTTCTCATTAATTGCCTCAATCAATTCATTCAATTTCTTCTTTTGGTCCATGTTAAGGTTGGCAAAGAGAGACATTAAATTATCCTCACTATCACTAGAGCTACCCTCATCACTAGATGTTGTATATTTAGGGGCGGCTCTAGAGTGTACCTTCTTTTCTTGTCGTCCTTAGCCATTAGACACTTGTGGCCGACGTTGGGGAAGAGGAGGCCCTTGTTGACGGCGATGTTGGCGACATCCTCTTCGGAGGAGGAGTAGGTGGAGCTCTCCTTAGAGTCCCATTCCCGACAAATGTGGGCATCGCCACCCTTCTTCTTGTAGTACCTCTTCTTTTCTTTCTTCTTCCCCTTCTTGTCGTCGTCCCTGTCACTTTCACTAGAAATTGGACATTTAACAATGAAGTGACCGGAGTTACCACACCGGTAGCAAACCTTCTTGGAGTGGGACTTGTAGTTTTTCCCTCTCCTTTGCTTGAGGATTTGGCGGAAGCTCTTGATGATGAGCGCCATTTCCTTGTTATCGAGCTTGGAGGCATCGATGGGAAGCCTACTTGATGTAGACTCCTCTTTCTTTTCTTCCGTCGCTTTGAATGCGATGGGTTGCACCTCGAGTGTGGAGGTGGCACCTTGCTCCAAGTTGACAATATGTTTGGAGTCTTTGATCATTAGCTCAAAGCTCACAAACTTGCCTATCACTTCCTTGGGAGACATTAGTTTATATCTAGGATCCCCACATATTAATTGAACTTGCGTAGGATTACAAAAAACAAGGGATCTTAGAATAACCTTGACCATTTCATGGTCGTCCCACTTGGTGCTCCTGAGGTTGCGCACTTGGTTCACCATTGTCTTTAGCCGGTTATACACTGCTTGCGGCTCTTCTCCTTTGTTGAGGACGAATCGATCGAGTTCTCCCTCAATCGTTTCGCACTTGGTGATCTTGGTCACCTCGTCTCCTTCGTGTGCGGTCTTGAGCACGTCCCAAATTTCTTTGGCGCTCTTTAACCCTTGCACTTTGTTATACTCTTCTCGACACAAGGAGGCGAGGAGTATAGACGTGGTTTAAGAGTTAAATGCCTAATTTGGGCGACTTCATTCGAGTCATAATCTTTGTCCCCCACCTTAGGTACCTGCGCTCCAAATTCAACAATATTCCATATGCTTTCGTGGAGTGAGGTTAGATGATGCCTCATTTTATCACTCCACATACAATAATCTTCACCATCGGAATATGGTGGTTTGCCTAGAGGAACGAAAAGTAATGGAGCGCGCTTTGAAATACGAGGATAGCGTAGGGGCATCTTACTATTCTTCTTGCGCTCATGGTGCTTAGAAGCGACGGACGAGTCGGAGCTTGAGGTAGAGGGTGACGAAGAGTCGGTCTCGTAGTAGACCACCTTCTTCATCTTCTTCTTCTTGTCACCCTTTCGATGCGACTTGATGGAGGAAGAGGATTCCTCCTTATGCTTGTTGCCAGACTACCTTGAAAGGGTTCTCCCTAAGCTCGCGGGCTTGTCGCCGGTCACAATCTCCCTCTTGGCGTGATCTCCAGACATCACTTCGAGTTTGTTAGACTCTTAATGAAGCACTGGCTCTGATACCAATTGAAAGTCGCCTAGAGGGGGGTGAATAGGCGTCATCTGAAATTTACAACTTTAAACACACACTACAAGCCGGGGGTTAGCGTTAGAACTAAAAAAAAGTCCGGAAGAGAGGGAAACAAATCAACCAAGGAATAAGGCGAGTGAACATGGTGATTTGTTTTATCGAGGTTCGGTTCCAAAGAACCTAGTCCCCGTTGAGGAGGTCACAAAGACCGGGTCTATTTCAACCCTTTTCCTCTCTCAAACGGACACTTAGACCGAGTGAGTCTTCTTCCTTAATCTCACAGGTCACTAAGACCCCGCAAGGACCACCACACACTTGGTGTCTCTTGCCTTGCTTACAAAGCACTTGAGAGTAAGAATGGGAAAAGAAGAAAGGCAATCCAAGAAGCAAGAGCTCAAAAGAACATGGAATCTCTCTCTCACAAGCCACTAAGTATTTGAGATGAATTTAGGACTTGGAGAGGCTTTGATCTTTTGAGTTGTGTCTAGGAGTGAATGCTAGAGCTCTTGTATTGAATGTGATCTTCAGAAATCTTGGATGCTTGAAGTTGTGGTGGTTGGGGGGTATTTATAGCCCCCAACCACCAAGGTAGCCGTTGGGGAGGCTGCTGGCGATGGGCGCATCGGACAGTCCGGTGCGCCACCGGACAGGCACTATTTCTTGTCGGTGCGCCGCCACGTCACCCAACCTTGCAGACGTCTGTTGGAGCTTTGTCCTCTTGCGGCACCGGACAGTCCGGTGCCCTCTGACTTCGCGGCTCTAACTTCTGTCGCGACATTGTAGCTCACTGTAGCACTTTGCAGAGTCGACTGTTGGCGCTAGATAGTCGTTGCCCGCTGACTCACCAGACATTCCGGTGGCACACCGGACAGTCCGGTGAATTACAGCGGAGTGCGCCTGTGTTTTCTCGAGAGTGGCTGGTTGACCCTTGTACAGTCCTGGTGCACCGGACACTGTCCGGTGGCACACCGGACATTCCGGTGTGCCAGTCCACAACACATTCAAGTTCTTTGCTTCGTTGAATTTGTGTCCCTAACTTGATTATTTTTATTGATTTGTGTTGAACCTTATGCACCTGTAATACATGAGTTCTAGAGCAAACTAGTTAATCCATATATTTGTGTTGGACATTCAACCACCAAAATTAATCGTTGGAAAAGGTTAACCCTATTTCCCTTTCATAACTCCAATGAGAATAATCCTACCCATCATAGTGAGGAGGCTTGCCAAGAGGAATAGAGAGTAATTGAGCACGGGAGGAGTTAGAAATACATGAATAATTAAAAGAGGTGTGATTGACAGAAGTTTTAACCATCTTTTGTTTCGAAGGAGAGGCGTTATCATCCTTATGCGAAGAAGAAGACCTGTCACTGTCATAGTAGATGATCTTGTTTATATGCTTGCTTCTTCTTCTTGCCCTCCTTCCTTCGCGATCTGATTCAAAGATCTTTTTGCCCTTGGGCTCGTAGATGATGGGAATCCTCTCCATCTCGTCGAACACTTCCCCCTTGCCTTTGGAGTCCATCTCTTTGTGTGGTTAGTCCCAAAACTAAGAGACTATAGGGGGTGAATAGGTGATCCTGCAAAATAGTCACTAAAACGCAAATTTGGTCTAAAAGCTATGAGTTATCGCAAAATAAACCAAGTTCGAATTAGAAGAATAGAGAAAGTTATCTTGACTGGACTGTTCTTCAAAGATCTAAATTAAACTAAGAGCAATATTCCAAGTGAATAAGAAGAACTTAATGAAGAGATAAAATCAAAAGAAAGCAATGCACAAGAGATACATGTAATTTTATCCCGTGGTTAGGCCAAGACTAAAATGCTTGCCTACGTCCACATTGTGGTGTCCCAACGGACAAGGGTTGCACTCAACCCCTCTCAAGTGTTCCAAAGATCAAACTTGAGTATCACGGTGTACCTTATATCATTATAGAACCCCTCTCGAAAGGAATCTCCACAAATCGGAGTCTCTTGCAGACATACACAAATCGAAGTTACATTCTTAAGCATAAGAGAGGGGGAGAGTACACACACAACACACACAAGAGCAATACATAGCAACACAATGCAAGAGAGAAGATCACAAGAGCACAAACACACGAGTCACAAGAATCGACTCAAAATAGCGCTCAGACCTCACTAGAATCACTAAATAGCATCGTGGCAGAGTGTTGGAGTTGTGTGTTGCTCTTTGAGTGCTAAAGGAGATCGCCATGGGGGTGCTTTTATAGCCCTAGAAGACCTCATAGACATTGCTCCTTCCTTGCAAAAAGATGCCAAACATTAGCTTCCTGCGAGGGCAACGGAACGATCCGGTGCGCCACCGGATCGAGTCCACGTGCCCCGAGTGTAGGATTTTGATTGGATCTTTCCTTTGTTGATGGGCCCTGGACCGGTCCGGTGCACCTTTGGATCAGGTGCCACGTTAGCTAGCTGTTGCCTTGCTCCGCGTGCCGAAGACTAGCCGTTGGAGGTAGTTCGGTGCACCACCGGACCATAATCTATGACAGTCCGGTGAATTACAAAAATAATTCCCGAGACCACCGAGTTTAGCCACAGGCGGTCCGGTGTGCTAGGATGCCAAACCATCTAAGTTCAGCCCCTGTGGACCCGGTTCGGTGCATCATCGGACTGATCCGGTGAGGCCAAGAACAGCCCAGGTAAGGCTCTTTTGAGCCTAACTTCTCCAAACTTTTTTGTCTGTTCTTGGGGGCTTCCCTATGACTAAGTGTGGGAAACTCATCTCTTCCATAGATTTTCACTAGGGTTTGTGAATTGGGCCAAACCATGTCCAAAATGTACTTTTTGCTACACAAAGGGTAGAGACCATGTACAAGTGCAAGAAACATTCTAATATACCTATGCAACTTGTCTAAGGGTGCAAACCTCACATATTTACAATTTTGCTTCTAGTTGTATTTCTGGGCCCCTGTTTCAATTTTTTTGGACTCGAAACCTTCAAATTGTCTTTCATTGGACCTATGCTCATACTCATATCAAGCAAGTTGGTTTATGATGGTTTGTTGGACACTTAATCACCAAAATATGTAGAAATGGCCCTATAGCACATTTCCCTTTCACTTAGCTAACCCGAGAGGCTGACAAGTGGGGCCTAGGCTAGGTTAGACCATATCCAGGTCAAAATGACCTACGACCGGAACACGGGCATGGCTAGAGCGCATCCACGGCATGGCCAGAGCGCGCTCAGCGAGGTCGTGGTGTGATGTGCCAGGGTAGAGTAAAGGATAAGGGACGTGTGTGCTAGCATGTGGCTCGCTGAAGCTTACAACAATGCCATAAGACATCAGAGAGGAGCAGAGGGGGTTTGTCAATGTCGGGGGCATCAAGGATGGTAGCTGTAAGCTCGGAGGTGAAGCAGGTGTTGTGGGGAAGCTCCACGAGCTCCCACCTAGCCGGAGAGGAGAACAGTGATGACAAATCAATGAGCAGAGCTTCGACGGTAGCAATGATAGTTGAGTGAGATACAAATGGAGTTAGGGTTCGGGGAAGGGGACCGGTAGCCTTCAATAAGCGAGTGCGGACCAGGGTGCGCCTGAAGTCGCTGTCGGCACGGCCGTTGCCCGATGGGCAAGCTCGGCAAGCTGCAGGTGAGAGGGGAGGGGCTTACAGGGCGGGTCCACACGACAGAAAGAGTGGGGCACGTGCGACGTGCACAGATTTTTTTCTAGGCACGAGTGCTGAGAGGAAAATGGTTAAATTTTATTTTTATAAATTTGCAGAAGAAAGCTCCAAAAATTGTGCAAAAAATACCTTTTGGAAAGCTAAAAAGATGAGGATTCCTCCTCTACAAGTCATATTGCTAGCATAACCCAACACAATTTTTCATAATTAAACATGTCTCTTCCTTGAGACAAAACCCTATTTTCTAGAAATTTATTTAATAAAAACATATTAATGGAAATGAAAAAAACTTAACCTCATCCATTATCAAACATTCTTATGGTAGTAAGCATCACAACATTGGTTTAGCACTTTCATGATTAGTTCATACACATTATTTAAGTTACCACAACACCTTTAAAGTGGAAGTTTTGTTGTGTCTTGTCCCCACCACCCCACGCTCAGTGAAACATAAAAAAGGATCGCGCTCGCTAGGATTGGAATCATAGTCTCTAGGAATAAAGCACTTGCCTCTAACCGCCATAGTTCATGTTTGTTTGTGTTGTACAAAGAAATTGTACATGATATATAGAAACTATAGTGATACACGGGCAACTAACTGGTAACAATACAAACAAGACATTTAGTCATAACATGCATATGAGTGTTTCATGAAATTATAAAATGATGCTCATGATGCTTGAGGGCATATGTTGAGAGGATCAAAATATAAATTTGTGTGACGTGTGCAGGAAGCTTCGAAGGCTAAGCGTTCTGAAGGTTTCGAGAACACATGAATCGTCCAAAAGTCCCGTGTTCAGGTACTATTCATCTATTTATAGGAACATGACATTTTACAGCTTCATATAAAATTATATTAATGACACAATTTGTATACACAGGGTCTATAAAGCTTGCTGAGGGTGTTTTTTTTGTATTTTCCTCTTCAACACGTGTTGCACAGATCTTTCCTGTATTCCTTCGTCACTCCTAGCCGAATATGAGCAGAGCTTGCACGAGACTTCATTCGGGTACTGACTGTAGCCTTCCGTGTCGATCCCTCCTTATTGACGAAGTTGTTCCTTCGCCCTTCGCTTGTCGAAGCTTTTAGTCAAAACCTGTCCCTGAAATAGACATAGAACAAATGAAATCACTAATTTCAGGACCTTCGGTAAAACCTTCCCAATATGAACTATCGTGATTCCCATTTCCCACATACTTGCCCCGTAAATATCTCTTACTCTAAATCAATACCTTGACATATTAAGTTTGAGCTAGTTAAACTTCTATCGATCTACTATAGAAATCACCTTCTTTGCCTAGTGTCACAAACACTCGAAAAAGACTATTTTGCACTTGACAAAGAGTAGTCGGCAAAAAAGGGATCGACAAAGGACATTTGCCGAGTGCTATTTGTGGGCACTTGGTAAAGACTTTGCCTAGTGCTACGCGACACTCGACAAAGAAAAAGTCGTTGTGACGGTGGGAGACACAGTAACGGTGGCTTTGCCTAGTGTTGGACTCGACAAAGATAGCACCTTTACCTAGTATTGCACTCAGCAAAGATTTGCCTAGTGTTGCACTCGCCAAGGATAGTAGCTTTGACTAGTTTGCACTCGATAAAGAAAAGCACCGACATAATAAGAAAAAATAGCAATTTTTTTAAATGGGAGAGGCACCCACTAGCCGAGGCGCTTCGCGGCCATTTTTGCCATTTTCACATGCGCTTCGCATTCGGTGCAGCCAGCAAGATTCGAACCCAAACCTCCCTCTCTCATATAATCGTCTCTACCACTCCACCCCTCTATCACATGTTTCTACATTACATTTTCCCTTCCGACATATATACCAAACCAAGTGTAAATTGATTGTTTGAGGCACTAAATGAGTTTAAATGAAAAGGTTGTCAACTACAAAGTAGCATAAATTATCAAGATCTATAACTTTCATATTGGTAAATTCTTCATCCAGGGCCGTTTACAAAATTTGAATTTCAAATTTGAAAACTTCAAACATATTTTTTATGATAAGATGATTTTAAATCCAAAAATTATCAACTACAAAATTAAATAACTTTTCAATGCCTATTACTTGAGTTCATTTGAGACCATATCCATTAACATAATAGAAATTTATAATATCATGTTCACGAAACATGACCATGAACTTTTGATCAAGTTTTTTTAAATTGTATAAAATGGAAACGAAGTCAGAAAATCATGAAAGTTGTCGAGATGTCATGATATCATATGTGGAGGGTGTGATAAACAGTTGGTAAGATTTTGTGAAAGTTGTTACGTACGATGCTTACAAACCGAAGAATCTCCGAAGAAGTTTTTAATGATTTCATATGGTGAGTAAACTTTAACGAAACTTTATCAATCTTTTATCACTAGCTCCACATATGTGAACATTGAGCATCTGAGATATCGACTAACTCAGATCGTGGGCGGCCACTTGTAAGTCTATGAACTCGTTTTCAATAAAGTTCTACTTTCTGCCCACGTACAATTGTACTTTGTTATACTACTGACAGAGCCATTGACTTAAGTCAGGATCGACTTAAGTCGGTGTTACATGCTCACGCTTACAAACAAAATGTGCCCACCATACGCTAACACAAGAGGCAATCAGCTCGGGCGGCGAAGTCCGACCCCAGTTCGATGCTACATGCCTCGTCTGACTCATAGGTGACCTCTAAGCCCTTACTTACACAAGGCAATCGACTCGAGCGGCGAAGTCCGGCCCTAGTTCGGTTCTAAATGCCTCGTCTGGCTCATGGGTGACCTCTAAGCCCTTACTTACATAACACAATTGGCTCGGGCGGTGAAGTCTGACCCTAGTTCGGTGCTACGTGCCTCGTCTGACTCATGGGTGACCTCTAAGCCCTTACTTACACAAGGCAATCGGCTCGGGCAGCGAAGTCCGACCCTAGTTCGGTGCTACATGCTTCGTCTAACTCATGGGTCACTACGACACCTATAGTCATTTTTTATGACCAGAGGCCGCCGAAAATAGGGTCTTTGCCACCGAAAATAGCTTATTTTCGGCGGCTTTAGGCCTATTTTCATTGGTCTCTGGCCGCCAGAAAAAAATTAGCCTTTATTTTCGGCGACCAGGTGTCAGCCGCCGAAAATAGCTCATTTTTGGCGGTCGGCTCACTGGCTGCCGAAAATAAAGACTTATTGTCGGCGGCTGTCTCCTGGCCGCCGAAAATAAAGACCACCTAAAATGTGCCATGATTATTTTCGGTGGCCACAAGTTGGCCGCCGAAAATTAACAATTTCAGAGAAAAAATTGAAATAAATGCAAAAAACAACAATTTCAGCAACAATATAATCACAAAAATATGACAGACACAGTAATTACAGAATTACACACATTTAACACAAAGTATCACAATTCTTCACAACCACATTGAAGTTCACCAAAATCAAGTTCGTAGTTCACAAATGGTTCACAGTTCACCACATCACAGTTCACAAATACATCACATGGTCCAATACAACATAAAACAAACTCACAATTCGGCACAAGACTCAAACCATCACATATCGGGGTTGTTGAAGTTGTGACCACTACCTCCAGAAGCGAACAACTCGTTGATGAAGTTATGTAACTAGTTTGGATTCTAAAGAAAAAGAAGACATTAATAACGGCAGTGTTTACATGACCACTATTCAAACAAATTGTTTGTCAAACTAACCTCTCCTGTAGTAGCTCCCTCCCCTGCATAAGCTCCTCCTGGTGCTGGTATCACCGGTGGTGGCATGTTGTGGCCCATAACCTCGGATCACTAAATCAAGTTTAGTCAACATTTGAAAGGTTAATACGAACGACAAGTCTAAACTAAATTGAAGCACCTGAGGTGGAGGTGACGAAGCATGTAATCCCCACTGAGGCATCGGCGACTGAAATTAAGAGAAAACGAATGGTTGTTGTTGTGCCTGCTTTGGAAACCAAGACTGTTGCAAATACAATATAATAGTTACATGACAAATATCGACAGTGTTAAGAATAAATAAGACACTCACGTTTATTGCTTGTTGCGTCTGTGCGTTGTAAGCAGCCATGTACTCTGATTGCTGTTGGAGGAATATCATTTGTTGCTGCTATAGCTCTTCACAAAACCTTTCTTGCTGCTCCCTCATAGCGTCCTCCATGCTAGAGCACCGACTACAGCTGCTACCACAACCCGCCTGCGACGAAGAGCCACCACGAGACCGCAACTCCGTCGAATCGATCACACCAGTAAACATAGAATATCTTGAAAAACAAGAAAATTAGTTATTCGGTCATAATTCCAATATTATTGAAAAAAATTACAAGTTAATACCGTCCAAACACCTTTCCTCCAATAGAATGCACAACTTCAGCATCGATGGTAGGCGCTCCTCGCCAATCGTAGTCTTCTCCATACTTCCTAACCATCTTCTGCCCGTAAGTCTCCTGCAATACAATATGAAGGTTCAGGACACATGTAATTTATAGCTATATGGCAAGAAAACATTAATCCTAACAACAACTAACCATACGCTCAACAGCCGCTTGACTACATAGCTCATCGGAGATTTCACTGTTTTTCGCTCTATGCCCTCTCTTATAAATATCGATTGGGCTCGGGATAACTCCAGTTTGAGCCTCCTGCAAATATATTAGTTTAAATCGGTTCCATTTCTGAGTAAAACAAAATACTACATACTCACCATTCGTTTCTCCAACCGAATGTGTCTATTTGCCCATAGGTATGGTTGACTATGACCTCATCATCGTCCCCGTCATGCTGATGGCACTGCCTATGTCGATTCCTGTTTGACTTCTCAATCCACTCTAGCGAAGCCCATATCTCACACAAAGCCTTGTAAGCCTGCGGCCAGTGTCCCATCCATGGAAGAGTTACTTGCATCTAAGCGTTAGCACAAAATTACATTCACATCTAAATGAGTTGCTAAATTAGATTTTTACCTCCACGTACTCGTCTACAGTCAAGTAGACATCCGAATATTGTCGAAAGTTGTTGATAGAATGCCCTGGGCGCTTCATGTACGCGTTCACAACCTGTAGACGAGCATTGGAAAATGCATCCTTGCACACCTTCTTCGCATTTTTCTCTAATACTTGTAACGCCCCGAATTTGAGAGGTAAAATTTTTCTCCCTGATACTCGCCAAATTCGGGAGTTAGCTTTCCTTTTTCTTTTTCTTCTCACTATGCCTTGCCCTTTCTCAAATTTCTAGCGAGAGTTAACTCGATACTGTGTATAAGTAAACCCTGGGAATAATCCTTTTGGTTGTTGCATCATGCTGGATCATGCATCGATTTTTGTTTGTGGTTGAGTGAATTTGTGAAATGTGCATTTTGGTTTGGAATTAGAGCAAAAAGGGAAAATAGAAACCCCCAAGCCCCTTTCCCCCTCTTCTGGCGACCCAGCTTGGCACGTGGCCCAGCCTGGTGTGCGGCCCAGCCACGGCCTGCCCCCCTTTTTCCTCGCGCCTTAGGCCGGCTCGGCGGGCGCGCGTCCACAGGCCTGCTCCCACCTCTCTTGGGCCGACGCCCCGCGGCCCACCCGGCGCAGCACCCCCCTAGCCGACTTCCCAGTTGTCGGGTGCGCGGTCGGTTTATCCGCCGCCGCCACTGCCCGGTGGGCCCGCGCGCGCCCACCTCCTCCATTTAGCCCGGTGCCCAGGTTCCATCCTCTCTCTCCCACGTCGCCTGACGCTCCCTTCTCTCCCCATCGCCCAGCCGCCCGGAACTGTCCCTGCGCCTCGGAGCCGCCCGCTCGCGCCATCTTCGTCCCCATGCTGAGCTCGCCCCTTTCTCCTCTCTCCCCATCCCCCTCCTCCCCGTGTCTTGTGGCGCGCGACTAGAGCTCGACGGCTAGCCCATGCCCGCGACGCGCGCGGCCTGGCGCGCGATCGGAGCTCGCCCGGCGTGGCGCGGCCCCCCTCGCATTCCCCCTTCCCGGTGCAGCCCGATGCGGCACGCGGTGCTCCCGGCACGGCACACTGTGTCCCAGCGTGGCCCCGCCCTGCGCGCAGCGTCCTGGTGCGGCTCGCCGTGCTCTCGGCGTGGCGCGGTCTGGTCCCCCGGCGCGCGTGCGGCCAGCTCGCCCGCGGCGCGGCTTGCGGTCGGCGTGCCCGTGCCCCGGCACGGTATGCGTTAAGGTCGGCAGCGCAGCCCCGACGTGGCTGTCTGCGTTCACATGCGATGTGTCCCTAGTGCGGCTGCCTGCGCAACCCTGCGCAGCGTGCCTCGGCGCGACGTGCCCTGGGATGGTCACTAGCGTTCCTACACGGCGCGTTCGTCGAACCGCTCGCACTTGGTAGCCCGAAGCGCGCCTTCGCAGCTTGCACTAGTGTTCGCGTGCGTGCGACACGTCGTTGGGTTTCCGACAACGTTCGTCTACCCCCCCCCCCCCCCCCCCCCCCGTGTGCACGTTGAGCATGTTGTCGGTCCGGGTAATCGCACGTCAGTAATCCACTTCACTTAGAATCGTTCACGTTAATTAATTTACATAGTGAAGTAACGACTAACCGAGTAGTGAGCCAATCAAAACCAAGTGTAACTGTATTAGTGCATGTGATTAACACCTGTTAGTATGGCTAAGTGGAATTAGATGTTATAATGATTAATCGCAAAGCATGCACGTAATATTTCTCGAATATAGCTTTACCCGTTGCGATTCCTTTTTCTCTCTCTCGTAATTACAAATGCAAACTATATGTCATGTGCATGTTAAATTGATCTGCTCTCTTGTATGGTGTACTGTTTATTCCCTAATTCAAGGATATGGATGTATGTTTGCACTCGCATAGATAACGGTCTGATTGGGGAGTACGAAGAGATCGCAGGAGAAGAACCTAAGCAACAGCTGGTTGGTGAAGGCAAGTGCCCCTTGACCCATCTATGTCCTATTCATTTTATAATTCACTCCCCGTATTTACATAATTTATACCTAAGGATTGACTAGCTTTGTGTATCATGTCCTTGTTTACCTATTTGGGTTGGGTTATTTTGGTTTAGTCTCATGCTAGTGCTTCACATTAATCAATGAATATGATGAGATTATTTATGATACGTTGTTTTCCCCTTTTGATTATGAAGATGATATTATGACATTTAAGGGGACTCGAGCGGTTTCTCGAGTGCCTCTCTGTAAGGACCTGTTTGTTGGATGACCGCTCAGGAAAACAATGCAACCATGAGGATGGTATGGGAAAACAGTGCCGTCAATGGGGCTCGGTGTATGCGGCTCGCTCTACCGAGGGTGGATTGCCCCTTGGGGAGGAGTGCGGTACATTTAGGAAACCTAACGGGCGGCTACAGCCTCGGGGAATCTTTGTAAAGGCTTCGTAGTGATACCCTGCCAGGCCACCTAGGTAGTGGTCAATGGGGAGTAGCTCTCTCCGGGCAGAAAGGGAATCACGACTTGTGGGTAAAGTGCGCAACCTCTGCAGAGTGTTATGAAACTGATATATCAGTCGTGCTCGCGGTTATGAGCGACCAAGGGAGCTCCATTGATTAGAGATACTTTTATCAGAGATGTTTGATTTACAGGTGGTGATGAGGACGATGGTTATGATTATGCTTATGGTAACGTTTCTGGTATTCTTTCCATTTGGAAAGGGTACTATTGGGTTAACAACTCGGGTTAATGCTAAAACCTGGCTCTCTACTAGTAATAATAACCTGACCAACTAAAAGCAACCTCTTGACTTACCCCCACATAAAGCTAGTCCACTACAGCCAAAACGGGACAATTGCTGAGTATGTTGATGTGTACTCACCCTTGCTTTACACACCAAACCCCCCAGGTTATCCACGTTGCAACCACTGCTCAGGAGAAGATGAAACCGTGGAGGGAGACTTCTAGGAGTTCCAAGAATATGATGAGTTCTAGGCATGGGTTAGCGGTAAACCCCCAGTCGGCTGCCTGTGAAGGCCGCGTGTATCTATGTTTCGTTTTCGCACTTTGATTATTGTTAAAGACTATGTGGATGTCTCGGACATCATGATGTAATCGACTATTACTATCTTTTATGTTATTATTTGAGCACTGTGTGATGATGTCCAGTTATGTAACTGTTGTGTACATGAATTGCTGACCCTAGCACGTACATGGTTTGCATTCGGTTTGCCTTCTAAAACCGGGTGTGACAATACTCAGTCTGCATGCTCTTGAGCCTTAGGTTCCACACGATAGCGTCTCTGTCCAACATCGAAAATAAAGTTAGTTTGAAACAAATCATAAAATGTTAGTTTGAAACATTACTCTTTACCCAAAAGTCGTGCTTGACGACACCTTGAGCTGTTCCATATGTAGCATGTGGAGCTAGTGCGAAGTGCGACCAACTAGTGCAAGGAACCACCACACCTTTCGAGTCGGTCACAATTCCTGGATTATGTAGACGATAGAGGTTACCTAAGACTTGATTAACCTGTCTATGGTGACCTCGACCGTCGAAAGACATGTCATCCCATTGGATGCATGACAAAACAAAGGAAGTCATGTCATATATATAGCATACAATAAAATAAACAAATAAGTAAGAACAAAGTGGCCAAACGTGAGTACCTATCATCAATTGGGATGATTAGTACCCGAGCTTCGGATTGTGCAGGCACTGATGGAGGTAGGACAAAGTGGCCCTTCTGAGTGCCCCTCCTTCGAACGGTAGGAGCCTCAATGGTATCGTCATCCGCCTCAGCATCTATGCCCGCGACCTCCTCCTCCTCATGGGCTTGCACCTCCTCCTCCTCATGGTGCTGCACCTCGTCCTCCTCGTCCTCCTCTTCCTATGGACATAAAATAGACATGTAAGACACATTTATATATAAGTGACTGACAAATAAGATCAATTACATAAACATTTACATCGGTACTACTTTGTAGAGCGATAGGTGTATCATGCAGTTCTGGCTGGGCGTGTCTCAGCAACGCCTCCTGTCTGCTCTGGCTAGAAGAACTCTCTTAGAAAAGGGAACGTGCACCAGGACTATCCTGCTAGCCACATTAAAAAAACCCTCGCAGTGTGCTTTGTTTTCCTACTACTCATCTTGTTCAATAGAAAAACATTAAAGGTATTAGCTCCATAAAATTAAGTGAATTAATAAAAACAAATAAAACATCACATAAAATTAAATTATGCATTACACATCAAAATTCATCGGAATCGCGATCAAGGAGTCTTCTTCGATCCAAAGCTCACAATGTGGCTTTTTTGTTTATTGGATTTGTTTTTGTTTCGGTGCAACACACTCATCAGCAGTGACATCATTACGGTCTCCGACTAGTGAGTTGAGTGCAACACCCTCATCGACAGTAAAAGTGGTTGACAATTCTTCTTCTTGATAAACATCATCGGCATGTTCGTCTTCGAATTGATAACTAGCAGTGCAAGGAGTATGTATACATTCCCTAGGGTTCACCTTGTGAACTACCCACCATGCTTTAAACTTCGGATTTGGGTACGACATATAGTAGACCTGCTCGCACTAGTGTGTAAGGATAAAATTATCATGGCCTCAAAGTCGTTACTTGTGCTTTACTTCAGTTATGCCATATTGACTTTGTCTTATCCCATTATTACTGTCAAATCAATCACATAGAAAGAATATTACTTTCAAAGTTTTGTTCCCTGCAAAAATTAAACTCTAGGATGTTTTGAATGATGTCATAATAATTAGTTTCTCTTCTGAGTGCATCGAGTGCCCTAGTCACAACTCTAGTGTTACGTGTGGCTGCACGAGGATGAGACTTTTCAAATTGGTCTGAACGAAAACGGAAGCCATTCACATCATATTGACCTAAGGTTCTGCAAGTCACCGTCCCATAAGATAGTTGTGTAACACCCCGAGGGTCCACAAACACCCCGGAATGCTACTAAACAACACTTCTGTCATCTATATATAAAATTTCGGTAGTATCCCCTTTGCAAAATTGCATAAACGAGGGGGCAACAGTGTATAAACATATATCATGACAAAAACATACTAAGTACTATTAATCGGCTAGCAAAGAGAAGTTAAACATACGACATGTACTGAATTAACTAGTGCGCACGACTAGTTAAAAAAACAAACTTCCTTTGACAATAAATTTCTAATTAAATCATGGCTGCACCTCGGCAGCGCTATTGTGAGAGTGAAAGTGGACGTGCTGCTACTCCCCTCATTCCCAACATGTATCAAGTACCTGCATTGAGTAATGCAAGAGTGAGATGACACATCTCAGCAAGTAAAATAATATCAAATTGTTTAACCACATAAGAATATTGTTTTACCACCACTTGATTCCACAACCTTCTTATTACGAAGGTGCAGCACGTAGACAACGTACAACACACCTAGTCACCACAGCTCGCAGGTAGAAACCACAATAGTAACATACTAATGTCACACTTCATATATATATACCTCATGAGTGCAAATGTCTGCAAATGCAAGAATGACTTCTGCCTTCATACCTCTAAGGATATGAAGCCGCATCGTACCCCTCCTCGGGCAACGTACGATGCTAAAAATGTACCGGTACGGTCGGGCCATAAGATCACGACATAACTTCAAAATGCAAGATGGATGATGCGATGTGCATGTCATGCCTACAACACTTCATATAACGTGATTCAAAAAGATACTTCAACTTCATCCAAGATGGGAATCAACCACATATATCATTAACAAACTATGATCATCCACAATATTAGACAATTGAGAATTAATACTTCCAAACAAATAAACTTCATCATAGAATTCAATGATTAACATAATTAAAACTTATGCATACTCAATGAGAGGGAATAGGATACAAACCAAACGGTAGCAACCACCACTGTATTTACTTGCCTTTACCGGAAGTTCGGGCAAATCCCTAAGTACGATCCGGAAGTCCACCACCTGTTTTTGACACACAACTTAGTGCACCAATTTCACATAATCAGGCTCATAAGCGACGCCGCACCTACGCACAAACTCAAACCCCGCCGCGGGTTACATCTCTCCCCACACCCACCAAACTGCAGCGGGGCTGCTTAATAATTTCATAACTTTAAAATTATGACAGCAGTGGTAACAAACAAAAACTCCAGAGGCATCTACATAAAATTCCCCACAAGTTTTGTACACAATTTGTAATTAAATTCCAACATCTAATTAGCCCAAAACAGTCCACAAGATGAACCCTGTAATCTGTTTTTTGTCTTTTGGACAGCGACATACCCGGATTCAAACAGCGATATCTTTTAAAATATAATTCCAAATCAAGCGCATAAGTACTCATTGGAAAGATAAGACAAAGCCCTACATTATTATCATATGGTTAACACTAATTACCCACGAAAAATGCCTAGAAACTGCTAATACTACTGCTGTTCACCCACCTGAAAATCTGTTTTTTTGGACAGCAACATAACCGGATTCAAACAACGATATCTCCTAAATTATAACTCCGAATCGAGCGCATAAGTACCCGTTGGAAAGGTATGACAAAGCTCTACATGATTCACCCACTGATCCCCACTAATTACCCACGAAAAATTCCCAGAAATCCCTAGAACTACTGCTGTTCGCCCACCCACAAAATTTCAGGACAGCACCTCTACTGATTCGGATAGGTAAACATATAATCAATTGGATTACAACACAGTTAAACAAGATACAATCTCAAAATCACCTTGAATCCTTCCCCTTTCCTCCCTTCTTCTTCCCTCCACCAAAATCCAATTGGAGACATGCACCAACGCGACGTAGATCCGAGCGGGAAAGGAATGGCACCTTGGAGAGAAGGGCTTAAGGAGGGGGCGGCTAGGGTTTGATGGGGGAGGTGGGGTGGCGGCTGCAAATGGGTGGAGGAGTGAGAGGGGCGTCCTCCAAGCCTAGAGAGAGGGGGGGGGCGGCTGCACAAGAGAAAAGGGGAGGGGGTGGCTGAAAAAAATCCCAAGGGATTAAGGGAGGGGCGGCTAGGGTTAGGGGAACTAGTGGGCCGGATCAAGAATCACGGCCCAACTCGTTCACACGTCAACCCCCGACCCCCCCTAGCGCATGAGTCTAACCAAAATTCTACTATTTTACTAGTGAATGCTTCCCCAAAAATTCCCAACCCCAAAAGCGTACCACCCGAAAGAAAGAAGGAAAAAAGAAACAAGGAAAGAATAAACTCCAACTTCTCTTCTTTGCAAACTGGGTTTCACACTCTACCCCCCTTGAAAAGAATTCGACCTCGAATTCTGACGCTTCTATCAGAACGACCAAAGGAAAGATGAGCGACGACAAAAACTCACCCCATAACGAAAAGTTCAGGGTACTTCTGCCGCATCAGCTCCTTGAGCTCCAAGGATTCTAGGATACGCAGCAGACGACACTCTAGAGTCAGGTCTTGCTACATGGGAATCGACTCTAGCTCGATTTATTGATCTGGATTCTGCAAATACTTTCTCAACATAGAGACATGGAATACATGGTGTACACTGATCATAGACTCCGACAATTGCATGTGCTAAGCCAAGCTACCAACTCGGGCTAAGATAGTAGACGGTCCTATATACCTCAGACAAAGCTTTCCTGACACCAAATCAACCTTGACACATGCAAGTACTTCAATGAATATATATATTAATGCAATACATACGATGCTCCTATAGCCTAAACCAAACCTATTCAAACAAGAGTAACTTCAAAAGACCAATTTAATGCTTGCATATTTCTAGACAGCAGCACAACAGTTAATTGTTTTGCTCATAACTCACAAAATATGCATCCAAAAGTAGTAAACTAGGACTTTATGGAAAGCTTACAAAGTCCACTATACCCTTGGTATTATCATAACCACAAGATTTGACACTTAGAAAGGCCAAACAATGCAAAACGTAAATTTTGTCCAGACTTGGACAGAATTCAACTACTCACTTCAAAAATCCATAATTGGAGTCTCAGTCATCCAATTGAGGCGCTCCTAGACTTTTTAGGAAGCTAGTAAAATTGTCTATATTTCATTTATAAACATATTAGGTTAATTCAATGCATATCAAGATCAAAAGACATAAGAAAGGCTTTGCTGTCCAAATTTGGATAGATTCAAAGATTCCACTTAAAACAACTGTAGCTTAACTTATAGGTCACCAAAAAGGGTGATCCAAAATTTGTTGGAAAGCTTAAGGAAAGTACTACCACTTCTTTATAATTTATAAGAACTGATTCGAAGTTTAACTTAGACAAACAAGGTTAGTTTCGAAATCTGTACAGAATCTGGACAGATTCCAAGACTAGACTTGAGCAAATCATAACTCCCAAGCTTCTAGACCTATGGTCATGAAATGTTTACACAAGTAAGATGAAGAAGTTTGCTACAACTTTTATATACAACACCTCTACAGAAAACATGGTTTAATTCATTGAACTAGCTGCATAACCAAAACTGGTCATACAGTCCCAAACAACAAGCAATAGATTTATTCAGGTTCTATACTCTTCTAAGATTAAGCGTTCATCGAAGGACTAATAACTTTAGGTTCTTCATTACGAGACACTTAGATCCAACATAAGGATAGAAGCAATATGCTAACTTTTTAAATCATTTTAAGCCTGATCTCACATCATGCAAGCAAGAATCGATTTAACCATACTATGCCTGCCCATATATCCATCCAAGCACATTCTATACATTATATCATCCCATCGAAGAACTCTCTTTTTTTTAATTATACTATGCATATATATCCATCCAATAACTCACACAATCTCCATCTCAACCTAGACTTCACACGACGTAACTATTTCATACTTACGCAATCACGCCAAGACCAGAAAACATGGCTTCACAACAATACATACTGGCCTATTCAAATGTCCCTCGCTATCTCTGTGTTTCAGCCCACGCTCCGCATATACATAAACAAGATAACTATCACAACCACTACGTCTATTCCCTCCCACCATACAACGTAATTAACATGGATTGCGAAAGAGCTCACTATAACCCAAACTTCCATGGAAATATCCCTAAATAGAAAATTGACAATCAACAACACAAATGTTCATTCTGTTTCTACCTCTTTCACTATAAAAGCAATGATAACAAAGAAATATTGTAAAATCATCTAAACTTCATGATCTACAACTTTCGTATTCAAAGGATAAATAAGGTTTTATTTTATCTCCCATTTTTAATTTGACTTGTAAGGCGACATACAATATCTGCCACCAGAACCTGACGGAGCATGACCCATAAATTCAAAACCTCATAACTCTCTGCATCTAACAAAATTTTGCAAATATAAACTCATTGGAAAGATTATAACATTCCCTAAAACTTTTATTATAATGAGTGTCTCGGAATTGGTTTCCAAACCGATAAAACAATGCAAACTGCTTTGTTGCAAAACTGATATGATAGAAACAATGGACAACTAAAATTCAAAATCCTATAACTCCTGCTATACTCAACTTAAAACTACAACGATCACGCGTTGGAAAAGTTTGGAAATTGTCCACGACTTTTGCAATAAACTTGCACCCAAATTTATCTTTATAGCCCTCAAATCTGCATGCCCTACAGCTAAACTCAGCCTGAGATACTGCACATCGGAGATTCGACTTATATCCGGACAACCACGTCACCCAATCTATTTAACAGACAATTACAAGTAAATACCCATTAAAAGATACTGAGAAAAACTAAAAGTTTTGGTTAAAGAGAATTCCCAAATTTGGGCTCTGAAACTATCAAAACGCGGTCGATTTATTGGTGGTTTTAACGACACCTAAAGTTCAGACACAACGGTGCAACAACTTTAGAGTAGCCTAACTCCAATTATATGCAATGAAAATTACAAACCAATACTCTTTGGAAAGATCATGAAATTACTAAAACTTTCATAATCCAGCAAAGACCAAAATTTACCGTCTTCAATGTCTATACTTCCGTACAAAATTAAGGCTGCTATAGGAAACCCATAACTCTCAAATGTTTAGACCAAACTGGGTGATTAAGCATCCTATGCAAAGATGAAGAAACCTACTACAAAACATTCTAGATAAGTGAAGCCTGATTCAGCCTCCAACTAAGTTAAGATGACTCCCAAAACCAAACAACACCTTACCCATAAAAAACAATATAAAATAAAACCCAAGGCATTGGCAGGTGCAATCAACACTAGGATTTTCCACTACCAAATGGGGATGCAACTCCCCAAAGCCTTTAAACAACACTTTACCTAATAGGTTAGAACACTAAGCACAACAATCAACGGATTCAACAACCTCGTTTGTTAATGCCACTAAGGTCAAACATCCATGTATCGACAATGTATGAAACAACTGGCATACCCGTCTCTAGCACTATAAAACATGGTTGTTATTACACTAGAATCCCACTACTAGAGCTCTCCACAACTATTCTGTTGACGTGAAGCAAATGGTGCTCACATCATATAACGTCTTTTTCTCCTCTCAAAAGAGATAAAATTTACAATACTCATAAAGCAATGGAGGGATAACAACAAGAAAACTAATATACTTCTTGACACAGACTCATGCAAAAGCTTCATAAATATTACTTTCAATACTAAAATAATAACACGATATTGTGCTCAACAGTAGTAATTGGACTTCAATAAGACAATCCACATAACCAAACTACCTTGATTAACCTCACATACAACAAAACCTACTATTACTGCACTTGAACAATTTGTACCTCGTGATATCACAGGATGCATTCAAAGTAGTAGACATACATGATCTATCAAACCATCATTCATATAAAAAAATCTCAATCCGATGCAACAACCCCATCATTAAAGAGATAGATGACTAACAAACATAAGCAACTCCCAGTTAAGCATTGACTTCGTTTAAGATAAAGCGGTCTAAATAATGATTCAACAAGCATGCATAGAGAAACTGATCATAAAAAAAATCAAACTACCATACAACGTTGGCAAATAAAAAAATATAAAACGGATTGTCAATATCGTCCACATGACTAGCGTGCAACAACTAAAAATTATGCATAGCCTTTATGGCTATTGAAACAAGCCATAGAAGGAAAACATGCACGACATAAAATCCACTTGAAACCACCCTATTTATTTTTAAAAATAAGGTTGCACATAATAAGAAAACCCATCAGGTAACATGGTTGGACTTATCAATCTACGTCATCTTACAAATTCACTTGAGTTCGACCAGTCTCAAGATTTCATAGACATTACAATGTTGCCTTTGCTCTATAGAGACAAACCAATTTTATACTAAGATCAAGTTAGCAAGTAGCCACACTAGCCAAAAAAAGGTGAGGCGCAAAGCATTGCACCCACGGAAATATTACATTGATAAGTTGGGTTGTAACCCAACAGTCAATCAAACTCAACAACACCATAAAACTACATTATATAGTGTTTTCACACTACACCAAGTCGGATTAGACCCACTATACACAAGCTCAATAAACAATCGGTCCTACAAGTACTAGAACCCAAGAATCCTTTTGAAAAAAAACATCCACAGTCAAGCATATAGAAATATATGATAGTAATAGCTCACAGATTTGAAAACATTGCATCCAAAAAAAACACCATGACAATATGAATATAAAACAAGTACATTAGTAGCTTCACTTGCATAATAACTTAAATAACAACCACATCAAGAAACCAATATTAAATAGAAGTAACATATCATATCAAGCATTACGTCGTTAACGACATACCCCATCAAACCATAAAGGGATTTGGAATAAGAACATTCTAGTCATCTATACAATAAAATACTAATATGAAAGATATATGAACCCATACCCTTCCTATATGTGCAAGTGTGTCAAATTTATCTTCAAATTGCGTAGAATCTAAAGCTTATGCTTTGATACCAACTGTAACACCCCGAGGGTCCACAAACACCCCGGAATGCTACTAAACAACACTTCTGCCATCTATATATAAAATTTCGGCAGTATCCCCTTTGCAAAATTGCATAAACGAGGGGGCAACAGTGTATAAACATATATCATGACAAAAACATACTAAGTACTATTAATCGGCTAGCAAAGAGAAGTTAAACATACGACATGTACTGAATTAACTAGTGCGCACGACTAGTTAAAAAAACAAACTTCCTTTGACAATAAATTTCTAATTAAATCATGGCTGCACCTCGGCAGCGCTATTGTGAGAGTGAAAGTGGACGTGCTGTTACTCCCCTCATTCCCAACATGTATCAAGTACCTACATTGAGTAATGCAAGAGTGAGATGACACATCTCAGCAAGTAAAATAATATCAAATTGTTTAACCACATAAGAACATTGTTTTACCACCACTTGATTCCACAACCTTCTTATTACGAAGGTGCAGCACGTAGACAACGTACAACACACCTAGTCACCACAGCTCGCAGGTAGAAACCACAATAGTAACATAGTAATGTCACACTTCATATATATATACCTCATGAGTGCAAATGTCTGCAAATGCAAGAATGACTTCTGCCTTCATACCTCTAAGGATATGAAGCCGCATCGTACCCCTCCTCGGGCAACGTACGATGCTAAAAATGTACCGGTACGGTCGGACCATAAGATCACGACATAACTTCAAAATGCAAGATGGATGATGCGATGTGCATGTCATGCCTACAACACTTCATATAACGTGATTCAAAAAGATACTTCAACTTCATCCAAGATGGGAATCAACCACATATATCATTAACAAATTATGATCATCCACAATATTAGACAATTGAGAATTAATACTTCCAAACAAAAAAACTTCATCATAGAATTCAATGATTAACATAATTAAAACTTATGCATACTCAATGACAGGGAATATGATGCAAACCAAACGGTAGCAACCACCACTGTATTTACTTGCCTTTACCGGAAGTTTGGGCAAATCCCTAAGTACGATCCGGAAGTCCACCACCTGTTTTTGACACACAACTTAGTGCACCAATTTCACATAATCAGGCTCATAAGCGACGCCGCACCTACGCACAAACTCAAACCCCGCCGCGGGTTACATCTCTCCCCACACCCACCAAACTGCAGCGGGGCTGCTTAATAATTTCATAACTTTAAAATTATGACAGCAGTGGTAACAAACAAAAACTCCAGAGGCATCTACATAAAATTCCCCACAAGTTTTGTACACAATTTGTAATTAAATTCCAACATCTAATTAGCCCAAAACAGTCCACAAGATGAACCCTGTAATCTGTTTTTTGTCTTTTGGACAGCGACATACCCGGATTCAAACAGCGATATCTTTTAAAATATAATTCCAAATCAAGCGCATAAGTACTCATTGGAAAGATAAGACAAAGCCCTACATTATTATGATACTGGTTAACACTAATTACCCACGAAAAATGCCCAGAAACTGCTAATACTACTGTTGTTCACCCACCTGAAAATCTGTTTTTTTGGACAGCAACATAACCGGATTCAAACAACGATATCTCCTAAATTATAACTCCGAAAAGAGCGCATAAGTACCCGTTGGAAAGGTATGACAAAGCTCTACATGATTCACCCACTGATCCCCACTAATTACCCACGAAAAATTCCCAGAAATCCCTAGAACTACTGCTGTTCGCCCACCCACAAAATTTCAGGACAGCACCTCTACTGATTCGGATAGGTAAACATATAATCAATTGGATTACAACACAATTAAACAAGATACAATCTCAAAATCACCTTGAATCCTCCCCCTTTCCTCCCTTCTTCTTCCCTCCACCAAAATCCAATTGGAGACATGCACCAACGCGACGTAGATCCGAGCGGGAAAGGAATGGCACCTTGGAGAGAAGGGCTTAAGGAGGGGGCGGCTAGGGTTTGATGGGGGAGGTGGGGTGGCGGCTGCAAATGGGTGGAGGAGTGAGAGGGGCGTCCTCCAAGCCTAGAGAGAGGGGGGGCTGCACAAGAGAAAAGGGGAGGGGGTGGCTGAAAAAAATCCCAAGGGATTAAGGGAGGGGCGGCTAGGGTTAGGGGAACTAGTGGGCCGGATCAAGAATCACGGCCCAACTCGTTCACACGTCAACCCCCGACCCCCCTAGCGCATGAGTCTAACCAAAATTCTAATATTTTACTAGTGAATGCTTCCCCAAAAATTCCCAACCCCAAAAGCGTACCACCCGAAAGAAAGAAGGAAAAAAGAAACAAGGAAAGAATAAACTCCAACTTCTCTTCTTTGCAAACTGGGTATCACAAGTTGTCTCAAGTCCTCGTGTATGTTAGGAGTCTTTGTGCACTACAAATAATATACAGTTAAAATGACTACCTTGTGTAAAAGGATAAATGACATCAAAGTAACGAATATAAAGAGTTTACATGGTCTTGAAACCAATCAACAAAATTAGGTCTTCCTTGCCTCCCATGTCGTCGCATCGTATCTAGTTGTTTGCTTGTAGGCTGATGGGAATAAGTCCAATTTTCCTCGTCGAACTTACTGTACGACAAATAAGTAATTAAATATGGCTCCTCGGTAAAGAAATTATGGGGCAAAATAAAGACTTACATGAAATATGGCTCCATCTCTTCCATATTCGAGTACATGTATAGCAATGCGGACATTATTTCATCCATGCTATGGTGGTAGAACGTGCCCTTACTAGTACTTGTGCCTCTCCATTGGAAAATTTTGAGATCACTGACAGGAGGTCCTCATCGACATTGTATCGCATGGTAGCAGCATAGACATTTTGTTCCTCTGCGAAATACACACCCGTGAAGTATGAAACCTCCTTTAGCAAAAAAGCTACAGTGATGCATCCTTCTACTCTAGCCTTATTTGAACCATGGCTCGCAGGTTTTTAGTGCACGTTCTATGTGATACATCCACCTATATTGTATATGTCCACCAACCTTTGCCTCATATGGAATGTGAATAAGTAGATGCTCCCTCGGATTGAAGAATCCTGGTGGGAATATTTTTTCTAGCTTGCATAGCAACACTGGTATTTCTTTCTCCGACTTCTCCATCATATTTTTACTTATTTCTTTGGCACAGATCTGCCTGTAGAAATAACTTAGCTCAGCTATTGCTTGCCACATGGCGTCGGGCATATAACCACGAAACATGACAGGGATAATCCTCTCTATTAATATATGGAAGTCATGGCTCTTTAACCCAGTTAGTTTTCCCGTTTTCAAATTCACAGCTCTTTTCAAGCCTGGAACATAACCATCGGGAAATTTAATTTTTTTCATCCGTCTCATTACCTCGATCTTGTCTTTACAGGTAAGACAGAACAAGGCACATGGCGGCTTGTCGTTGTCATTAAGCACTTGGGTTGGTCGGTCAAAAAGCATTGCTAGATCACTTCGAGCTTTCAGATTGTCCTTTGTTTTTCAAAATGCATGCAGGTGTGTATGAGGGCTTCAACAACATTACTTTCTTGGTGCATGACATCAATGTTGTGCACAAGAATCAATGACGACATATAAGGGAGCTCCCATAGACCACATATTGTAACGCCCTGAATTTGGGGGGTAGAATTTTTCTTCTTTGATACTCACCAAATTCAGGTGTTACTCTCTTTTCTCTTCCCGTTTCGCTCCTTCTTCCCATTTTCAAAGCAGTATAACGACTGGTGTCCGTATCGTGTGTAAACAAAAACCTAAGTTGACATGGGTGTTGCTTCATGCCGAAGCATATTTCTTATCTGATGTTGTGTTTAATCGCGCGTCTGTCTTGCCTCGTTTCGGGTTTTTGATTCGCAATTGGATTCCGATCAGTGGTCGTGCGTGTTGTGGGCTTTCGTCCCGGCCCGGACCCAGCCCAGGCCAACTCAGCCCGACCTGGCGCGTTCCCGCGCGCCACTGGCGCCCCCACAACCCCATGCCCGCCCCCTCTCTCTCTCTCGTTTGGTTTCCCGCGCAGCAACTCCCTCTCCCTCTCTTCCACCTTTCTCCCACCTCCTTGCCCTAGGTGATCCGGTGGACGGTCATCGCCAGATTTTGGATCCCAAGGTGAGCTCCTCTCTCTCTCGCCTCTCCCTCCCCTTTCCCCTTCCCTGCGTGCATCCCTGCCCCCCCCCCCCCCCCCGCCCCCGTGGCGCGGCCTCCTGGCCCCTCGCCCTTGTGCGCGGCCTCCCCGGGCCCCGTGGCGCGGCCTTCCCGGCGCCCTCGCGCGCGGCCCCTCGACCCTCGGCGTGCGGCCTTCCCCCCCCCCCCCCCCCCCCCCCCGTGGCGCGGCTCCTCGGCCCCCGGCATGCGGCCTCCCCAGCCCCTCGCGCGCGACCTCCCTGGCCCCCGACGCGCGTCCTGGCCCCCGGTAGCGCAGCCCCCTGCCCGTGGCAGTGCGACGCCCCTGCCCCTCGCGGCATTGTGGCCCCCACCCCTGCTCTCGCGGCAGCGTGGCCCCCGCCCCTGTCCTCGCGGCAGCGTGGCCCCTCGCAGCTCGCCCGGCGCGTTCCCGTGCGTGCAGCCCGAGCACGAGCGACAATTAAATTTCAGTTTAAGTAATTTTAAATTTAGTTTAATTAATGTGCTGCGTCGCACGATGATTTAGTTAAAATCCAGATTTATTAATGTGCTGAGTCGCGCGCTTCGTCGTGCGACGATTCATTTTAAGTTTAGATTATTTAATGTGTGACATCACACGTTTAATCGTGTGACGTTTTGTTTTTAAATCAGGTTAAGTGATGTATGCCGTTGTGCGCTTTGTTGCGTGACGCTTTACGTTATTTTCATATTCAATTCAACTGTTTCGTTGCGCGCCTCGTCGCGCAACGATTTGTTTAGTTTCAGTTTAGTCTAAGCGAGGCGTCGCGCGCTTCGTCGCACGACGACTCATTTTATTTTTAGCTTAGTTTGTGCGTGCTGTCACGCATTTTGTCGCGCGGCAACTTGTCCCAGTTTTCAGCTTAGTTCGCGTGTGCCGTCGTGCGTCTCGTCGCACGACAATCCCTTTTAAATTTACCTCGAATTGTTTATAATAAACGCGTAGCGTAACTTTGTTTTATGTATAGCGTGATTGTCAAATAACTGCTTAACGTAATCGCCTTTCGACCGTAGCCTTGACCATTGTTTTCTCTTTCTCGCTTAGTCGTAGATGCGAGCCCGACGCCGAACGTCTGCTTATTTATTATATTTTACTGTGTGGTGTATTGTTCCTTTTGTATTAAATTTGTGGAATGTATGTTTGAACTTTTATAGATAACGGTCCGTTGGCGGAGTCCGAAGGAGTTGCAGGGACCCTGAGCAGCAGTTGGTTGGTGAAGGCAAGTGTCCCTTGACCCATCTATGTCCTACTCACTTTATAATTCACTCCCCGCATTTACACAATTTATACCTAAGGATTGACTAGCTTTTGTTTATCTTGTCCTTGTTTACCTATGTGGGTTGGGTTATTTTGGTTTAGCTTTATGCTAGAGCTTCACACTAATCAATGAACATGATAAAATTATTTATGATACGTTGTTTTCCCTTTTGATTATGATGATGATACTGTGACTTTTAAGGGGACTCGAACGGTTTCTCGAGTGCCTCTCCATAAGGACTGGTTCGTTGGATGACCACCCGGGAAAACAGTGCAACCATGAGGGTGGTATGGGACGCCCTTAGCTGAATAATTAGAGGAACTGAGGTGTAGTTCGCTTCGCCGTTGTGCCGTCAATGGGGCTCGGTGTATGCGGCTCACTCTACCGAGGGTGGTTTGCCCCTTTGGGAGGAGTGCGATACATTTAGAAAATCTAACGGGCGGCCACAGCCTCAGGGAATCTTTGTAAAGGCTACGTCGTGAAACCTTGCCTATTCACCTTGGTAGTGTTTAAGGGTTTGATTGGCCCAAGGCAAAAGGGAATCACGGTTTGTGGGTAAAGTGCGCAACCTCTGCAGAGTGTTATGAAACTGATATATCAGTCGTGCTCACGGTTATGAGCGACAAAGGGAGCTCCATTGATTAGAGACACATTGATCAGAGATGTTTTCTTTACAGATGATGATGAGGATAATGTTGGTTTCTATTGTGATTATGATTATAGTAATGGTTTCTGGTATTCTTTCCGTTTGGAAAGGTTACTTTTGGGTTAACAACTTGGGTTAATTCTAAAACCTGGCTCTCTACTAGTAATAATAACCTGACTAACTAAAAGCAACTGCTTGACTTAACCCCACATAAAGCTAGTCCACTACAGCCAAATGGGACATTTGCTGAGTATGTTGATGTGTACTCACCATTGCTTTACGCACCAAACCCCCAGGTTGTCCATGTTGCAACCACTGCTCAGGAGAAGATGAAGTCATGGAGGAGGACTTCCAGGAGTTCCAAGAGTACGATGAGTTCTAGGCGTGGGTTAGCAGCAAACCTCCAGTCGGCTGCCTATGAAGGCCAGGTTTATCTACGTTTCATTTCCGCACTTTGATAATTGTTAATGACTATGTGGATGTTTCGGACATCATGATGTAATCAACTATTACTCCATTTTATGTTATTATTTGAGCACCGTGTGATGATGTCCGATTATGTAACTGCTGTGTACGTGAACTGCTGATCCTGGCACGTACATGGTTCGCATTCGGTTCTTCTAAACCCGGGTGTGACATAAGTGGTATCAATGCTGTGTTGACTGTAAGACCGCTAACCTAGAGTAGAATGGTCGTTCTAAGTATTATAGACCCCTATTCTCACCTTGACCTTGGTGTCCCTTCAAAACTTGGTCATATCGACCAATTCTATGTTTTATTATATATATTATACCTTGCTGAAAATTTTGTTTTATTCTAATTCCTAATTTTTTATGGTCCACTTGCTAGTCATACTAGTTCTGTTCTCACTCTTATGCTTACGGTGTCTTTTGTAGATGGCTCATCTTAGACACACCGCACGAAAGTCAGTCATTCCTTTCTTGGCTTCTCGTCTCGCGGAGCGTCCGCTTCGCCGTCTAGTGGCTGGTCAGTCTAGCCATTTGGAGAGGCTGCACCACCGCCTACACGAGGAGCAGGAGCGTTGGCGACAGGAGTTGGAGCAGCAGGGCTCTTTTTCCTCGCCTCAGCAGGAGGTGGAGTCTATGAGGAGCTGCTCTCCTATGCCCCCGCTAGAGGCGCCCCCTGCACCACCACTGGGCGTCTCGGCCGCTGGAGTAGCCGTTGGAGGAGACCCCGACGATGGAG
Source organism: Zea luxurians (assembly GCA_029449295.1). Classification (NCBI taxonomy): domain Eukaryota; kingdom Viridiplantae; phylum Streptophyta; class Magnoliopsida; order Poales; family Poaceae; genus Zea; species Zea luxurians. The sequence goes on along the minus strand of JAOPSE010000074.1, from coordinate 4,266,274 downwards.
GTGACAACAGCAGCTCGAGCCACAACACCGACCTTTCAGAGGAGCAGGAGCCGGAGGGATGGGTTGCTCGACCCATCACTCGTGACGCCGCTCGCGGGTGTCACTTCCATGATGCGCTTGACACCTTACTGCGCCAGACACTCGACCGGCGCACTTGGTCCATCAAGAATCGCTGTGTTGTCTTCCAGCACAGTCGCGAGGTTTACCCAGACCGCTGGGAGGCGACTTGTTTAGTGCGCCGTCCGGAGGATAGTCTCCGGGGTGCGGAGGTCTGCTCAGAGCATTATTCTATCTCTGAACAGGACTCAGCTGAGGCAGCCATACAAGATGTCGCACGGCGTGCGCTTTCGCACTACTGCTTAGTGTTCGGTGGGGTGGCCGATGGTCTTGACCTGAGGTATTACCACCGCCGTCCACATGGCGGCACAGGAGGCGTGATTGTCTCACCTGTTGGGGAGGACAGTCAACCTAGCCGCCGTGCTAAACACGGAGCTGGACCATGCTTTAGATGAGCTGAGTAGGGCTCGTGCTGAGATCGCCTAGTTGCGGGCTGAGCACGCGGAGCGCCGTCACCTAGCGGATGGCTCTCCCTCCCCTGTCGGGACTCAGCACCCGTACCGCTCACCTCAGCGTGGATACCATGTCTATGGCAACCCCGACTGCAGGACCAGGATAAATTTAGGACCATAGATCGTCAGCGTTGGATCTTGTAATTAATGTTTAAAATAGAAGTCTTAGTCTTAGCCTCAGTCTTACTCTCAGTTAGTCATAGTTAGGCAGGGTAGTTTGCTTATCCTGTGTTTTTATGTTTGTCATGATGAATTATGATGGATTTGGATCTTTGTACTGACTGTCACTAGAGTGTGGGTACCCCCTACACTTTGGTTTACCTGTTAATGTTAATAAAATTAGTTATTTAGTTGGGAAGCTTTTTATTCTACTTTTCTCTTTATCTGAGAAGTTGTGTTTGCCTGTGTTGGGATTCAGTGAAGATGCTTATCTGTTCAGTATTATGGAAGAATTCTATACTCTTTTCTTATGCTGCAAGATTTGCAAGATCAGTTCTGATGTGTGATTATATTCCGTAGATGTCAGACAACAGGAGTAGAGGAGGGAGGCGTGCTCAGCAGGAGCAGCAAGCACCGCAAGATGAGGCACCTCAACAGCAGTTGCCACCGCCGCCCCCGATGACAATAGAGCAGATGTTTCTGATGCAGACTCAGGCAGTCCAAGCTATTGGTAAAACTCTAGCCACTATGCAACAACAACAGCCCCACCTAAACCTCAGATGCAAGTGCAGATGCCTCAGATGCCCAGAGACAAGCGTGCTGAATTTATGAGAGGTCATCCCTAGTGTTCGCTCACTCTGCTGACCCCATGGATGCTGAAGATTGACTGCGTACCGTGGAACGGGAGTTGCACACCGCCCAGTGTGATGACATAAAAAGGTTATGTATGGTCCCCGTTTGTTGAGGGGAGCAGCTCAGTCTTGGTAGGAGTCCTACCTCACCACCCACGCCAACCCCGACACCATCACTTGAGAGGAATTCAGAGATAATTTCCGTCACTATCATGTTCCAGTAGGTCTGATGATAGTGAAGGAAGAGGAATTTCTGGCGCTCAAGCAAGGGCCCATGTCAGTCAGTGTGTATCGAGACAGGTTCCTGTAGCTGTCCTGCTATGCTCCTGAAGATGTCAACACAAATGCCAAGAGGCAGTATCATTTCTTGAGAGGTTTAGTCGATCCCCTGCATTATCAGCTGATGAACGATACCTTCCCCACATTTCAGCACCTGATCGACAACAATCATGACAGAGAAGAAGCGCAAGGAGATGGAGGATCGCAAGCGCAAGATTGGTGGACCTCAGTCTGGGAGCAGCAATCGCCCCCGTTTCTCAGGCAACCCACCTCAGCAGTTCAAGCAGAATCAGCGCCTGCCTCAGCAGCAGTTTCAGAGGCAGTACCCTCAGCATCAACAGCAGAATCGCCAGAACAGTCAGTCAGGAGGAAGTCAGTTCTAGAGGCAGAATCAACAGGCACCTCGCCTTCCTGCCCTAGCGACTAACCAGAGTAGTCAAGCTGGTCCAGTGCAAGGCGGAGGCAGAGCATGTTTCCATTATGGAGAGCAAGGCCATTGGGTGATGCATTGTCCAAAGAAGGTAGCTCAATAGCAGTCAACCGCGCCCAGACATGTTACAACTATGGGAGACTGAAGAATTTGGAGGCTGAAGCAGTCCAGGAAAAACCAGACATGATAGTAGGTATGGTTCCAGTCGATTCTCATATTGCAGAAGTGTTATTTGATACTGGAGCAACACATTTATTCATTACTGCATCATGGGTAGAAGCGCATAATCTTCCAATACCTACCATGTCAACACCAATTCAAATTGATTCAACCGGTGGTAAAGTTCGAGCCGATAGTGTTTGCTTGAATGTAAGTGCGGAAATAAGGGGATAGAATTTCCCGCTAACCTCATAGTAATGGGTACTCAAGGAATAGATGTCATCCTAGGGATGAATTGGCTAGATAAGTACTAGATGGTTATCAGCTGTGATAAGAGGACAATTAAGTTGGTGTCTTCACTAGGAGAAGAAGTGGTGACTGAGCTAGTCTCGCTCGAGCCAAGGAAAGGAAGTTGTCACCATATGTCTATTGATAGAAGGAGGTAGATCCACTCGAGACTATCAAGGTTGTGTCAGAGTTTCCGGATGTGTTCCCGAAAGACTTACCAGGTATGTCACCTGAGAGGAAAGTTGAGTTTGCCATAGAGCTTCTTCCTAGAACCGCCCCCATTTCTAAAAGAGCCTACAGGGTATCTGTAACACCCTTGGTGTTACGAGAACTACAAATTTGGCATGTCATCATATGCACTCGCATTAACTTACTTGATACACTTAGAATGCATTCACTAGGATCCAAAATAATCTAAGTATGATGTTGTGATTAGTGAAGAGTGAAGGACCTGGTTTTGAAAATCTCAGTTTAGAGCTCCAAAAGTGGAACTTGTGATTTGGCAATAATTTGCCAAAAGGTCAAATTACCAAAGTTATAGAGTTCTCCAACCCAAACAACTTTCAGGTATAGAGATTTCCATGTTTTATAGGAAGAAGTGGAGAAAACTCAAAAATTAACATTTTGGATCTAAGGTTGGATGGCTGGAAACAATATCAAGTAGTTGTCTTTGAATCTTTATAACTTTTGATATATAGGCAATTTGAAGATGGTCACAGTAGCAAAGCTGTAGAGCTACACTAGATGTGTGATTTTGTTTAGCTACTTAACCCTAAATTCATATGGAACTAGATGGAAAACTGGTCCAAAGTGGGAATGTCAGAATCTGAATTTCAGACTGCAATATCTGAAACTGAAGATTTTATATGCTGAAGCAACTTTGGAAGCCTATTGGTGGCTGATCCATACAGCTATGGGTTACAGTTTATGAACCATAGTGGAAGACCACATGTTGGGGTATAAGTTTGGTTAAGGTTCATACCCCTGAAACTATTTGGAACTGGTAGAAACAGTGGTCCAAAAATGTAGTGTTTAATTCTGGATTTTCAGACTTAGTGAAAAACCAAAGTCTGAATTTGTGTGTTTAATGCCAACTTTGGGCTTTGATGGTTTGGAATCCATATGGTTCTAGCTAAGGGTCATTGTACCAAACTTGTGGAGCAACATGTGGAGCACCAATTTGATTAAGCAACTTGGCCTCAGAAGCATTTGGAACTTGGAGAAAAGGGTGAGGTTGTGTCGTTTCGAAAAGAGCAAGAGAAGTTTAGAGACCTTGTTTGAAATCTAGTACAAACAAGCAAGATCTAGCAATAAATTGATGAAGCACTTGAAGCAGATCAAGTCCAATTTCAACTCTAAACTAGCCCAAAAGTGGATTTTAAGATCTAGCTATGTTTTGCTAAAAGTTCATATATCAAAGTTGTAGAGCTTGGAAAAGTGAACAATTTTCATATTTGGAGCTCTCTAAGTGATGTGGGAGAATTTGAAGTAATTTGCAAAAATTCAGATTTGGGTCAGATGGAATCAGCTCAAAACAGTTTTGTTTATCTGTTTTTGAATCCCTGTAACTTTTAATCCATGAGTATTTTGGAAACAATTGTTATAGCAAACCTGTAGAATAACTATAGAAGAACAATTTGTATGAATTGTATAAGCCCTAAAACCAAATGCAACTAGGAGAAAAAGGTGTTCAAAGTGGGACTGTCAGACTTCTGGATTTTCAGACTTCGAATAGTTGCCTAAGTCTGAAATTAGTGTTTTTAGTGCCATTTTGGGGCTGTGTGTTGCCTGTTCTAGGCAGTTCTGGACCATGGTTGCTATGGGAGAGTTGAAGAGCATATGTCCGTGAACAAATTTACTTGTGTGAGTTAGGCTTGATCTGACCCAGAACATGGAGTAAAAGTTACTCAAAAGTGGGTTGTCAGTTTACATGGACTGAATTTTGTTCAGTTAACAGACAACCGAATTTCAGCGATTGGTGCCCTGTTTAGAGCACTTGTGTGGCCATTCCATTAGGTTTTAAACTATGAATTATATAGAAACATTGGAGATCATAAGTTAGTGAACAAGTTTCCTTAAATAAGTTTGATTTGGTGCTGCACCAAATTTGGAGTAAATTGTGCCCAAACTCTCTCTGTCTAGTGTTGATTTTAGTTTTTGTTTCAGCTAGCTGAATCTGAATTCTTGTATTTTCACCCCTTTTTGGAGCACCATAACTTTTGATCCATGAATCTTTGACCTAAGGCTGCTGCAGAAAACATTTAAATCTATGTGTTGGGAACAATCTTTGTTAACTAAGATTGGCATGTATTGCTTGCACTAGTGAGTATCAAAGGGGTTAAAGGTAGGGGTTCAGTTGATTAGTGCTGAATTCAGTTCTAGGTGACTGAAAACTGGGTTCGGTTTTTGGGAGCAAAAAGCTTTCCACGCTGCAGCTATGTTTCCCTTGTCTGTGATTGGAAGCTGGGCATCTGTGTTTTTTTGCGAACTTTGGTGCTCTCATGTGTGTGATCCGTGGAGTTTTTGTTATAGTTATTATACCAAAGTGATAGAGCGTGGATCAGTGCACAACTTTGATTAAGACTGATTTGCAAGTCGTGTTGCAAATAACGGAGTAGGAATTGCTGGAACCTGAGCTGTCAGACATGCTGGGCATTGAATATTGTTCAGTTTTGTGTAACCTGTCTCAGTTTGGACAGCTAGGAGAGGAAGGGGGCGACATACCCATGCTGCACGACGGTAGGTAATTGCTTGCTTGTTTCAGAAGTTTGAGTGTAGGTTCTGGTGGCCGAAGCTTTTAGGATATGGAAAAAGCAAAGATCTCCACGTCTCTGTGTGCTCCACGGGTGTTATTTCAGATTGAGACAGTGGGCAGATTTTTGTATTGGGGTAGCGTGGGAGATTTCTCTGGTGCGTGGATGAGCAGTTGGAGATAAGAGACGATGTTGCTAGGGGGTGTGATCGGAATATTTCTAGTGGCCGAGCCAGTGAGATTCACGCTGTAAAAATCTGAAGCGTTGTAGTTATCCACGGAGACCTCCCCTGCCTGCATGTTTCATTGTTTCCTGCCTGTACTACGCAGACCAATGTTTTTCAATGAGCCATAGCCTGGGTTGTGTGTGGTGCCTTGGACTCGAAAAAATGGGTTCTCTAGGTTTAAAAAAATAGTTTTAGGGTTTTTAGGCAGGTCGTTAATTTTGGATAATTTAAACTTGATTTTAATAGACTTATATGAATTTTAGCAATGAAATATAGCACTAAAAGTTGTAAGAATTTTAGGGTGACCTTATCTTAGTAAAATTAATCTTTGGGTGTAGTTAGAAGCTGTTTGGGAATGGTTTGCTTAGCAAACTAATTGTTGCTCAAAATAGAAAAAGAATTTCACCGTGGGTAATTAGGGCACCTATTCTCTTAGTGAAGAATAAAGTTGCTTAGCAAGTTTTGGATGGTTAGATGAGTTCTAAGAAGGGTTAGCTCCCTAGTACTTGTAGCTTGAGATGATAGCTTGTAGGTATAGTCTAGGAGTAATCTGTGTTGTCTCCTTTGCTAGTTGCATATTCATAGCATGAGCAAGCATTCATAACCATGACATTTTATGTAGAGTACCAAAAAGAAGTGATTTGTGAAGAAGGAGCCTACTCCAGAGCTGTGGACCCAGTGGTGAACTCCATCTAACTGCTTATCGTAATAGAAGATCTCAGATCTCCTCCTGTAATAAGGCAAGCCCTGGTGCATTTGCCCCTTCCTTGTGTTTTAAATGCTTTATCACCTTAAATGATGCATTAGGTGATAAGAGTTGTGTGATGAACAATTGATGCATTACCATTCCTTGGAATTTGAATACTATACCTTGATCCCTGATTTATAAAAAGAACTGATAATGCTTAACCCTGCTTAGAAATTGAAAAATCATTTCTTTTAAAAAAGAATGATTGTGGAACATTGGTTATGGGCTTTTTGATTCAAAAATCAAAGCAAACTAAGGTGATGACTCCACTTCGGCCGGAGTGGGCTCATCATTGGAAAAGAGTACCCCTACCGGGTGCCAAAAATGGGGAAATGGTTAATAAATCTAGACTAGGCGCTGAGCAGACAGAGTCGCCCGCCTGTGTCGATTAAGGACTGTACCGTTGACTGGCCTGTTGTGGTTGAGACTTTGCAACTAGCCACATACCCTGGTATGGGACAAGGTAAGCTTGAACCCGGCTATTCCATACGTGAAGATACAATCGTGCACTGGGAATGGACAGATGGCGGGAGTAGCATGTACCCTCCTGGCATAGTAGCGTGACTGGTAGGGTAATGTGCTCTCGAGTGGCGCGAACCTGTTCATGTTGTGGAGGACTCCGTGGGAACGGTTGACATATGCAAGGGTTAAGTTCTACATATGTCGTGTGGTTAGAGATCCCCAGCTGGGTGTAATCGGTTCGAATCGTCGTTGCTCCTCGGTTATGGAGACTCATCCCGGTGACCATCATCGTAGTTAGCAAGTCAAATGTCAGAATGAATAAAATGCAGCTAGTATAGGCCAAGTGCTTGAACTAGACCAGACAAATATAGATTCAGGTAATAACCTAACTAGTGAAATAAAATTTGGCTTAAGGATCAACTGGTAGCAAGCTTTTCTGCAAAAAGGTGTCTTTGATCATTGATAAACTGTACCTTGATTCCCAATCAGCTAGCATACCCTTGAGAGTCTTTTCTTTAGTCGGGTAAGTCTCGCTGAGTAATTGCGTACTCAAGGTGTTATCCCCTGTTGTTTTTGCAGGAGAAGTTTTATTCCCTTATCTTTTGGTTAGTTACTTCATGTGAAGGCCTTGAAGCTTAGAATGTTTATGTGTATCTCTTATGGAAAGGCTTCACCCTTCCAATTATTGTATAAGTTATGTACTTTGGGTATTATCAGGACTTGTAATAATTTCAACTGTTTCTATGATGTAAAACTTGAGATTTGGAATTGTAAAAATATGTTTTGTAAAGTCTTCTGCTCTGTCTCCGACGTGTGTGTATCAAATGTGGTTACTGTAACGTACATGTTATGTGGGAGATCCTTGGGATGATGAGTTCGAGTTGATGAACTCGATAGCCTTGTTAAGTTACCCGGTGCATGTGCACAACCATCTGAGGTCGTTAATGGCAAGGATTGGTGCATGTGGGCTTGATAACTTAGGAGGGCTGTCACAGTATGTGGACCAGAGTTGGTTGAGCTCAAGAAGCAAATAGATGAGCCATCAGAGAAAGGTTACATCAGACCAAGTACCTCACCTTGGGCCGCCCCGATCCTATTCGTGGAGAAGAAGGATGGCACTACGAGGATATGCATCGATTACCGAGCTCTGAATGATGTCACAATCAAGAACAAGTACCCCTTGCCCAGAATAGACGATCTGTTCGACCAGCTGAGAGGAGCCAGCGTGTTTTCGAAGATAGATCTGAGGTCATGTTATCATCAGCTCAGAATCCAACCTTCGGACATCCCGAAGACGACATTTATTACCAAGTATGGGCTATATGAGTTCACCGGTATGTCTTTTGGCCTAACGAATGCACCAGCCTTCGTCATGAATCTGATGAACAGTGTATTCATGGATTATCTCGACAAGTTTGTGGTGGTATTTATTGATGACATTCTCATATATTCTCAAAGTGAGGAGGAGCATGTGGATCATTTGAAGATGGTATTGCAGAGATTGCGAGAGCACCAGCTGTATGCAAAGTTGAGCAAGTGCGAGTTCTGGATTAACGAAGTCCTATTCTTGGGTCACATAATAAACAAAGATGGATTGGTCATGGATCCAAAGAAAGTTGTAGACATTCTGAACTAGAAAGCGCCAACAGATGCTCGAGGAACCAAGAGCTTCATTGGGATGGCCGGATATTATCGGCGATTCATTGAAGGATTTTCGAAGATTGCGAAACCGATGACAGCTTTGCTAGCAAACAAGGTTGAGTTCAAGTGGACCCAGAAGTGCCAAGAGGCCTTTGAAGCGCTGAAAGAGAAGTTGACTACAACGCCTGTCTTAGTCTTGTCTGATGTGCACAAGCCCTTCTCGGTGTACTGCGACGCTTTCTACACTGGCTTGAGATGTGTGTTGATGCAAGAGGGGAGAGTTGTGGCTTACTCGTCCCGATAGCTGAAGGTTCATGAGAAGAATTATCCAATCCATGACTTAGAGTTGGCAGCAGTGGTTCATGCACTGAAGGCATGGAGGCATTATTTGTACAGGCAGAAGTGTGATGTCTACACAGACCACAAGAGTCTAAAGTACAAATTCACCCAGTCGAAGCTGAATATGAGGCAATGAAGATGGTTAGAATTGATCAAACACTATGAATTGGAAATTCACTACCATCCAGGCAAAGCGAACGTGGTAGCAGATGCTTTAAGCAGGAAAAGTCAAGTCAATATGATGGTCGCTCACCCGATGCCTTATGAGTTGGCCAAAGAATTTGACAGGTTGAGTCTCAGATTTCTGAATAACATGTGAGGAGTAACAGTTGAGTTAGAACCCACCTTAGAGCGGGAAATCAAAGAAGCACAAAAGTATGATGAGAAGTGCAATGAAATCCAGCAACTGATTCTAGAAGGAAGAGGCAAAGATTTTCGGGATGATGCAGAAGGTGTGGTATGGTTCAAGGACTGCTTGTGTGTTCCCAATGTCCAGTCTATTCGGGAGTTGAACCTCAAGGAAGCTCATGAGACAGCTTATTCCATACACCTAGAAAGTGAGAAGATGTATAAGGATCTGAAGAAGAAATTCTGGTGGTACGGAATGAAAAGGGAGATCGCAGAGCATGTGGCTGTATGCGATAGTTGTCGGAGGATCAAGGCGGAGCATCAGAAGCCAGCTGGGTTGTTGCAGCCGTTGCGAATTCCTTAGTGGAAATGGGATGAAATCGAGATGGACTTCATAGTCAGATTGCCTCGCAGTCGAGCCCGCTACGATTCTATTTGGGTAGTGGTGGACCGCTTGACCAAATCAGCCCACTTCATACCTGTCAATACTAGCTACATCGGTGCAATATTGGCGAAGCTATACATGTCCCGGATCGTTTGTCTTCACGGTGTGTGAAAGAAGATAATGTCAAACAGAGGGACGCAGTTCACCTCTCATTTTTTGCAGCAGTTGCAGGAAGCTTTGGGTACACATTTGAACTTCAGTTCAGCTTATCATCCGCAGACAGACGGTCAGAGTGAAAGAACTAATCAAGTCCTCGAAGATATGTTGAGAGCCTGTGCGTTGCAAGATCAGTCCGGATGGGACAAGAGGTTACCTTATGCAGAATTCTCCTATAACAACAGTTACCAGGCCAGTTTGAAGATGTCACCATTTCAGGCGCTTTATGGGAGGAGTTGTAGAACTCTGTTGCAATGGGATCAGCCTAGAGAAAAGCAAGTGTTTGGGCCACACATTCTGCTCGAAGCCGAAGAGAACATCAAGATGGTTCAAGAGAATCTGAAGATAGCGCAATCAAGGCAGCGAAGTTATGCAGACACGAGAAGGAGAGAGCTGAGTTTTGAAGTCAGAAACTTTGTCTACCTGAAGGCATCGCCTATCAGAGGAGTCAGAAGATTCATAGTCAAAGGCAAGCTAGGGCCCTGATATGTAGGTCCGTATCAGATTCTCGCGAAGCGTGGAGAAGTGGCCTATCAGCTCATTTTGCCAGAAGATTTGTCAGCAGTGCATGATGTCTTTCTTGTGTCTCAGTTAAAGAAGTGTCTACGTGTGCCAGAAGAGCAGTTGCCAGTGGAAGGTGAAAGGGAATTAGGCTTACACCTAGTTCCTAATTGATTTTGGTGGTTGAATTGCCCAACACAAATAATTGGACTAACTAGTTTGCTCTAGTGTATAAGTTATATAGGTGCCAAAGGTTCACACCTTAGCCAATAAAAGACCAAGAATTGGGTTCAACAAAAGAGAGCAAGGGACAACCGAAGTGTGCCCTGGTCTGGCGCACCGGACTGTCCGGTGTGCCACCGGACAGTGTCCGGTGCACCAGGGGACTTCACGCTGAACTCCTCACCTTCGGGAAAATCCAGAGGCGCTCCGCTATAATTCACCGGACTGTCCGGTGCCCCAGAGGAGAGCGACTCTGGAACTCGCCAGCTTCGGGAATTCGCTCCGCTATAATTCACCGGATATGTCCGGTGTACACCGGACTGTCCGGTGAACCAGTGGAGCAACGGCTACTTCGCGCCAACGGTCACCTGCAGAAGCATTAAATGCGCGCCAGAGCGCGCAGAAGTCAGGCACGCGCGAAGTGGCGCACCAGACACTCTACAATACATGTCTGGTGTGCCACCGGACATCCAGGCGGGCCCAGCAGTCAGAGCTCCAACGGTCGGAACCCAACGGCCTGGTGACGTGGCTGGCGCATCGGACACTGTCCGGTGTGCACCGGACTGTCCGGTGCACCATGCGATAGACAGCCTCCACCAAACGGCTAGTTTGGTGGTTGGGGTTATAAATACCCCCAACCACCCCACATTCAAGTCATCCAAGATTTCTAACTTCCAACCACTTACAAGAGCTAGGCATTCAATACAAGACACACCCAAGTGATCAAATCCTCTCCCAATTCCACAAAAGCTTTAGTGACTAGTGAGAGTGATTTGTTGTGTTCTTTTGAGCTCTTGCGCTTGGACTGCTTTCTTCTTTCTCATTCTTTCTTGAGACCAATACTCACTTGTAACCGAGGCAAGAGACACCAATTGTGTGGTGGTCCTTGCGGGGAAGTTTTGTTCCCGGTTGATTTGAGAAGAGAAAGCTCACTCGGTCCGAGGGACCGTTTGAGAGAGGGAAGGGGTTGAAAAAGACCCGGCCTTTGTGGCCTCCTCAACGGGGAGTAGGTTTGCGAGAACCGAACCTCGGTAAAACAAATCCGCGTGTCACACTCTTTATTCGCTTACGATTTGTTTTGCACCCTCTCTCGCGGACTCGATTATATTTCTAACGCTAACCCGGCTTGTAGTTGTGATTAAGTTTGTAAATTTCAGATTCGCCCTATTCACCCCCCTCTAGGCGACTTTCAATTGGTATCAGAGCCCGGTTCTTCATTAGAGCCTAACCGCTCGAAGTGATGTCGGGAGAACACGCCAAGAAGGAGATGGAGACCGGCGACAAGCCCGCTACAAGCCACGTGAAAGCTTCATCGGGAGAGTCCCGCAACAAAGGGAAAGGGAAGGAGAAGAAACCCTCTTCCCACAAGTCGCATCGGAGTGGGGACAAGAAAAAGAAGATGAGGAAGGTGGTCTACTATGAGACCGACACCTCATCGCCATCTACCTCCAGCTCCGACGCACCCTCCGTAACTTCTAAGCGCCATGAGCGCAAGAAGTTTAGTAAGATTCCCTTACACTATCCTTGCACTTCTAGACATACTCCATTACTTTCCGTTCCATTAGGCAAACCGCCAACCTTTGGCGGTGAAGATTATGCTAGGTGGAGTGATTTAATGAAATATCACCTAACCTCACTCCACAAAAGTATATGGAATGTTGTTGAGTTTGGAGCACAGGTACCATCCGTAGGGGATGAGGATTATGATGACGACGAGGTGGCCCAAATCGAGCACTTCAACTCCCAAGCCACAACCATACTCCTCGCCTCTCTAAGTAGGGAGGAGTACAACAAGGTGCAAGGATTAAAGAGCGCCAAGGAAGTTTGGGACGTGCTCAAGACCGTGCACGAGGGTGATGAACTCACCAAGATCACCAAGCGGGAAACGATCGAGGGGGAGCTCGGTCGCTTCCGTCTACGCCAAGGGGAGGAGCCACAAGACATGTACAACCGGCTCAAAACCTTGGTGAACCAAGTGCGCAACCTCGGGAGCAAAAAGTGGGATGACCACGAGGTGGTTAAGGTTATTTTAAGATCACTTATTTTCCTTAACCCTACTCAAGTCCAATTAATTCGTGGCAATCCTAGATACACAGTAATGACTCCCGAGGAAGTGATCGGGAATTTTGTGAGCTTTGAATTTATGATCAAGGGCTCACGGAAGATCAATGAGCTTGACGGTCCTTCTATGTCCGAAGCTCAACCGGTCGCATTTAAGGCGACGGAGGAGAAGGAGGAGGAGTCTACACCGAGTAGAACACCCATCGACGCCTCCAAGCTCGACAACGAGGAAATGGTGCTTGTCATCAAAAGCTTCCGCCAAATCCTCAAGCAAAGGAGGGGGAAAGATTACAAGCCCCGCTCCAAGAAGGTTTGCTACAAGTGTGGTAAGCCCGGTCACTTTATAGCAAAATGTCCTATTTCTAGTGACAGTGACAGGGGCGACGACAAGAAGGGGAGAAGAAAGGAGAAGAAGAAATACTACAAGAAGAAGGGTGGCGACGCCCATGTATGCCGCGAGTGGGACTCGGACGAGAGCTCCTCCGACGAGGACGCCGCCAACATCGCCATCAACAAAGGCCTTCTCTTCCCCAACGTCGGCCACAAGTGCCTCATGGCAAAGGACGGCAAAAAGAAGAAGGTTAAATCCAAATCCTCCACTAGATATGAGTCTTCTAGCGATGATAATGCTAGTGATGAGGAAGATAATTTACGCACTCTTTTTGCCAACCTAAACATGCAACAAAAGGAGAAATTAAATGAATTGATTAGTGCTATTCATGAGAAGGATGATCTCTTGGACACTCAAGAGGACTTCCTTATTAAAGAAAACAAAAAGCATGTTAAGGTGAAAAATGCTTATGCTCTAGAAGTAGAGAAATGTGAAAAACTATCTAGTGAGCTAAGCACTTGCCATGAGACTATAGACAACCTTAGAAATGAAAATGCTAATTTATTGGATAAGGTTGATTTAAATGTTTGTGATGTTTCAATTCCCAATCTTAGAAATGATTATGATAATTTGCTTGCTAAGATTGAAGAATTAAACATTACTCTTGCTAGCCTTAGGAATGAAAATGAAAAATTGCTTGCTAAGGCTAAAGAACTTGATGTTTGCAATGTTACAATTTATGACCTTAGAAGTAAAAATGATATATTACATGCTAAGGTTGTAGAATTAAAATCTTGCAAACCCTCTACATCTACCGTTGAACATACTTCTATTTGCACTAGATGTAGAGATGTTGATATTGATGCTATTCATGATCATATGGTATTAATTAAGCAACAAAATGATCATATAGCAAAATTAGATGCTAAAATTGCCGAGCATGAACTTGAAAATGAAAAATTTAAATTTGCTCGTAGTATGCTTTATAGAGGGAGACGCCCTGGCATTAAGGATGGCATTGGCTTTCAACAGGGAGGCAATATCAAACTTAATGCCCCTCCTAAGAAATTGTCTAATTTTGTTAAGGGAAAGGCTCCCATGCCTCAGGATAACGAGGGTTACATTTTGTACCCTGCCGGCTATCCTGAGAGCAAGATTAGGAGAATTCATTATAGGAAGTCTCACTCTGGCCCTAATCATGCTTTTATGTATAAGGGTGAGACAACTAGCTCTAGGCAACCAACCCGTGCTAAGTTGCCTAAGAAGAAAACTCCTAGTGCATCAAATGATCATAACATCTCATTTAAGACTTTTGATGCATCCTATGTTTTAACTAACAAATCCGGCAAGGTAGTTGCCAAGTATGTTGGGGGCAAACACAAGGGATCAAAAACTTGTGTTTGGGTACCCAAAGTTCTTGTATCTAATGCCAAAGGACCCAAAACCATTTGGGTACCTAAAGTAAAGAACTAAACTTGTTTTGTAGGTTTATGCATCCGGGGGCTCAAGCTAGGTTATCGACAGCGGGTGCACAAACCACATGACAGGGGAGAAGAAGATGTTCTCCTCCTACGAGAAAAACCAAGATCCCCAACGAGCTATCACATTCGGGATGGAAATCAAGGTTTGGTCAAAGGATTGGGTAAAATCGCTATATCACCTGACCATTCCATTTCCAATGTTTTTCTTGTAGATTCTTTAGATTACAATTTGCTTTCTGTATCTCAATTATGCAAAATGGGCTACAACTGTCTATTCACTGATGTAGGTGTCACTGTCTTTAGAAGAAGTGATGATTCAATAGCATTTAAGGGAGAGTTAGAGGGTCAGCTATACTTAGTGAATTTTGATAGAGCTGAACTTGACACTTGCTTAATTGCTAAGACTAACATGGGCTGGCTCTGGCATCGCCGACTAGCACATGTTGGGATGAAGAATCTTCATAAGATTCTAAAGGGGGAGCACATTTTAGGATTAACAAATGTTCATTTTGAGAAAGACAAGATTTGTAGCGCATGCCAAGCAGGGAAGCAAGTTGGTACTCACCATCCACACAAGAACATCATGACGACCTACAGACCACTGGAGCTCCTACACATGGATCTATTCGGCCCGATAGCTTACATAAGCATCGGCGGGAGTAAGTATTGTCTAGTTATTGTGGATGATTATTCTCGCTTCACTTGGGTGTTCTTTTTGCAGGAAAAATCTCATACCCAAGAGACCTTAAAGGGATTCTTGAGACGGGCTCAAAATGAGTTCGGATTAAGGATCAAGAAAATTAGAAGCGACAACGGGACGGAGTTCAAGAACTCACAAATTGAAGGCTTCCTTGAGGAGGAGGGCATCAAGCATGAGTTCTCTTCTCCCTACACGCCACAACAAAATGGTGTAGTGGAGAGGAAGAATAGAACTCTATTGGACATGGCAAGAACCATGCTTGATGAGTACAAAACTTCGGATCGATTTTGGGCCGAGGCGGTCAACACCGCCTGTTACGCCATCAACCGGTTATATCTACACCGAATCCTCAAGAAGACATCATACGAACTCCTTACCAGTAAAAAGCCCAATATTTCATATTTTAGAGTCTTTGGTAGCAAATGCTTTATACTTGTTAAAAGAGGTAGAAAATCTAAATTTGCTCCTAAGACTGTAGAAGGCTTTTTACTAGGTTATGATTCAAACACAAGGGCATATAGAGTCTTTAACAAGTCCTCTGGACAAGTTGAAGTTTCTTGTGACGTTGTGTTTGATGAGACTAATGGCTCTCAAGTAGAGCAAGTTGATCTTGATGAGATAGGTACTGAAGAGACTCCATGCATCGCACTAAGGAACATGTCCATTGGGGATGTGTGTCCTAAGGAATCCGAAGAGCCTCCAAATGCACAAGATCAACCATCCTCCTCCACGCAAGCATCCCCACCAACTCAAAATGAGGATGAGGCTCAAGTTGATGAAGGAGAAGATCAAGCAAATGAGCCACCTCAAGATGACGACAATAATCAAGGGGGAGATGCACATGATCAAGACAAGGAGGATGAAGAACAAAGGCCGCCACACCCAAGAGTCCACCAAGCAATCCAACGAGATCACCCCGTCGACACCATCCTCGGCGACATTCATAAGGGAGTAACCACTAGATCTCGTGTTGCTCATTTTTGTGAGCATTACTCTTTTGTTTCCTCTATTGAGCCACACAGGGTAGAGGAAGCACTCCAAGATTCGGATTGGGTGGTGGCGATGCAAGAGGAGCTCAACAACTTCACTAGGAATGAGATATGGCATTTGGTTCCACGTCCTAATCAAAATGTTGTAGGAACTAAGTGGGTTTTCCGCAACAAGCAAGACGAGCATGGTGTGGTGACAAGGAACAAAGCTCGACTTGTGGCCAAGGGATACTCCCAAGTCGAAGGTTTGGATTTCGGTGAAACCTATGCACCCGTAGCTAGGCTTGAGTCAATTCGTATATTATTGGCCTATGCTACTTACCATGGCTTCAAGCTTTACCAAATGGACGTGAAAAGTGCCTTCCTCAATGGACCAATCAAGGAAGAGGTCTATGTTGAGCAACCTCCTGGCTTTGAAGATAGTGAGTACCCTAACCATGTGTATAAACTCTCTAAGGCGCTTTATGGGCTCAAGCAAGCCCCAAGAGCATGGTATGAATGCCTTAGAGATTTTCTTATCACTAATGGATTCAAAGTCGGAAAGGCCGATCCTACTTTATTCACTAAAACTCTTGAAAATGACTTGTTTGTATGCCAAATTTATGTTGATGATATTATATTTGGGTCTACTAACGAGTCTACATGTGAAGAATTTAGTAGGATCATGACACAAAAATTCGAGATGTCTATGATGGGGGAGTTGAAGTATTTCTTAGGATTTCAAGTGAAGCAACTCCAAGAGGGCACCTTCCTAAGCCAAACAAAGTATACTCAAGATATTCTAAGCAAGTTTGGAATGAAGGATGCCAAACCCATCAAGACACCCATGGGAACCAATGGGCATCTCGACCTCGACACGGAAGGTAAGTCCGTGGATCAAAAGGTATACCGGTCGATGATTGGATCTTTACTCTACTTATGTGCATCACGACCGGATATTATGCTTTCCGTATGCATGTGTGCAAGATTCCAAGCCGACCCTAAGGAAGCTCACCTTACGGCCGTGAAACGAATCTTGAGATATTTAGTTTATACTCCTAAGTTTGGGCTTTGGTATCCTAGGGGATCCACATTTGATTTAATTGGTTATTCGGATGCCGATTGGGCAGGGTGTAAAATCAATAGAAAGAGCACATCGGGGACTTGCCAGTTCTTAGGAAGATCCTTGGTGCCTTGGGCTTCAAAGAAGCAAAATTCTGTAGCTCTTTCTACCGCCGAAGCCGAGTACATTGCTGCAGGCCATTGTTGCGCGCAACTACTTTGGATTAGGCAAACCCTTAGGGACTACGGTTACAAACTAACCAAAGTTCCTCTTCTATGTGATAATGAGAGTGCAATCCGCATGGCGGATAATCCCGTTGAGCACAGCCGCACTAAACACATAGCCATTCGGTATCATTTTCTAAGGGATCACCAACAAAAGGGAGATATCGAGATTTCATATATAAACACTAAAGATCAATTAGCCGATATCTTTACCAAGCCTCTTGATGAACAAACCTTTAACAAACTTAGGCATGAGCTAAATATTCTTGATTCTAGGAACTTCTTTTGTTGATTTGCACACATAGCTCATTCATATACCTTTGATCATGTTACTTTCATATGCTATGACTAATGTGCTTTCAAGTCTATTTCAAATCAAGTCATAGGTGTATTGAAAGGGAATTGGAGTCTTCGGTGAAGACAAAGGCTTCCACTCCGTAACTCATCCTTCGCCGTCGCTCCAAGCAACTCTCCATCTTTGGGAGAGAGAGCAAGAGAACTCCATTTTTGGTATAATCTTCACTCATATTCTATTTACCAAAGGGGAGAAAGTAATTTCTAGGGCTCTAATGACTTCGTTTTTGGCGATTCATGCCAAAGGGGGAGAGAGTATTAGCCCAAAGCAAAAGGACCGCACCACCACCTAATTTTAAACTAAGGTTTTTCAATTGGTAAATTTCAAATTGGTATCCTATTATGTTCCAAAGGGGGAGAAAGTAGTATTTCAAAATTGATATATCAAAACCCTCTTGAACACTAAGAGGAGAATTTCATTGAGGGGGAGTTTTGTAGTCAAAAGAAAAGCATTTGAAACAGGGGGAGAAAATTTCAAATCTTGAAAATGCTTCGCAAAATCTTATTCATTTACCTTTGACTATTTGCAAAAGAACTTTGAAAAGGATTTACAAAAGAATCTGCAAAAACAAAACATGTGGTGCAAGCATGGTCCAAAATGTCAAAAATTGAAGAAACAATCCATGCGTATCTTATAAGTATTTATATTGGCTCAATTCCAAGCAACCTTTGCACTTAAATTATGTAAACTAGTTCAATTATGCACTTCTATATTTGCTTTGATTTGTGTTGGCATCAATCACCAAAAAGGGGGAGATTGAAAGGGAATTAGGCTTACACCTAGTTCCTAATTGATTTTGGTGGTTGAATTGCCCAACACAAATAATTGGACTAACTAGTTTGCTCTAGTGTATAAGTTATACAGGTGCCAAAGGTTCACACCTTAGCCAATAAAAAGACCAAGAATTGGGTTCAACAAAAGAGAGCAAGGGACAACCGAAGTGTGCCCTGGTCTGGTGCATCGGACTGTCCGGTGTGCCACCGGACAGTGTCCGGTGTCCGGTGTGCCACCGGACAGTGTCTGGTGCACCACCAGACAGTGTCCGGTGCACCATGGGACTTCACGCTGAACTCCTCACCTTCGGGAAAATCCAGAGGCGCTCCGCTATAATTCACCGGACTGTCCGGTGTACACCGGACAGTGTCCGATGCCCCTGAGGAGAGCGACTCTGGAACTCGCCAGCTTCGGGAATTCGCTACGCTATAATTCACCGGACATGTCCGGTGTACACCGGACTGTCCGGTGAACCAGTGGAGCAACGGCTACTTCGCGCCAACGGTCACTTGCAGAAGCATTAAATGCGCGCCAGAGCGCGCAGAAGTCAGGCACGCGCGAAGTGGCGCACCGGACACTCTACAGTACATGTCCGGTGTGCCACCGGACATCCAGGCGGGCCCAGCAGTCAGAGCTCTAACGGTCGGAACCCAACGGCATGGTGACGTGGCTGGCGCACCGGACTGTCCGGTCCACCATGCGACAGACAGCCTCTACCAAACGGCTAGTTTGGTGGTTGGGGTTATAAATACCGCCAACCACCCCACATTCAAGTCATCCAAGTTTTCTAACTTCCAACCACTTACAAGAGCTAGGCATTCAATACAAGACACACCCAAGTGATCAAATCCTCTCCCAATTCCACAAAAGCTTTAGTGACTAGTGAGAGTAATTTGTTGTGTTCTTTTGAGCTCTTGCACTTGGATTGCTTTCTTCTTTCTCATTCTTTCTTGAGACCAATACTCACTTGTAACCGAGGCAAGAGACACCAATTGTGTGGTGGTCCTTGCGGGGAAGTTTTGTTCCCGGTTGATTTGAGAAGAGAAAGCTCACTCGGTCCGAGGGACCGTTTGAGAGAGGGAAGGGGTTGAAAAAGACCCAGCCTTTGTGGCCTCCTCAACGGGGAGTAGGTTTGCGAGAACCGAACCTCGGTAAAACAAATCCACGTGTCACACTCTTTATTCGCTTACGATTTGTTTTGCACCCTCTCTCGCGGACTCGATTATATTTCTAACGCTAACCCAGCTTGTAGTTGTGATTAAGTTTGTAAATTTCAGATTCGCCTTATTCACCCCCCCCCCTCTAGGCGACTTTCAGAAGGTCTGGAAGTCCAAGAAGACTTGACCTACATAGAGAAGCCAACGTTGATTCTTGATACTGCAGACAGGATCACCCAGAGGAACACTATCAGAATATGCAAAGTCAGATGGGGTCACCACTCTGAGGAAGAAGCAACTTGGGAGCGTGAAGACGATCTGATGGCCAAGTGTCACATCCAGATTTAAGAGACAAAGCCGGGTGCATCTCATATATGCGCCAAAGAAGACAACACATATAATAACAGAGTGTATAGAGATAAATGTCATAATATCATCAGAGTACTTATTACATAGCGGAAGTCTTACAAAATAAAAGATAATTGTAAAGCGAACTAAAGTCCATCCTTGGTGCCATAAAGTCAACTAGGAGACGCCACCTAGATCAAGTCAACTCCTTGTTGTGTGGCTCCTCTTGAACCACCTGTTCTTCTCCTACGGGGGTGTGAGACAGCAAGGGTGAGCTCACACACGTTCATCGCTCAACAAGTTGTGGGGAATAATGTGCATGAACTCGCCAAAGGTGGGAGCTCATGTGAAGTGTAAGGCTCATCAACAATAGGGGTTAAAGCTGAGCATTGCTTTTAATAAGTTGGTCAAATTTTATTAGCAGTTACTAAATGTAAGTAAATACCAAACCATAATAAGAATAGAACAAAATTAATAAATAATCCCATGCCATGCAAATGACAAATTGAATTTAGTTTCATAATTTAATCATGTGAGAGTCCTGAGCTGCTCTTGACCGTGAGCTCGGCTAGTATACCAGTTTTACACTCTGCAGAGGTTGTACCCTGTACCACAAGTCATGTTACCCATCTGCCAAGGGGTTATGAATCCCATACATCTCTACCAAGGAAGCGAGGCAGGGTAACACCACGAGGCCTTTACAAAGTTCCACTAGCTTCCGAAAACCCGCTACAGTTTCTGGGAAGAGCAATTGCAAGAATCCCTCGTCTGACCGCCATCGCAGCAAAATCAACCCGAGATCCTCCCTGCATGCCTACTCCCCTACTGCCCTTACCTCTTTCGGGTAAGGTAGTCTTCTACTAGATTTCCTAATTAGTCAGCCAAGGGTGTTCCATTCCACCCTTGTGGTGGCACGTGTTTCTCAAGTTAAGCTCCATGTTCCAATTAAAGATAATGATGATCTTGACATGAACATAAATAACATAACAGAATAATTGGGACATGGATATAATGAAATAAAAACCCAAAACCATATAAAGCAATAGCAAACTACCCAAATGATTCAAGGGTCAACAAGGTAAAAGATAAACCTATGCATGAATAAGTGATATTAAATAACATTATTGGGTAATAAATGTGGTCAAGGGCACAACTTGCCTGGGACTTGAGATTCTAGGTACCAGGATAATCTTCAGGTGACTCGTAACCTCGCTGCTAGTCGTAGCAATACAAACAAACATGGTATAGGCAAAATTAACATCACATCAAACATAAGTACAAATTGAATATAATAATCTACATGTTGCTACGAGATCGTGGGATTGAGAACTACTAAGATCGGAGTCATGGTTAATGAGTTATGATTTATGGGAGATCTATGTGATTTACCTATTATAAATTGATCAGTGTACATCATATGAGATAATATCTTTGTCGACGTTTCGAGACCGGGGGGTCCCTGGGCCGACGAGTGAAATGTCGCCGCGTGCCCCAGCCCAGATGGGTCGGCGCGAGACGGAGCGCGAAGGGGGAAAAAAGGCAGCCGGAGCGAGAGAGAGAGAGAGAGAGGTGGAAATCCCGCGGCCTTCGTGTTTGTCCCGCGCCCAGGTCGGGTGCGCTTGCAGTAGGGGGTTACAAGCGTCCACGCGGGAGGGGGAGCGAGCGGCC
The DNA here is from genome assembly GCA_029449295.1 of Zea luxurians. NCBI lineage: Eukaryota > Viridiplantae > Streptophyta > Magnoliopsida > Poales > Poaceae > Zea > Zea luxurians. The sequence goes on along the minus strand of JAOPSE010000074.1, from coordinate 4,244,787 downwards.
TCACGCGAGCGCCTGTCCCGTCCTCTTCCCCGCGCGGCCAACCCTCTGTAAGAGGGCCCTAGTCCTTCCTTTTATAGGCGTAAGGAGAGGATCCAGGTGTACAATGGGGGGTGTAGCAGAGTGCTAACGTGTCTAGCGGAGGAGAGCTAGTGCCCTAAGTACATGCCATCATGGCAGCCGGAGAGGTTTTGGCACCCGGTTCGTGTGGTGTCGTGGCCGTCGGAGGAGCGCTGGAGCCTGGCGGAAGGACAGCTGTCGGGGCTGTCGAGTCCTTGCTGACGTCCTCTTGCTTCCGTAAGGGGTCTGGGAGCCGCCGTCGTCATAGAGCGTGCGGGGCGCAATCATTACTTGTCTGGCGCAGCGAGCCAGATGGGACGCTGGTCTTGTTCCCCGTAGCCCGAGTCAGCTTGGGGTAGGGTAATGATGGCGCCTCCTGTTGACGTGGTCGGTCCTGTGCCCTAGGTTGGGCGATGTGGAAGCTCCTCCGAGGTCGAGGTCGAGTCTGTCTTCCGAGGCCGAGGTCGAGTCCGAGCCCCTAGGTCGGGCGAGGCGGAGACCGTCGGTGGAGGCCAGGGCCGAGTCCGAGCCCTGGGGTCGGGCGAAGCGGAGTTCGTCATCTTCCGGGGCTGAGCCCGAATCCGAGCCCTGAGTCGGGCGAGGCGGAGTTCGTCGGCGGAGGCCAGGGCTGAGTCCGAGCCCTGGGGTCGGGCGAAGCGGAGTTCATCGTCTTCCGGGGCTGAGCCCGAGTCCGAGCCCTGGGTCGGGCGGAGCTGGAGTTCGCTGTCTTCCGGGGCTGAGCCCGAGTCCGAGCCCTGGGTCGGGCGGAGCGGAGTTCGCCGTCTTCCGGGGCTGAGCCCGAGTCCGAGCCCTGGGTCGGGCAAAGCGGAGTTCGCCGTCTTCCGGGGCTGAGCCCGAGTCCGAGCCCTGGGTCGGGTGGAGCGGAGTTCCCTATGGTGCCTGAGGCCGGGCCTGACTGCCTGTCAGCCTCACTCTATCGAGTGGCACAGCAGTCGGAGCGGTGCAGGCGGCGCTGTCCTTTTGTCAGGCCGGTCAGTGGAGCGGCGAAGTGACTGCGGTCACTTCGGCTCTGTCGACTGGAGGACGTGCGTCAGGATAAAGGTGTCAGGCCACCTTTGCATTAAATGCCCCTGCGATTTGGTCGGTTGGCGTGGCGTTTTGGCCATGGTTGCTTCTTGGCGAAGACTGGGCCTCGGGCGAGCCAGAAGTATGTTCATCGCTGGAGGGGGCCTCGGGCGAGACGGAGATCCTCCGGGGTCGGCTGCCCTTGCCCGAGGCTAGGCTCGGGCGAGGCGTGATCGAGTCCCTCGAATGGACCGATCCCTGACTTAGTCGCACCCATCAGGCCTTTGCAGCTTTGTGCTGATGGGGGTTACCAGCTGAGAATTAGGAGTCTTGAGGGTACCCCTAATTATGGTCCCCGATAGTAGCCCCCGAGCCTCGAAGGGAGTGTTAACACTCGCTTGGAGGCTTTTGTCGCACTTTTTTGCAAGGGGACCAGCCTTTCTCGGTTGCGTTTTGTTCCGGTGGGTGCGCGCGAGCGCACCCGCCGGGTGTAGCCCCCAAGGCCTCGGAGGAGTGGTTTGACTCCTCCGAGGTCCTAATGCCTCGCGTAATGCTTCGGCTGGTCTGGTCGTTCCCTCATGCGAGCTGGCTGTAGCCCGGGTGCACGGTCGGGTCCCAAGTCCTCGGGCTGGTATGTTGACGCTGTCAACGGTTTCGCCGGAGCCGGGTTTGCGAGAGCAGCCCCCGAGCCTCCGCACAGGGCGAGAGGACGGTCAGGGACAGACTCAACTTTTTAACATACGCCCCTGCGTCGCCTTTTCGCAAGGAGGAGGGGGGGAAAGCGCCATGTTGCCCTCGGAGGGCGCCGAACATGGTGTCTCCGGTGAGCTGCTGGCGGGTAATCCGAGTGGACGCCCGTGCCCCATTTGTTAGGGGTCGGCTAGAGGCCCGGAGGCGCGCTCAAAAGTACCTGCGGGTGATCTGCCGGACCCGGTCCCCTGTCGATGGGGTCCGAGGGCTCGATGCCTCCCTCTGATGGGATTCCGTTACAAGATCGTTCCCGCTGGTCTCGAAAATGTCCTAGGGTACCTCGGGAGCGTAGCTCGAGCCTTGGTTATGTATCGAACGTACCCATGGTCATCCCTCGCTCTGTGTCTGAGGCGGTTGTGAACCCTTCGAGGGCCAGCCTATGAACCCCTGATCAGTAGTGGGCGCGGAGCTCGAGTAGCCTGAGGCGGCCGTTGAACCCTTTCGAGGGGCCGGCCTTCGAACCTCTGACCAGTAGTGGGCGCAGAACCCACGCGCTCTGAGGCGGCTGTTGAACCCCTCCGAGGGGCCAGCCTTCGAACCTCTGATCAGTAGGGAGGCTCAGAGCCTGTTTCCTTCACGGGGAAGGATCCTTTTCGGGGTATCCCCCTTTCCCAGTCCCTGTTGTAAGAGAGAGAGAAAGAGGAAAAAGGAAAAGGATACAAAATCGAATGACGTGGCGTACCTCTTTTGACGCGGTCATTATGGCGAAGGCGAAGCGTCGCTCGCTTCCCCTGCCAGAGGCGCCGCCTTTCCCGCCACGGAGTTAATGCGACGGGGCGAGCGGTTCGCGGGGCAGTCGTTGCGTGTGCGCGAGCCGTTCGAGGAACAGAACACGGGCGCGCCGTCTTCACGCCGTGAGAGAGGGTTCTCTCACTGCCCCAGGATGGGACGTAAGCTTGGCTGACGACGTGACCGCTGCTCCCGCCCGCCTGCCACCGCCATTACTGCCTGGCCCGTTTTTGGCCGTATTGACTGTCGCGCCTGGCTGGCACTGCCGGGTCGTACGCAGGGTTGCCTCGAGTCGCGGTACTGGTTCCGCAGTCGAGGAGGCGTGGTAGTGGCGCGAGCGGCGGTGCAGTTGTTTGCACGTAGCGACCGACGCGCCGGTTGCATGACACGTGGGCGTGGGCCCCCATGCTGGATGCGTTGGAAGTCGGAGGGGCGCGCCCACTTGGCACAGTTGCATGCCGCCTGCATGGCTGCCCGCCCTTTCGCCCGCTGGTCTGGGCGAAAGTGGAGGAATGCTCGTAACCGCTGTGTGGTTGCATGCACCGCACGCGGCGGTTTGGCTTCTTCTGCTCTGGGCCAGTTTGCATGACGTGTGGGACCCAGCCCCCGCGCCGTAGGGGGAGGACCTTGGAGCGTGTTGGAGAAGACTCAGCCCACGACAGCTGGGGACGCAGGTAGGGAGAGTCGTCTTTAAAAGGAGGGTGACCTCCTTGAAAGGCGACCATGTCTTCTCGCTCCCTTATGCATCGTGTCTTTCCACCTTCCGAGCCCCCGGACGGGGGACACCCGCAGTCCTTCCGCCTTGTCGTTGGAGGAACGCAACTCCGTGGGAGTTGGTACCTTTCAGCCATCGTTCGGCTTCAAGGATTTTCATCATGCAGCCGGCTGCACCCCTCCGTCGGCGGTCACCCAAGACGGTGACCTCCAGTTCGGTGGCGGGGGAAAGCAAACCGGGCTGCGGCCTCTGCCCCTCCCTCAGCCTCAAGGATTTTCATCATCAGTGCTGGGGAGGGGAGTGTGCCGAGTTGGGGTCGGCCCCTGCGCGGGCGGCGGCGGCCCGCTCCTTCCCTCAGTGATCGGGGGGAAGGGCGTTCGCCGTTCACGGCGCTGGCATCTGCCGCGTGCCTGGCTCTCTGACCCGAGTGGCTTCGGAGCCGCTCCCGGCGCCGCCTTCCGCCACGGCAGCTAGAAGAGGTTCTTCCGCCGACGAGATAGTCGGGGCCGCCCACGGACCGACCTCCGACTCTACGGCCTTCTGCCCGTCCTTGCCTCACGAGTTTGGGCACGGGCAAGGGCCTCATGGCAGCAGCATCCGCCCTGAGGTCATCGTTGCTGCTGTTCGGCCCCCCAGAGCAGAAGTCGTCGTCGTCGCCGCTGCTGGAGCGGGTGACGGCGAAGCCGTTTGTCGGTCTTCTGTTGCTCCGTAGGCCCCCCAATCGTGTGGGGTTGTTCGTACCTGCGGAGGTGGAACCGGAGTTCCGTTTGTAAAGGCACCTTGAATGCCAATCGTCTGTTCATTGTGGCTGTCGGGGCCTGAACGTGTATGTATTTTTAGCGTGGAGCCGTGTTTTTTCCTCATTTTCGAGCACTAAGACTCGCCTGTTGGTTATCTGAACGGCTTCACCAAGCGTGAGTCGCCCCGTGCAAAGGTGACGAGTGAGGTATCTGTATCCCGGAGGCGTAGGAGTCCCTCGGCTCGGTCGGCCTTGCTATCCGAGGCTTCTCTTGCTTAGTTAAAGGAACCCCTCGGCCGCTCTTCGATGAGCTGAAGCCAGGGGTAGCGGTGTCAGCACGGACAGAAGCAGAGTTGGCTCGAAAAGAAGACTTGGTCGGCCGGAGCCTGGCCGGGTCGTCCGTTAGCGGGACCGACGCTAGAGTTGATCTGCCGAGGCCTCGGGCCGGGCTGATGTCTTCGGGAGACAGCTGGCCGAGGCCTCGGGGTGACCAGCCGAGCCGCCTGCTCGAGCCGGATTCTTGGAGAAGACCCTGGCGGTGATGGCCCGGGCGTGATGATGATGTCGTCCTTCAGAGTGGAGATCCTCAGACCGCGTCGCCGTCCGAGGCTAGGTCGGACCTCGCCGAAGGTGTGGTCGACGCCGAGGGTGCTGCTGCTCCCTTCAACTGTCAAGATCCGAGCCTACAGGATCGGATTATCTTGTAGTGTGTGTTTTCTGCGGCCGCCGAGGCCCAAACACACCCTCGCCGTGTTGTAAATCTGCTCTTCTTTTCCTCTTGTTTCGAGTATCTGGACTTTTTCGTCGATAACAGAATTGTCTGTGCGAGCGAGAGTTGCTTTTCACGGAAGGTGATGAGTGAGATATCCGTATCCCGGAGGCGTAGGAATCCCTCGGCTCGGTCGGCCTTGCCGCTTACGCGCACTCTTGCCCGTCCATAGGGTTCTGCCACCGACGCAGTTGAGAAGGCCCGAAGGATTGCTTCGGCAGAGGAGCTTTCGAGTGTGAAGACTTGTTCGGTCTGCGGAATCGCTTATCCGAACGCGAGTTACTTATCGCAGAAGGTGATGAGTGAGGTATCCGTATCCCGGAGGCGTAGGAGTCCCTCGGCTCGGTCAGCCTTGGCTGCTTACGTGTACTCCGTCGTTTTCAGGATCCACTTTCGAAGTAGTCGAAAGCACGAAAGACATTCTGGCAGAAAGGATCTTTTTTCGAGGAAAATTTCGACGCAGAGGGGGTTCCCCCCTTTTAGCCCCGAGGGAGGGTCGGGCTTTGCCGAGGCAAGGTTGACCCTTCCTTGATGACTAAACTTTGTGTGGGAGCGAGGTATATGAACAACTTGAAAGCATCTTAAGGGTAGAAACGACGTAGCTGTTGGATGTTCCAAGCGTTGCTGTAGACCTCGCCTTGACTGTTGGCCAGCTTGTACGTTCTGGGCTTCAGAACTTTGGCGATGACGAACGGCCCTTCCCAGGGAGGCATGAGCTTGTGCCGCCCTCGGGCGTCCTATCACAGCCGAAGCACCAGGTCGCCCACCTGGAGGTCTCGGGACCGGACCCCTTGGGCGTGGTAGCGTCGTAGGGACTGCTGGTACCGCGCCGAGTGTAGTAAGGCCATGTCCCGAGCCTCTTCCAGCTGGTCCAACGAGTCTTCTCGACTAGCTTGGTTGCTTTGGTCGGCGTAGGCCCTCGTCCTCGGGGAACCGTGTTGTAAGTCTGTGGGCAAGATGGCCTCGACCCCATAGACTAGAAAGAATGGCGTGAAGCCCGTGGCTCGGCTCGGCGTTGTCCTCAGGCTCCAGACCACCGAGGGGAGTTCCTTCATCCATCGCTTGCCGAACTTGTTGAGGTAGTTGTAGATCCGAGGCTTGAGTCCTTGTAGAATCATGCCGTTGGCACGCTCTACTTGCCCATTCGTCATGGGGTGAGCCACGGCGGCCCAGTCCACCCGGATGTGGTGATCCTCGCAGAAGTCCAGGAACTTTCTGTCGGTGAACTGGGTGCCGTTGTCGGTGATGATGGAGTTCGGGACCCCAAAACGATGGATGATGTTGGTGAAGAACGCCACCGCCTGTTTGGACCTGATGCTGTTTAGGGGTCGGACCTCGATCCACTTGGAGAATTTGTCGATGGCGACCAACAGGTGCGTGTAGCCCCCAGGTGCCTTCTGCAAGGGGCTGACGAGGTCCAGACCCCACACAGCAAAAGGCCAGGTGATGGGTATTGTCTGTAGAGCCTGAGCGGGCAGGTGGGTCTGCCTCGCGTAGAACTGACACCCTTCACAGGTGCGGACAATTCTAGTGGCGTCGGCACCACCGTCGGCCAGTAGAAACCTTGTCGGAAGGCGTTTCCAACGAGGGCTCGAGGTGCTGCGTGATGGCCGCAAGCCCCCGAGTGTATCTCTCGTAGGAGCTCCTGACCTTCGGCGATGGAAATGCATCGCTGGAGGATGCCTGAGGGGCTGCGGTGGTAGAGCTCCTTCCCATCCCCCAGCAAGACGAACGACTTGGCGCGTCACGCCAACCGCCGAGCTTCGGCTCGATCGAGGGGTAGCTCTCCTCGGTGGAGATAATGCAGGTACGGGGTCTGCCAGTTTCGATTAGGCGTGACCCCGCTTCGCTCCTCCTCGACGCGCAGTGCCTCACCCTCGGGGCCGAGGGTACCTCGGGCTGAACCGAGGGTGCCTCGGGCCGAGCTAAGGGTGCCTCGGGCCGAGCCGAGGGTGCCTCGGACTCGGACGTGTCGTCGATCTTGACGGAGGGTTGATGCAGGTCTCGGGAGAAGACGTCCGGGGGAACCGTTGTTTGCCCTGAGGCTATTTTAGCCAGCTCGTCCGCAGTCTCGTTGTAGCGTCGGGCGATGTGGTTGAGCTCGAGCCCGTAGAACTTGTCTTCCAGGCGCCGAACCTCATCGCAGTAGGCCTGCATCTTCGGGTCGCGGCAGTGGGAGTTCTTCATGGCTTGGTCGATGACGAGCTACGAGTCACCACGAGCGTCGAGGCGTCGGACCCCTAGCTCGATGGCGATCCGCAACCCGTTGACTAGAGCCTCGTACTCAGCCACATTGTTGGACGCCGGGAAATGGAGGCGTATCACATAGCGTAGGTGCTTCCCGAGGGGCGAGATGAAGAGTAGGCCTGCGCCGGCTCCTGTCTTCATCAACGACCCGTCGAAGAACATGGTCCAGAGTTCCGGCTGGATCGGAACTGTTGGGAGCTGGGTGTCGACCCATTCAGCCACGAAGTCCGCCAAGACCTGGGACTTGATGGCCTTCCGAGGGGCGAACGAGATTGTTTCGCCCATGATTTCCACCGCCCACTTCGCGATTCTACCTGAGGCCTCTCGGCACTGGATGATCTCCCCCAGGGGGAAGGATGACACCACAGTTACCGGGTGAGACTCGAAGTAGTGTCACAACTTCCGCCGCGTCAGGATCACCGCGTACAGCAGCTTCTGAACTTGTGGGTAGCGGATTTTGGTCTCGAACAGTACCTCGCTGATGAAGTAGACTGGCCTCTAGACGGGCAAGTGTATGCCCCTCTTCTCGTCTCTCAACCACAATCGCGGCGCTAACCACCTGAGTGGTCGCGGCGACGTAGATCAAGAGGGCTTCTCCGGCAGCGGGGGGCACCAAGATGGGCGCATTCGTGAGGAGCGCCTTCAGGTTCCCGAGGGCTTCCTTGGCCTCAGGGGTCCAAGTGAAGCACTCGGCCTTCCTTAAGAGGCGGTACAAAGGCAGGCCTCTTTCGCCGAGGCGTGAGATGAAGCGGCTCAGAGCCGCAAGACATCCCATGACTCTCTGTACGCCTTTCAAGTCCTTGATGGGCCCCATGCTGGTGATGGCTGCGATCTTCTCCGGGTTGGCTTCGATGCCCCGCTCGGAGACGATGAACCCCAAGAGCATGCCTCGGGGAACCCCAAAGACACACTTCTCGGAATTAAGCTTCACTCCTTTCGCCTTGAGACATCGGAATGTCACTTCAAGGTCGGAAAGGAGGTCGGAGGCTTTCCTCGTCTTGACTACGATGTCATCGACGTAGGCCTCGACCGTCCGGCCAATGTGTTCGCCGAACACATGGTTCATGCACCGCTGGTACGTCGCACCCGCATTCCTCAAGCCGAATGGCATGGTGACATAGCAGTACATGCCGAAGGGCGTGATGAAAGAAGTCGCGAGCTGGTTGGACTCCTTCATCCTGATTTGGTGATACCCTGAGTAGGCATCGAGGAAAGACAGGGTTTCGCACCTAGCAGTGGAATCCACGATTTGATCGATGCGAGGCAGAGGGTAGGGAACCTTCGGACATGCTTTGTTTAGACCAGTGTAGTCTACACACATCCGCCATTTCCCTCCTTCCTTTTCTTCGTCGAATCGGCGCAGAGGCTACTTGACGGGTCGGGCTCTGGCTCGGATATCCAGCGAGTGCTCGGCGACATCCCTCGGTATGCCGGGCATGTCCGAGGGACTCCACGCGAAAACGTCGGCGTTCGCGCGGAGAAAGTCGACGAGCACTGCTTCCTATTTGGGATCGAGCTCGGAGCCGATCTGGATCTGCTTGGAAGCTTCGCTGCTGGGGTCGAGGGGGACGGACTTAACCGTCTCCGCTGGCTCGAAGTTGCCGGCGTGACGCTTCACGTCTGGCACCTCCTTAGAGAGGCTCTCCAGGTCGGCGATGAGGGCCTCAGATTCGGCGAGGGCCTCGGCGTACTCCACGCACTCGACGTCGCATTCGAACGCGTGTCGGTACGTGGGGCCGACGGTGATGACCCCGTTGGGGCCCGGCATCTTGAGCTTGAGGTAGGTGTAGTTGGGGATGGCCATGAACTTCGTGTAGCATGGCCTCCCCAGTACTGCGTGGTAGGTTCCTCGGAACTCGACCACCTCGAACGTGAGGGTCTCCCTTCGGAAGTTGGAGGGTGCTCCGAAGCAGACTAGAAGGTCGAGTTGTTCGAGGCGCTGGACGCGCTTCCCGGGGATGATCCAGTGGAAAGGCGCAGCGCCTGCCCGGACCGAGGATAGGTCAACACGCAGGAGCCCGAGGGTCTCGGCGTAGATGATGTTGAGGCTGCTGCCTCCGTCCATGAGGACCTTGGTGAGCCTGACGTCGCCGATGACGGGGTCGACAATAAGCGGGTATTTCCCCGGGCTCGGCACGTGGTCGGCTTGGTCGAAGGTGATGGGCTTGTCGGACCAGTCTAGGTAGACTGGCGCTGCCACCTTCACCGAACAGACCTCCCGACGCTCTTGCTTGCGGTGCCGAGCCGAGGCGTTTGCCGCTTGCCCACCGTAGATCATGAAGCAGTCGCGGACCTCGGGGAACTCTCCTGCCTGGTGATCTTCCTTCTTGTCGTCGTTGCGAGCCCTACCACCCTCCGCGGGTGGCTCGGCCCTGTGAAAGTGGCGCCGAAGCGTAGCGCACTCCTCAAGGGTGTGCTTGACGGGCCCCTGATGATAGGGGCACGGCTCCTTGAGCATCTTGTCGAAGAGGTTGGCACCTCCGGGGGGTTTCCGAGGGTTCTTATACTCGGCGGCGGCGACAAGGTCCGCGTCGGCGGCGTCGCGTTTCGCTTGCGACTTCTTCTTGCCCTTCTTCTTGGTGTCGCGCTGAGTTGACGCCTCGGGGGCATCTTCCGGTGGGCGGCCCTGGGGCTGCTTGTCCTTCCGAAAGATAGCCTCAACCGCCTCCTGGCCAGAGGCGAACTTGGTGGCGATGTCCATCAGCTCGCTCGCCCTGGTGGGGGTCTTTCGACCTAGCTTGCTGACCAGGTCGCGGCAAGTGGTGCCGCCGAGGAACGCGCCGATGACATCTGAATTGGTGATATTGGGCAGCTCGGTGCGCTGCTTCAAGAATCGCCAGATGTAGTCCTGGAGAGACTCTCCCGGCTACTGTCGGCAGCTTCGGAGGTCCCAGGAGTTTCCAGGGCGCACGTACGTGCCCTAGAAATTGCCGGCGAAGGCTTGGACCAGGTCGTCCCAGTTGGAGATCTGCCCCGGAGGCAGGTGCTCCAACCAGGCGCGAGCAGTGTCGGAGAGAAACAGGGGGAGGTTGCGGATGATGAGGTTGTCATCGTCCATCCCACCCAGTTGGTAGGCCAGCCGGTAGTCCGCGAGCCACAGTTCCGGTCTCGTCTCCCCCGAGTACTTTGTGATAGTAGTCGGGGGTCGGAACCGGGTCGAGAACGGCGCCCGTCGTATGGCGCGGCTGAAAGCCTGCGGACCGGGTGGTTCGGGTGAGGGACTCCGATCCTCCCCGCTGTTGTAGCGTCCCCCATGCCTGGGGTGGTAGCCTCGGCGCACCCTCTCGTCGAGGTGGGCCCGACGGTCGCGATGATGGTGCTCGTTGCCGAGGCGACCTGGGGCCGCAAGCGCTGTGTTGCGCGTGCGCCCGGTGTGGACCGAGGCTTCCCGCATGAATCGGGAAGTCGCGGCGCGATGTTCCGAGGGGTACCCCTGCCTTCGGGAGGCGGAGCTTTCGGCCCGTCGGACCGCAGCTCCCTCCAGGAGATTCTTGAGCTCTCCCTGGATTCGCCGCCCCTCGGTGGTTGATGGCTCCGGCATCGCGTGGAGAAGCATTGCTGCTGCAGCCAGGTTCTGGCCGACTCCACTGGAAGCGGGTGGCGGCCTCACCCTGACATCGTCGGCGATGCGGTGCTGGATACCCTGGGGTAGATGGCGCACTTCCCCGGCCGGAGGTTGGCCCGCCCATTCCTGCCCGATGTCCCGGTGGATCGGCTCAAGCGTTCCTGCTCCCTCGTCGAGCCTGGCCTGCACCCCGCGGATTTGCTCGAGCTGTGGGTCATGACCCCCCGCCTGAACGGGGACCACAGCTAGCTCCCGTAGGATGTCAACGCGAGGCACAGGCCTAGGGAGATCACCGTTCTCCGGCATACCGAGATGGTTGCCTTCGGAGGGACCCCCTAGATCGACGTGGAAACATTCACGACTTGGGCCGCAGTCCTCGTCGCCGAGGCTGCGGCTACCGTCGGAATAGTCGGAAAGGCAGTAGTCGCATGCGGTCATGAAGTCCCGCATGGCACTGGGGTTACCAAGTCCGGAGAAATCCCAACAAAAGTCGGGCTCGTCATCTTCCTCGGACCCCGAGGGCCCGTAGGTCGAGACGTCCGTGAGCCGGTCCCAGGGTGACCGCATACGAAACCCCAGAGGGTTTGGACTCGCCTCTACGAGAGCGTCCGCCAAAGCGAAATCGCTTGGCGGGTCGAGGCTAAATCCAAAGGGCGTGAGATGGGAATCGGTCGGTACCTCTTAGTCGACGGGCGGTGATGAAGTCACGTCAGGGACTGACTGCACCGTCGTCTTAGGTACGAGGGTGACGCCCAGCAAGCCTTTCGCGAGCGTGCTGGCGTCGTCCGTTTGCTTGGAATTGGCGTGTTGCGGGGAGACGGCGCTCGTCTTCGTCTCAAGCGCGAGGTCCATGGCCGACGTGCCCCCCGTTGGGGCGCCGGCGCCGTTGACTCGCTCGACAGCCGACGAGGTGCCGCCTCTTGCTTGGCCTTGGTTGCCCCGCCTCCTCCTCCGTCGGCGGGGGAGAGGGCGGGGTGAGCTCGAATGTTGTTCTTCCACCACGCGGGGAAGACGTCATCGATTCCGCCACCGGCGGGCGGGCTGTCAGTCGCCATTGTCACTGTCGCATGGCGGGGGAAGGAGTACCATGTCGTAGCTGCCGTCGAGGGACATGAACTCAAGACTCCTGAAACAGAGCACCGTCCCGGGCTGGAAAGGTTGTTGGAGACTGCCCATCTGGAGCTTGACGGCAAGCTGTTCGTCAACACGCAGCAGGCCCCTACCTGGCGCGCCAACTGTCGGCGTTTCGAGACCGGGGGGGTCCCTGGGCCGATGAGTTAAATGTCGCCGCGTGCCCCAGCCCAGATGGGTCGGCGCGAGACGGAGCGCGAAGGGGGGAAAAAGGCAGCCGGAGCGAGAGAGAGAGGTGGAAATCCCGTGGCCTTCGTGTTTGTCCCGCGCCCAGGTCGGGTGCGCTTGCAGTAGGGGGTTACAAGCGTCCACGCGGGAGGGGGAGCGAGCGGCCTCACGCGAGCGCCTGTCCCGTCCTCTTCCCCGCGCGGCCAACCCTCTGTAAGAGGGCCCTGGTCCTTCCTTTTATAGGCATAAGGAGAGGATCCAGGTGTACAATGGGGGGTGTAGCAGAGTGCTAACGTGTCTAGCGGAGGAGAGCTAGTGCCCTAAGTACATGCCATCGTGGCAGCCGGAGAGGTTTTGGCACCCGGTTCGTGTGGTGTCATGGCCGTCGGAGGAGCGCTGGAGCCTGGCGAAAGGACAGCTGTCGGGGCTGTCGAGTCCTTGCTGACGTCCTCTTGCTTCCGTAAGGGGGCTGGGAGCCGCCGTCGTCATAGAGCGTGCGGGGCGCCATCATTACTTGTCTGGCGGAGCGAGCCAGATGGGACGCCGGTCTTGTTCCCCGTAGCCCGAGTCAGCTTGGGGTAGGGTAATGATGGCGCCTCCTGTTGACGTGGTCGGTCCGTGCCCTAGGTTGGGCGATGTGGAAGGTCCTCCGAGGTCGAGGTCGAGTCTGTCTTCCGAGGCCAAGGTCGAGTCCGAGCCCCTGGGTCGGGCGAGGCGGAGACCGTCGGCGGAGGTCAGGGCCGAGTCCGAGCCCTAGGGTCGGGCGAAGCTGAGTTCGTCGTCTTCTGGGGCTGAGCCCGAGTCCGAGCCCTGAGTCGGGCGAGGCGGAGTCCGTCGGTGGAGGCCAGGGCTGAGTCCAAGCCCTGGGGTCGGGCGAAGCGGAGTTCGTCGTCTTTCGGGGCTGAGCCCGAATCCGAGCCCTGGGTCGGGCGGAGCGGAGTTCGCCGTCTTCCGGGGCTGAGCCCGAGTCCGAGCCCTGGGTCGGGCGGAGCGGAGTTCGCCGTCTTCCGGGGTTGAGCCCGAGTCCGAGCCCTAAGTCGGGCGGAGCGGAGTTCGCCGTCTTCCGGGGCTTAGCCCGAGTCCGAGCCCTGGGTCGGGCGGAGTGGAGTTCGCCGTCTTCCGGGGCTGAGCCTGAGTCCGAGCCCTGGGTCGGGCGGAGCGGAGTTCCCTATGGTGCCTGAGGCCGGGCCTGACTGCCTGTCAGCCTCACTCTATCGAGTGGCACAGCAGTCGGAGCGGCGCAGGCGGCGCTGTCCTTTTGTCAGGCCGGTCAGTGGAGCGGCGAAGTGACTGCGGCCACTTCGGCTCTGTCGACTGGAGGACGTGCGTCAGGATAAAGGTGTCAGGCCACCTTTGCATTAAATGCCCCTGCGATTTGGTCGGTTGGCGTGGCGTTTTGGCCAGGGTTGCTTCTTGGCGAAGACTGGGCCTCGGGCGAGCCGGAAGTATGTTCGTCGCTGGAGGGGGGCCTCGGGCGAGACGGAGATCCTCCGGGGTCGGCTGCCCTTGCCCGAGGCTAGGCTCGGGCGAGGCGTGATCGAGTCCCTCGAATGGACCGATCCCTGACTTAGTCGCACCCATTAGGCCTTTGCAGCTTTGTGCTGATGGGGGTTACCAGCTGAGAATTAGGAGTCTTGAGGGTACCCCTAATTATGGTCCCCGACAATCTTATAAATAATTAATTCAACTTTAATCTAGGTCACTACTTGATTATAATTCATCTTTTAGGCCAAAGTTAACCATAAGATCAGGATACTAGATTAATATTAGAATAAGCTAATAATAGATTAATAAAATTAGTTACCTAATTATAAAAGTATGGAATATCATATAATCAATGTTGCTACTATGTAGTAAATATTTATACGAAGCTAACGCAATTCGAGCGGATCAAATCGGAATTACAGTCCTCTAGTTATGATTTTCTAGAGTTATTTAATGCCTGGTATAGATTAATTCAAGTGAACAATTTTAATCTAGGTTTCATGGCTAAACAGAGGTACTAGATGATGAACAATATTAAAACAAAATTAATACCACTGTAATGAATCAATTTGGAGTTAAAATGAATTAAATATGAATTATACAAGTTTCTGGAATTATTTTTGTATTAAAAATCAATTCCTACAATTAATTTCCTATTTTCTCGGTTCTCTGGGTTGTGCGCCAATTACTGGGAAGGCCAGGGTCTAACACAAAAAAGTTTCCCAGACCCAGTAAATAGGATATGTGGACTGCGGGTTGATTCAGTGATAACCTAGGGTCTCTTTACTAAATAGACCATGCGAAGGGGTATCGTGGATTTTAAGCCATCCGATCTAAACTCAAGGGCCCAGATTAAATCGATCTCACCCAAACCGGCACGCGACGACCGCCTGATTAGCAGATCAACGATCCAGATTTAACGAGCGAAGGGGTACGTGCGTACCCATCACAGCCGCACAACCTAAGATCCATGGTCGAGACACCGTCTAATCTCCACCGTTCATCACCCGCGCAACGGTCCTCAGGTTGTCTTCTTCCTCCCGTGCCTTTCTATCCCCTTTTCTCTCTCTTCATGGTAGTCCGGCGCCGGTAGCCCCTCCACAGTGAGAAGCACCCTGGTGATAAGGGCCTACGACGAACAGGTACAACTACCGCAGTAGCTAGGCACTCGTTACGTGGTTATGAGACTCACAGGAGGGTTAACGTACTGGAGATCCGGATGGTGACTGGGATAATGGCCGCCAGTGGACTTGCGGCGTAGCGCGAAATCCCTTTGGCGAGTTGTCGAGGCGCGGTCCTTCACCTCCCGTGCCCAGAACCTCGTCGCCGAGTGCGGATTGTATATGTCCACGAGAGTTTCATGAACGTACTAGACGAATTACGAGCGGTGGCTGAGTGGGGAGCAATGGTAGCGGCTCGGGGCTATCTGCGTTGATGGCCGAAAGGGGCACGTGGCAGCAGGAGCAGGGAGGAAGGTGGTTTAGAGTTTTATACCAGAGTTGAGTCCTATTTTTGGGGAAAGGTCAGAGGAGCGCGAGATGCGCGCGACGCCTGCTGCGAACGGCCGGCGGAGAAGGAGGAGATCGCTGCGAACGGGGTGATTCCGTTCCGAGGTACCAGGAGGAACTGGTCAATGGGCCCCGCGAGTCAGTCGGGTGGCAAAACGGCTACTGCGCACACCTAGTTTCTCTGGCGCGAGGGGCCCATGCGCCAGTCACACCGGAAAGACAACGCACACGATTATGGGCTGGGCCGCGCGGCAGAAGCAGACCTGGCTGATGAGAGGGACCCGCATGGCAGTGGCGTGTCACGGAGATGGCATGTGCGAGCGGTCCTGCCCGACCGGTGCCCATGACAGATAGGGCCCCAAGGTCGGCGCCAATGACCAAGTTGGGCCGGTGAAGGATGGGCTGGCGTGGTGGAAGGAAAGCCGAGGCTGGGCCGAGCCAGAGGAGGAACCGACCCAAGACGCCAAGTGAAGCCCTTTTCTTTTTATTTATTTCATTTTCTTCCTAAATTTCAAACTCTAGTATTTGAATTCAAACTTGTTTGTGAGTTCAAACCCAGGTTAAATTCCCAAATAAAGTTCTAGTAGGAGGAATTATAAGCACTCATATATATTTTTCTTCGCATATTCTTTTCCTTGTTATTTACTCATGGGAGTAATAAATAGCTTCATAAACATTTCCCTTTTCATTTTCAATTTTATGTTCTTATTTAAATTTGAAGATCAAGTTTATGGTTCTCATAACATACATCACCAAAATTACCATCAAAAGATCGACCTTTCTTTATCTATTTATTGGTCATTTAACTAATTTAGTATCTCAATTGATTATGAAGAGGAAAGGCTTCTAATGAATTCCAAAGGTTTCAAAAATTCTAGAAACATTATTATAGATACTTTTATGTCTTTATTTTTTTTATTATTTTTTACCCATTTTGGGCTTTACACCAAGTATCCTGAACTCTTTGCTAGCCAACCTTGAATCTCGAGGGTGAGATTCTTTTAAGTGGGATAGGTTTGTAACGCCCTGAATTTGGGGGGTATAATTTTTCTTCTTTGATACTCACCAAATTCAGGCATTACTCTCTTTCCTTCTTCCCATTTTCAAAGCAGTATAACGGCTGGTGTCCATATCACGTGTAAACACAAACCTAAGTTGACATGGGTGTTGCATCATGCCGAAGCATATTTCTTTTGTCTGATGTTGTGTTTAATTGCGCGCCCGTCTCACCTCGTTTCGGGTTTTTGATTCGCAATTGGATTCCGATCAGTGGTCGTGCGTGTTGTGGGCTTCTGTCTCGGCCCACGACCCAGCCCGACCTGGCGCGTTCCCGCGCGCCCCACACCCCCCATGCGCCCCCCCTCTCTCATTTGGTTTCCCGCGCAGCAACTCCCTCTCCCTCTCTTCCACCTCTCTCCCACCTCCATGCCCTAGGTGATCCGGTAGACGGTTATCGCCGGATTTTCGTTCCCAAGGTGAGCTCCTCTCTCTCTCCCCCCTCTCCCTCCCCTTTCCCCTTCCTTGCGTGCGTCCCTGCCCCCCCTGCGGCGCGGCCTCCTGGTCCCTCCCCCCTCGTGCGCAGCCTCCCCGGCCCCCACGAAGCGGCCTTCCCGGTGCCCTCGCGCGTGGCCTCCCCCCCACGGCGCGGCTCCCTGGCCCCTTGTGCACGACCTCTCTAGCCCGGACGCGCGGCCCCTGGCCTCCGGCATCGCGCGGCCCCTGCCCGTGGCGGCGCTGCTGCCCCTCGCGGCTCGCCCGACGCGTTCCCGTGCGCGCAGCCCTAGCGTGCGCGACGTTTAAATTTCAGTTTAAGTAATTGTAAAGCCCAAAATTTGTGTAAGAAAAATAAATAAATAAAGAAAGTAAAAGAAACTAAATGAAAAGTGGAAAGATCTTCCAATGAATTAGATTATTATTATTTTTAGGTTGAGTGACATTCTTATGGAGTGTAAGTAAAATCACCTTTTAACGAATGTTACACATTAGAAATTACTTTCCTAAAATAAATCTTTTCTTATTTATGGCGTGTATGTTGAGAGAAATAATGTTATTGGTTTAAAAATAATTTTAACAATGAGCGAATTAGGTTGATGCTACATATTTTGGAGCATTGTTTGCCTAAATAAATGATTAACATGTGAAACAGATAAACTTGGCATATCAAGCTGGTGTTTTAACTGAACATTTACCCCAAATTATAAACTCAGATTTGAATTCAACTTGGATTGGAAATTGAGAACCACAAGGAGGAAAACAGGAAATAGAAAAGGGATAAGAAAAATAGAACCGTGTTGGGCCAATTCCTCACCACCGGCCCACTCCCTCTTCACTTCGCCTGATGGGCTGAAACGCGCCCCGCCGGCCCAACTCGCGCACCTCGCGCTTGCCCACGTGGCCAGCGCTGCTTGGCTCGCGCTGGCCACTTCCGTGCGGGCCCCACGCAGTCAGCTCTCTCTTCCCCGCTCGGCCGTGATGAACTCCATGGCTGAGATTTACGACAACAAACCTTGAATCTGTTAAGGTTCTACCCAATCCTGCCTAAATTCTCGGTAGTGACCCGACTGCACTCGCGCGTCATCCGTCGGACTCCGCACGCGGCAAGAATCGATCCCAACCTGGTCAGCGTTGTCTTCTTCCTAGCGGTAAACTCGGACCGGCTTCAACCGAACGCCGCAAATTCCCGGGGCGCGGACTCGGGCGTTCCCCAGGGATATAATGGGATGCCCTCGACCCCTGCGCATCCTAGGGAACACCGAACCGAGATCCTGTGTGTCGCTCTAGGTTTGGATGGTCGTCATAGTGTGTCGCTCGCGGCTGCCCCGTCCCATGTCGATTGCTCGTGTGGAAGCCTGGTGCTCGATCGGACGACTGAAACCAACTAATACCCTTTCGCCCTGGTAATCTTTCCTAAGAACCCTTGTCCTTTTGTCATATCAACCCGCAGTCCACACGTGATGCCTCTGTGTCTTAGAAAGATTTGCACCAGAGTCCCTGCAATCCTATGTATTTATGCGCGCAGTCCAGAATCATAGGAAAATTTAGAAATTCAATTAGAAAATGATTTTCAGTGTGAAAACAATTCCAGAAATTTATTTAATTAATAGAAAAACTATTCTAGCTCCAAAGTAATCCATTCCAGTTTCTATAATTTTGTAATATTATTGTTTATCATTTAATACCACTGCTTTGACATGAAAGTCACATTAAAACTAATATCCTATTTAATCTTGTACAAAATACATAAAACTTTAGGAAATTCATAACTCCCCCGTCTTAACTCCGTTTGGATCCGTTCAAGTTGCATTAGCCTCATGTGAATATTTACTATGCAATAACAACATTTACTGTACCATTTTCCATTCTTTTATAATTAGATCCTTATTAAACTTATGTTGGATAGTCTTGTTAATCTGCTTATCATTATAATCTATTTAAATATGGTCTATGGTCGATTTATAACTTAGATCAAAGTGATTTAGTTATTTATAAGATATTATCTCATATGATTTATGCTAACCAATTTATAATGTAGTTTAACATCTTAATCAGATAGATCTTCTACAAAGTCATAACTGTTGGGGTGAAGGCGAAGACGCCACCCTTCGCTCGATGCCTTCACGGTCCTCGCTGCACCAACGGAGACAAGGCAACGGGCAGACTTACCCTTCGTCCCATACATCACCGGACGAAGACCTGTGACGAGGTCGTCTCATCTTGCGACCTCGTTCGGCATTGAGGCCCACGTGTGATCCGGCCCGTTGTAACATGCCCTGCGTGGCCGCTGCGCGTTACGGGCCTAATTTGTAAAGGCCTCCCTGTAATTACGGTCTATAACCCCGCTTTATGGGAATATTCCGGGGATAACCTAGGTGTCTGAGGGCACATGCATCCTTAACACAGGACGCTGGGCACTTAGATACCTATAAATACCCCACACAGTGCCCTTGAGAGGCTAGATTAACAGAGCTATTGCCATCTCGTGCAAAAACCCTGTCTACGTCTCTACACTCCCCCGTTGGATCAACTTGCACCGGAGAGCAAGTTCCAACATTTGGCGCCCACCGTTCGTGCTATGAAAAAACCACCCGCGATGGCACCTAAGAAAGCTAGCTCGAAGGCTGACGAGGCTGCAAAGGCAGCACTGCTGGCCGCAAAAAAGGGCAAGGCCCTCGCCCTCACCCACACCACCCACCAAGAGGCCACTGAAGACGACGCTCTCCGCACCTGCGGCCCTGAGGGACAGCCGCAACCTCCACTAGGCTTCGCTCCACCGGAGGGCGCGGACTTCACCGAGGACGGCGAAGTCATCGGTGTCTTAGCGGAAGAACAGCTACAGCTGCGCGCCCTGCGCATCAAGAACCGCAATCTCCAGAAGCAAAAAGAGATACTTGAGGCTAAGCGCCAACGTGTGTCTGCACAAGCCAAGGTGCGGCAAATGATACGAGACGAAGAGCAGAAGGCCCAGGAGCTCGAGCAAGAGATCGCGTTAATGCAGCGCGAAGGCCACTTCGGCCTACAACACGGGCCACCCCTGCAACAGCGCGCACAAGTCGAAGACCTGCACTTCCCCCAGCGCGACCACGCCATCCCACATGCCGCGCCATTCCAAGGTGTCAACTACCTCGATGAGCGAAGTCCCCTGGCGCCACACCTGCAAGTGACACCCTGGCCTGCCAAATTCCGGGCAGGGACCTATCCCAAGTACAACGGCAGCACTGACCCAGCACAGTACATCATGAGTTATCAGGTCGCCGTTGCATCTTCCGGAGGGGACGACGCCACGATGGCCAAGTCTTTCATCATCGCCCTCGAGGGCCCAGCCCTCACCTGGTTCACCAGGTTGCCCCCGCTGTCCATTGACTCCTGGAGAAGCCTCCGGGACAAATTCCTGCTCAACTTCCAAGGGTACCGCCCAGACACCGACGCCTTGGCCGAATTGTCACTCTGCAAGCAGCTGGAAAAAGAGACTCTGCGGGAGTACTACCACAAGTTTCTGACACTCAAGTCACAGCTGCCCTCGGTCGATGACCAGATCGCCATCCACTACGCCATCAGTGGCCTTCGAGCCAACGTCCTTTACAGCCACTGCATCAGAGATCCACCCAAGAACCTCCAGGAGTTATACCAGCTATTTGAAAAATACGCCAAATCCGAAGAGCTCCACCAGCGCAAAGTTGAGTCTCAGAGGAAACCCAAAGATGCTCCACAGTTCAGCCGCACGTGGACGAGGACTCCGTAGCCAGACTCCGGTCGGGACGGCCGCAATCAGCAGCAGGTGCACAACATCGCCAACCAGCACCCCGCTGGTGACGCCCCTCGCCGCCAGGAATATCCCCCCAGGGCCGCGGAAATGGAACTCGCGGTAGGGACCGGGGACGTGCGCAGCCGCCGCGCCGATTCTACTGCCTTTTTCACGACGAAGACTGCGCCCACCAAACCAGAGACTGCCCAGAGACGAAGGCCACAAGAGACAGGATGGCACGGGCGCAACCAGCCGACAACCCTAGAGTTGTCGCGCACACATATCAGCAACCCCCTCCACCATACATCCACGCCCCCGCTCCACATCCACCGCACCACGCATACCAACACCACCAAGAAGTACAAATCGTACCTCCCCCACCCCCACCTCCACACCAGCAACAACAAAACATCCCCCACCCCCACGCCCCAAAGCAAGAAGACTTCGCCGATCAGCCGTATCGCGGAGTCATTCATATGATCACTGGGGGGTCCAGCGCCGACTTCGACACAAAGCGGCAGAAGCGGGACCACTACCGCAGCATCAACCATGTCGCCATCATCGGTCTGGTCGTGCAGACTAAGTGGTCCCATGTACCGCTAACCTTCGACGCCCCAGACGTCGACCTGCGCAGCGCCCCCCACATCGACGCCATGGTTATCAACTGCAGCGTGGCAGGCTGGGACCTGCACAAAGTCCTAGTCGACAATGGCAGTCAAGCAGACATCATTTTCCTCCATGCCTTCGACCACATGGGCATAAGCCATAGCCTGCTCAAGCCTTCGGACAACCCGTTGTATGGCTTCGGCGGCAAGGGCACTTTTCCCGTCGGCAAAATAGAATTGTCTCTCTCCTTCGGTGTAGCACCCAATGCCCGAAGTGAGCAAGTAACCTTCTATATCGTCGATATGGTGTATCCGTACAACGCCATTATGGGCCGGGGCTCCATCAACAAGTTTGAGGCAGCCATTCACGGACTGTACCTGTGCATGAAGATATCAGGTCCGCTAGGCGCCATCACGGTCTACGGCAACCAGCAGACTGCGCGCAACATAGAGCGGGACTTCGTCCCCGGGCAAAGAAACGTGCACTGCCTCACGGCCCAATGCGAGGTCCCTGCGTCCCACAGCCCAACTGACAAAGAACACGACAAAGCACAGCTACAGAGCAACGACGGGACCAAGACTGTCCCCCTTGACCAGGCCATGCCCAAACAGACGGTCACCATCAGCGAAGACCTCACTTCGCATGACGAGGAGAAACTCCTCCGCTGCTTGTCCAAGAACAAAGATGTCTTTGCCTGGTCCGCCCTCGACCTCGTCGGGGTCAGCCGATCCATCATTGAGCACAGCTTGGGAATCGACCCTTCGGTGAGACCGAAAAAACAGCGACTCCGCAAAATGTCTGACGAGAAGACAGAAGCCGCCAAGGCCGAGGTACATCGCCTCCTGGAGGCCAAATTTATCGAGCCAGTGGCCTACCCAACGTGGCTCGCCAACGTTGTGATGGTGCAGAAAAAGAGCGGCAAATGGCGGATGTGCATCGACTTCACCAGTCTCAACAAGGCCTGCCCAAAGGACAACTTCCCGCTGCCTCGGATCGACAAAATAGTCGATAGCGCGGCCGGGTGCGAAGTCATGTCACTCCTCGACTGCTTCTCCGGTTACCATCAAATATATATGAAGGAGGAGGACAAAGCCAGCACCAGCTTCATAACACCCTTCGGCACATATTGCTTCATCAGAATGCCGGAGGGACTCAAGAACGCCGGGTCCACTTTCTCCCGGCTTACCAAAATGGTGCTCGAGGGGCAAGTCGGCAGGAATATATTCACGTATGTGGACGACATCGTCGTCGACAGCAGGAGCAAGGAGGACCATCTTGCTGACCTCGCCGAAACCTTTGCGAACATGCGGGACGCACGACTTCGCCTAAACCCCGAAAAGTGCGTCTTCGACGTTCGCTAGGGGAAAATATTGGGCTATCTGGTATCACACCGCGGAATCGAGGCCAACCCAACCAAAATTCAGGCCATCATCAACATGACGCCCCCACAGTCAGCCAGAGACGTCCAGCGCCTGACAGGCAGATTGGCCGCCCTCAACAGATTCATCTCCAAATCCGCAGAGCGAAGTCTCCCCTTCCTCAAAACTCTCCGCGGCGCAAAAGACTTCGCTTGGGGACCAGAGCAGGCGGCGGCCTTCGCCTCATTAAAACAGTACCTGTCGGAATTGGCAGTTCTTACAAGCCCCGACTCTTCGCTACCCCTGTTGCTTTATGTTGCAGCCTCGCCGCACGCGGTCAGCGCGGCACTGATTCAGGAGCAGACAGTAGAGGACGTGATCAGGAAGTGCCCAGTTTATTATGGCTCCAAAGTGCTCACACCATCAAAATGTAACATGACGGAACTGGAAAAGATTGTCTATGCAGTTGTTATGTCTTCGCGCAAATTGCGCCACTATTTTGAAGCATTCAAAGTCCGAGTCACCTTAGATAGGGGACTCGGTGAATTATTCAGGAACCCGGAGGCATCGGTACGGATCGCCAAATGGGCGGCCGAACTCTCCGGCTACCACATCACTTTCGAGCCCAGGACAGCCATCAAGTCACAAGTTCTGGCAGACTTCATTGTCGACTGGACTGGGCCAATAACACAGCCAGACCCGTCCGCAGAGAAGGTTTGGACAATCCACTGCGACGGCGCATGGTGCCATGCGGGGGCAGGCGCTGCTGCAGTCATCATTTCACCTGCCGGGGTCAAGCACAGATACGCGGCACGCCTCAACTTCGCTCTGGAATCTGACAGATGCACAAACAACATAGTAGAATACGAAGCTGTCATCCTCGGCCTCCGCAAGCTAAGGGCCCTCGGTGTCACCACCTGCATTGTCAGAACAGACTCCAAGGTAGTCGCCGGCCAAGTAGAGAAAGACTACGCAGCAAAGGACCCCGCACTTATGCAATACCTCGCGGCCATCCGCAGCCTCGAGAGACAATTCAAGGGTTTCACCTTGCAGCATGTGGACCGGGCCAAGAATGAGGAGGCCGACGCATTGGCCAAGGCTGCCGCCAGAGGCGAGTCCCTGCCCTTCGACATGTTCTACCATGTTATCGGCACGCCAGCCGTCCGCAGCCCCGAAGGGCTCCAAATAACCAATGACAGCGAGGGCCACCGCATAGTCAACCTTATTATGACCGAAGACTGGCGGGCACCAATAACCCTGTTTTTACAGGGGTACTACCATCCAACCGACATCAACGAGGCCAAGCGCCTCAAACATCGAAGCCGGGACTTCGCGCTGATTGAATGCCAGCTTTACAAGAAGGGGGTCAGTCAACCAATGCTTAAATGTGTCACCGAGACCGAAGGCGTCCAAATCTTGCGCGAAGTCCACAGCGGTACTTGCGGCTCTCACGCAGGGCCAAGGGCCCTAGCCGCAAAGGTGATCCGTCAAGGTTTCTACTGGCCCGCAATGATCTGCGCCGCAAATCGGGTCACAAGGTCCTGCGAAGCCTGCCAGAAGTTCTCCCCTCGATCAGGCAGCCCTTCGCAATTCACGAAACTAATCACCCACACATGGTCTCTCCAGCGCTGGGGCCTGGACATTGTCGGGCCCCTACCCACGGCTCAGGGGAACCTCAAGTTCACCTTCGTCGCTGTCGAGTACTTTACCAAATGGATCGAGGCGAGGGCTGTATCCACAATAACATCAAAGACTACGCAGAAATTCTTCTGGCAAAACATCGTCTGCCGCATCGGAGTACCGTCCGAACTCACAGTTGATAACGGCAAGCAGTTTGACAGCCAAGACTTCAAGGACTTCTGCTTCTCCATTGGCACCAAGCTCGCCTTCGCCTCAGTATACCACCCGCAGTCCAACGGAGTTGTGGAGCGCGCAAACGGAAAAATTTTCACAGCTGTCAAGAAGATGCTCCTCGACGAGAAAAAGGGCAAGTGGGCCGATTTGTTACCTGAAGCGGTCTGGGCGCTAAACACGACTGAGTGCAGGGCGACTGGGTTCACCCCCTTCCGTCTTCTATATGGATCGGAGGCCATGACCCGCAAGAAATAAAACATGGGTCCCCACGGACAGTCTCGTCAGCTGTCCCCGACGTGGACGAACCCACTTCGAAGGATCTCATCGATGGAGACCGCGTTTTCGCCCTACAGGCTCTAAATAAATACCAAGCCCAAACAAAAGCATGGCGTGACCACGCAGTCATCCTGAGGGAATTTAGCGAAGGGGACCTCGTACTCATCCGAACAGCTCGGACAGAGTCCAGGGGAAAGCTGGAGCCCAAGTGGGAGGGCCCTTTCATTATCAAGACGAAGGCATCCCCCAGCGCATACAGGCTCGCAACGCCAAACAGCGAAGACTTGGAGCATTCCTGGAACATTGATAATCTCCGCAAATTTTTTGTTTGACTCATCAGGGCCAGCTCGCCCTTGTAATTCGCAAAAACAATTTTATTCTGGCCCGCACTCTTTTCCTCCTGGGGGTGAGGTTTTTAACGAGACGGAGTCATGTAACAAACAAGTGAAAAATCCCCCGCAAAAATCTACGTCGAAAAAGGACCGCGCCGACGGTCTTCGACATTCGACCAATACAAAGTCACCGCGAGGTCCAGCGCTAGCTACCCTCGCGTGCGACACTCCGCGCAAAAGTCGCCCAAGGGTGCAGCCGGACTAGCACAAAAAGTGCGAAAAATCGAAGTCTTCCTCAAAAAGACTATCTGTGCAAAAGTCGCCTAAGGGTGCAGCCGGACTAGCACAACAAGTGCGAAAAATCGAAGTCTTCCTCAAAAAGACTATCCGTGCAAAAGTCGCCTAAGGGTGCAGCCGGACTAGCACAACAAGTATGAAAATTCGAAGTCTTTCTCAAAAAGACTATCCGTGCAAAAGTCGCCTAAGGGTGCAGCCGGACCAAGCACGACAAGTGCGAAAATTCGAAGTCTTCCTAAAAAGACTACACCCAACTGTCCGCGCAAAGACCGACTACATGCGCACCGGACCGACATAATCAATACACCAGACCAAGTGCGCAACGCCTTTGTGAGCATAGCTGAATGTGCGAAGGCGCACAACCTCATCATACAAGCCATTACATAGGTACAGCGAGGGCATCACACCTTACATCGGTTCAACCTTCGGAATGATTCCCATCTCCCTATAGTTAAATAGCATTATCCTCAGCTCCTCACCCTCAAAAAGACTTCGCAGCTCCCCCTCACCTACACTCGCAACGGCCGGCGAGGACAACAGTTCCCACCTGCCAGCCCTGCCCACACGAAGCCGACCACCGTCCGCCTCACTCACTCTACGCTTCGCAACCGCCCTTCGCCGCCTACGCCCAGCACTCGGACCAGGCACAACTTCAGCATTCGTAGCATGCGGCGAAGCCTCCGCCGCTGCCACATCCAAGGCCGCAAAATAATCCAAGTCCTCATCCGACGACTCTTCCGTCCACACAACCGAACTCCCAGAGTCACCAAAATCAGTAAACTTAGACGCAGACTCATCTGATTCATTCCCAGCATCCACGGTCGAAGCCAGCAAAACATTAGCAGTAGCGGTTGCGTGCGCAGGCCCAAAATCTTGAACCTGCGCAGCAACCAAGGTTCAGCAAAATATACAAAATTTCCTAACTACCCACACCCACTAAGCCACCT
Source organism: Zea luxurians (assembly GCA_029449295.1). Lineage (NCBI taxonomy): Eukaryota > Viridiplantae > Streptophyta > Magnoliopsida > Poales > Poaceae > Zea > Zea luxurians. Next base: position 4,218,986 of record JAOPSE010000074.1, on the reverse strand, counting down.
GCGAAGGCCCAGCCGCCGTGGGATCCTCCGCTGCCAGCTCTGTCGCCATCTTCGGGGGATCCTCAGCCCTCGGCAGAGCGGTTGGCGTTGTACCACCACCAGCCGCGGTGGCCGCGGGGGCAGCGAGGGAGCCTTCGACGATTTCTGGGGGCGGCGCCGAGGCGACCTCGGACATAGCCGCCACCGGGTTCGACTCCGCCTCAGGCTGCACGCTGTTCAAAGCCTTGAAATCCTCTACTTTCTCGTTACGCGCCGCCTGAGACACAGCACACAGATTCAGCAAGCCCACATATAACCCACATTCAACAACACTAAACAAAAGTCAAACATTACCTGACCCCTCGCCGTGTCGGACCGCTCCCTGACCACCTCCCGACCGTGGGGGCCCCACATCCGGTCGAAGAGGGCTCCCGTGGATTCCTTCACCACAGGGTCCTCAACCTTGTAAATCTCGCGCTCGAAATCCTCATCAGATCGGTCGAAGACCTCATAGTGACGACACCCTTCGCGGGACAGCGCGTTCATCGCCCCTTCGCATGTGACCAGGGAGGCATAGGACATAAACCCCTCCACAATGGCGGGGAGCGCCAGCAACTCCTCCTGCAGCCACTCGAGGCAGCGAAGTACAGGCTCTTGGTCCGGCACTTCGAAGTCAGCGGTCCGCGCGCCCAACTCGTGGTATGAGTCCATAAGCTGTTTGCGCGTCCGCTCAGCCTCCGAGCGCGTCGAAGCCTCGGCCCTCTCCACACGGGTCTGCAGAGCGTTGAACCGCTCCTCTCATTCCTCGGCACGCTGTCTGGCAAGGCTACCCTCCACCCGCGCCAAATTGGCCTCCGCCTGTGCAGACTGCGCCTTGGCGAGGGCCTCATTAGCCTCCCTTCTCTCCTCCGCCAGTTGGCGCCGGAGGTCAGTCCTCTCGCCCTCCAGCGCGGCCACCTTCTCCGCTAGCTTGCGGCACTTGCTGTCGGCGGCCGACTTTTCCCGGACGGCTTCAGCATGTTGCGCCCGAAGTCTCTCGACTTCGGCAGACACAACCGCCGTAAGGGCCCCCGACGCCACGCGGTCAGCGAAGTCAGCCGCCTACAAGACACACATAAGACCACAATCCCAACAAAACTGGTAAAAACCGAAGTCTAGCTCAACTTACCTGACTTAATGCCTCCTTCAGCCGGCGGGACACAGCGCCCGCCTCGTCCTTGACGGCAGTGAGCGCCGGAATCTCGCCACCGGCGCTGAGAGCGCTACCCTTCACCCTAGGCACCACGGCAGCCGCCGCGGTCGCCACCGCAGGCGGAACAACAACAAGTTGCCCCTCGCCCGACCCTGCAACGTATCAACAGATTAAAAAAAACCTCGGGCTAACGACTTACCAACGAGATAATCGTCCATGCTAATATCGGTGACGAAGTCGGCAACGCGCTTGCCCGGCCGAGGCAATTCTCGGGCCTTCGCGGCTACGGCCGAGGCGGACTTGGTTCCGCCTGGCGCCGGCCGCCTTCACGGCCTCCGGCACCCTGCTGGACCCAGGGGCGGCCGACTTTGCCGCCACCGTCGGCTGGCTGCCGCCGGGGGCAGCAGCCTTCGCAGTCCCCTGCGACCTCTTCAGCCTAGCCTCAGGGAGCCTGACGACCGCCTGGTGCTTCTGCGCAGCTCCCTGACGATCCTTGTCCATCACTGCCGACACAACAACAGCAATATTCCGTCCATAAGGAAACACTCTCAAGTCGCGAACCATGCGAGATGTAAAAAAGTCTTCGCCAGCCGCGCGGGGGATAGGAACGTTCTTAGGCCACCAACCCCCGGTAACCTTCAGCATCCGCGCCGAAGACTCCCGGAGCTCGGGCGAAGACATCCTTCCCCCGGGGGCCGCGCATGTCCCCATCAATTCCATAGCAAAACCTCCGGAAACCCCCAGTCCTCCCATAGCAGTACCTAGCTTCCTCTTCTTAGAGGATGGGGCGGCCGCCGGCGCGGGGTCGTCTCCAGTCTCTGCCGCCGGTTTCTTCCCGCGACGATCCACATCGTCTTGCCCGGGATAACCGCCATATGGCAGACGGTTCAACTCGAAGACCCTGTTCAAGCGATCGTTGGACCCACGTATATCCCAGCTACGCTGGCCCTCCGTCTTCGGCACGTACCGACCAACAATCCGCACCGCCCCATCCTCTGCCTCACGCACGAATGCGGCGGGATCGCAGCTATGCAAATCCAGTGCGAAGGCGGCTATGCAAATCCACCACGGGAAGGCATCTGGCGAGGGCATACTTCGCCCAGCGCCCAGCCATGCGCCAAGGGGCACACCCCATACGCGACAAACTCCTCAACCAAATCGTGCCCGCTACTCAGGCCGGCCGCGCACCGCAGGGCCCCTTCGTCTGCATCCTCCTCCGCCACTTCAAACTATGGGTATGCTGAGTAATAATGCGAGCACATCTCGGCCACGGGGAGCCCCGGATGGTCTTCGACTGTGCCCTCCGCAACGTAGAACCAAAACTCATACCAGTTGCCCCATTTATTGCGGGCGCAAGGAACCAACTCAACGACCTCCATCGAAGTCTTGCCGGTCTTCGGCGTAAATGTACAGGACCCAAACTGAGCAATCTTATTTCCGATCATCCTTTTCTGCCAGTGCAGACAATAATACTTCGCGAAGACTTCGACCGATGGCTGCCCGCCGTACGAAGTCGTTGCCTAGACATATTTTGACAGGGCCACCATGACATTTGGCATCAGCTCGTGGACCTGGACGTTGAATCTGCGCAGGACTTCTCCACGAATCGATGCGCGGGCAGGCGAAGACCAGCGGCGAAGAATGCCTCGAAGACAACCAACTCGCCTTCTGGCTCGGGGACCTCCTCCGCCCCTGGGACATGAGCCACTCCGCCGCCAAAATAACCAAGCTGCTGCATGTCTTGCACGCGAACCGAGGACATCTGCGATACGCTGAAATCCACCATGTCGCCGGCGCGCAACTCCTCCGCCGCCACAGTGCTCAGCGTCTCCTCAGACGACGCGTCGGCCGGCGGCGTAGCGGCAGCAGAAGAAGAAGAGGACGGCATCGCTACGTACCGTCGGCGACGGCGGGCGGTCTGCTTCACACGGGCCAGATCTCCGACGAGCACGAGCAAGGAGGGCAGACGAGCAGCGAGCGGTTTGAGAAGGCAGTTAGGGTTTTCGTGGAGCGCGGAAGGATAAAGTTCAAAACGCGCCACCCCCGTCCCCTTTTATACACAAGGTGCGGCGCTTTGGGAAACCCGCAATCCAACAGTACGGCGTCAATCAACGGTCATGTCAAAAACCCCCGCGGAGCCACTTCGAGCGAGGGCAGCGTCTCCGCCATCTAGCGACGTCTTCGGCACCAGATGACTTAGTCGAACTGGTCCCTCGGAGGGCAAATGTTGGGGCGAAGGCGAAGACGCCACCCTTCGCTCGATGCCTTCGTGGTCCTCGCTGCACCAACGGAGACAAGGCAACGGGCAGACTTACCCTTCGTCCCATACATCACCGGACGAAGACCTGTGACGAGGTCATCTCATCTTGCGACCTCGTTCGGCATTGAGGCCCACGTGTGATCTGGCCCGTTGTAACAGGCCCTGCGTGGCCGCTGCGTGTTACGGGCCTAATTTGTAAAGGCCTCCCTGTAATTACGGTCTGTAACCCCGCTTTATGGGAATATTCCGGGGATAACCTAGGTGTCTGAGGGCACATGCGTCCTTAACACAGGACGCTGGGCACTCAGATACCTATAAATACCCCCGCACAGTGCCCTTGAGAGGCTAGATTAACAGAGCTATTGCCATCTCGTGCAAAAACCCTGTCTACGTCTCTACACTCCCCCGTTGGATCAACTTGCACCGGAGAGCAAGTTCCAACAATAACTCCTTAACCTTAACTCCGATTTTAGTGGTTCTCGTTCCCACGATCCCGTAGCAACGCGTTGATTATTATTATGCACTTTGTTCTTATGTTTGGTGTGATGTTAATTTTATCTATACCATGTCTATTTGTATTGCTACGACTAGCAATGCGGTCACGAGGATCCGAAGAATCACCCTGGTAACTAGAATCTCAAGTGTCAGGCAAGTTGTGCCCTTGATCCACTTTTGTTACCCAATAATATTCTTTATCATCACTATTCAATGCATAGGTTTAATTTTGATGGGACCCAATAGGTCAACGTATTCTGTTTATCCATTTTACCTTGTTATCCTTGAATCACTTGGGTAGTTTTGCTATTGCTTTACATGGTTTTGGGATAATATTTCATTATATCCATGTTCCAATTATTTTGTTATTCTATTTATGTTCATGTCAAGATCATTAATGTTAATTGGAACATGGAGCTTACTTGAGAAACACGTGCCACTACAAGGGTTTAATGGGACGCCCTTGGCTAACTAACTAGGAAAGCTAGTGGAAGACTACCTTACCCAAAAGGGGCAAGGGCACTAGGGGAGTTGCATGCAAGGAGGTTCTCGGGTTGATTTTGCTGCGATGGCGGTCAGACGAGGGATTCTTGCAAGTGCTCTTCCCATAAACTATAGCGGGTTTTTGGAAGCTAGTGGAACTTTGTAAAGGCCTCGTAGTGGATCCCTAGCCATTCACCTCGGTAGTGTCTAAGGGCCTTGCAAACCCTGGCGACATGGGATACATGACTTTTGGGTATAGGGTACAGCCTCTGCAGAGTGTAAAACTGGTATACTAGCTGAGCTCACGGTCATGAGCAGCTCAGGACTCTCACATGATTAATTTGTGGAACTTAAATTCAATTTGTCATTTGCATCTGCATGGGATTTATTATTAATTTTGTTCTATTATTCTTATTATTGTTTGGTATTTACTTATATTTAGTAATTGCTAATAAAATTTGACCAACTTATTAAAAACAATGCTCAGCTTTAACCCCTATTGTTGATCAGCCTTACACATCACATGAACTCCCACCTTTGGTGAGTTCATGCCACATTATTCCCCACAACTTGTTGAGCGATGAACATGTGTGAGCTCACCCTTGTTGTCTCACACCCCCCCCCACACAGGAGAAGTACAGGTGGTTCAAGAGGAGCCACACAACGAGGAGTTCTATTCCATCTAGGTGGCGTCTCCTAGTTGACTTGCGCCAATGATGATCCTTAGTTCGTTTTATATATATATTATTTTTGTAAGACTTCCGCTATGTAATAATTACTCTGATTATATTGTGACATTTATCTCTATATACTCTGTTGTTATATATGTTGTCTTCTTTGGCGCATGTATGAGATGCACCCGGCTTTGTCCTTTAAAGCTTGGGTGTGACAGTAATTTTAAATTTAGTTTAATTAACGTGCTGCGTCGCACGGCGATTTAGTTAAAATCTAGATTTATTAATGTGCTGAGTCGCGCACTTCGTCGTGCGACGATTCGTTTAGTCGCATGACGTTTCGTTTTTAATTCAGTTTAAGTGATGTATGCCGTCGTGCGCTTCGTCGCGCGACGCTTTACGTTATTTTCATATTCAATTCAAATGTTTCATTGCGCGTCGTGTCGCGCAACGATTTATTTAGTTTTAGTTTAGTCTAAGCGTGGCATCGCGCGCTTCGTCGCGCGATGACTCATTTTATTTTCAGCTTAGTTCGTGCGTGCTATCGCGTGTTTCGTCGCGTGACTACTCGTCCCAGTTTTTGGCTTAGTTCGCGTGCGCCGTCGTGCGTCTCGCCGCACGACAATCCCTTTTAAATTTACCTCGAATTGTTTATAATAATTACACGCATAGCGTAACTTTGTTTTATGTATAGGGTGATTGTCAAATTAATATGATTATGTTTAGACAAGTACTTTAATCTATAAGTGCTTAACATAATCGTCTTACGACCGTAGCTTCGACCGTTGTTTTCTCTTTCTCGCTTAGTCGTAGGTGCGAGCCCTGCGCCGAGCGTCTGCTTATTTATTATATTTTACTGCGTGGTGTATTGTTCCTTTTGTATTAAATTTGTGGAATGTATGTTTGAACTCATATAGATAACGGTCTGTTGGCGGAGTCCGAAGGAGTTGCAGGTGAAGACCCTGAGCCGCAACTGGTTGGTGAAGGCAAGTGTCCCTTGACCCATCTATGTCCTACTCACTTTATAATTCACTCCCCGCATTTACACAATTTATACCTAAGGATTGACTAGCTTTTGTTTATCTTGTCCTTGTTTACCTATGTGGGTTGGGTTATTTTGGTTTAGCTTTATGCTAGAGCTTCACACTAATCAATGAACATGATGAGATTATTTATGATACATTGTTTTCCCTTTTGATTATGATGATGATATTGTGACATTTAAGGGGACTCGAGCTGTTTCTCGAGTGCCTCTCCATAAGGACTGGTTCGTTGGATGACCATCCGAGAAAACAGTGCAACCATGAGGGTGGTATGGGACACCTTTAGCTGAATAATTAGAGGAACTGAGGTGTAGTTCGCTTCGACGTTGGGCCGTCAATGGGGCTCGGTGTATGCGGCTCGCTCTGCCGAGGGTGGTTTGTCCGTTGGGGAGGAGTGTGGTACATTTAGGAATCCTAACGGGCGGCTACAGCCTCAGGGAATCTTCGTAAAGGCTACGTAGTGAAACCTTGCCTATTCACCTTGGTAATGTTTAAGGGTTTGATCGGCCCGAGGCAAAAGGGAATCACAGCTTGTGGGTAAAGTGCGCAACCTCTGCAGAGTGTTATGAAACTGATATATCAGCCATGCTCGCGGTTATGAGCGGCCAAGGGAGCTCCATTGATTAGAGACACATTGATCAGAGATGTTTTGTTTACAGATGATGATGAGGATAATGTTGGTTTCTATTGTGATTATAATTATGGTAATGGTTTCTGGTATTCTTTCTGTTTGGAAAGGGTACTTCTGAGTTAACAACTTGGGTTAATGCGAACCTGACTCTCTACTAGTAATAATAACCTGACCAACTAAAAGCAACCGCTTGACTTAACCCCACATAAAGCTAGTCCACTACAGCCAAACGTGACATTTTTTGAGTATGTTGATGTGTATTCACCCTTGCTTTACACACCAAACCCCCCAGGTTGTCCATGTTGCAACCACTACTCAGGAGTAGATGAAGTCGTGGAGGAGGACTTCCAGGAGTTCGAAGAGTACGATGAGTTCTAGGCGTGGGTTAGCGGCAAACCACTAGTAGGCTGCCTGTGAAGGCCATGTTTATCTACATTTCATTACCGCACTTTGATAATTGTTAATGATGTAGCACCCCGAAAATTCAAATCTTGAATTTTCCCCAAACTCGCTCTAAATTCAAAATGAATTTTAAATTTAATTTCAAAATGTTTGTTTGTGAGTTGATATCAACAAATAAAATATAGTGGTCTATATTATCTCCAAAATCCTCCTCAAAATATCCTACAAATATTTCCCCAGTGACCTCCTCAAATTATTTTCAGAAATACTACCCAAATATTCCACCGATAATTCTCCAAATATTTTGCTCCTCACAAATACCTTCAGAATTATTTTTAAAGTCCCTACAAATATTTTATTCATAATTTTCCTCATGCTCATACGTATACGTAAGCCTCCGGTGTCATACAGTGAGCTCTACAAGCTAATTTCACTTATACAAGACTAATACATGCTTATCTCCCACTAATCCACGCATCCTCCCACTAATCCTCGCCTCCTCCCCCTAATCTCGCCACCTAGCCTATAAATAGAGGGGCAAGGGCCTCCTCTCAAGCCACCCCAAGCCATTTCATGGCAACTCTCTCCCCCCTCCCGCACACACGCCCACTCCATGTCCCACACAAGCACACACTAGCACAAGGATCGTTCGGTCGTTCTTCGATCGTTCGTCCACCTGTTCTTAGTTTGTTCGTCCGATCGTTCATGGTTCGTTCATCCGTTCATCTGATCGTTCGATCATTCGTCCGTTCGTTCATCCAAATAATCTTTGTTCAACCGTTATGCTGCCGAAATTTTGATCGTTCGTTCGTCCGATCATTCGATCGTTCGTCCGTTTGTTCATTGTTCCTATTCATCGTTCATCGTTCGTTCATAGTCTCTATTCATCGTTCATAGTCCCTATTCATCGTTCATCGTTCGTTCATAGTCCCTATTCATCGTTCATAGTCCCATCGTTCATCATTCGTTCATAGTCCCTATTCATCGTTCATCGTTCGTTCATAGTCACTATTCATCGTTCATCGTTCGTTCATACAAACTATTCATCATTACTATTCACCGTTACTATTCATCGATGATATTTATCATTACTATTCATCGTTGCTATTCATTGTTACTATTCATCGATCATCCGCTCACCTCAAATTTCAACTGCTCATCCATCATGCTGTCCAGCTCACCTAGACCTGCCAAACCAATATTCCAGTCATACGAACTCCAGTGACTGTGATTTTCCTCTAGTAAGAACTTTCCACCTGGTCACCCATCCCAGATTTCTCCAAGTTGAGCACGCTTAACTTTGAGATTCTTTCGAACTATGCTACCAAACTCAGATTCCAATAATTTTTGTTTCTAAATTCTTATCAAATTATTCCCTATCCAACCATGTCATCCCTTAAGCATGGTTCATATTCCAAAAAAACTCCCAAAATACTCTTGTCCCCATATTCTGCCTATAATTTCCCTGTTTAGACTAAGTCAGATGATTCATTCGTCACTATTCTCACCAACATTGAACTCTAATGTACTACACCACATACACCCAGCTATAAATAGACCCAGATACCCTCTCGCTTTCCACACACTCAACACCCTCAGCCAAGGCAAACCCCCACCCACTCAGTTACTCTGCTCCACCGGCTACACGCATAGTGTCGCTTCGCCTCCAATCCACCCTTCTGGTAAGCACCTCCACTCCACCATCAGTAATATCACAACACCACATGGCACAGATTCTGCTCAAGACTCTACCCATCCAAATATCGTCATTCTGACCACTATACTAAATATTTGATGATATACTTGTTGGTTTGTATGTTTGCTTGTTCATGTTGCATAGTTATCAGAGTGTTCGTGCCGTCTCGTGAAGGCCGGATCTGCAAGTCTACGCCAGGTGGTGGAGCCAGAAGCCAGTTCTGTGAGCTCTCACCCCTTTCGCCGGTTAAGCATGGCAAGCTCACTGGATCCCTTTGATGTATAAATTACCTATGTTTTTCAACCACAACCCTCAGCCTGTTATTTTATGCATGATATGAATTTGAGACAAGTTATTATGGCCATCTAGCCTCAGAACTTTGCCGCAATTAATCATTATACTCCTTGACATATTTGTTACAAATGATTTGAGAAAAGGTGTGAGTTTTCAAAAGAAAATGTTTTTCAAAATGGGTATGATGAAGGGTATTCACCATTATCACCATTTTGAGTGGGATGGTCAGGGACTCCCTGGTTTAGGGGAGGGCCTCAGGCGTTGGCTCAACCGGGTTAGGTGTGAGCAGGAAGGACTGTCCCCTCGTATAAGGACCGATTTGTCATCCTTTACTACCTGTACTCATGACAAGTACAACCACTCGAGACTGTATGGCCAGTCACTCAATCTGAACTTGTATGGTCCGAACCCCAGGGTTATGGTGGTTGGGGAGCACCGGGAGGATAAGGAAGGGGAATGTTTTGTCCGGTTTGGGCATGGTGGTGGCCTGACTCCTTCCGGTATAATCGTTAAGGTAAGGACGTGCAAGGAAGGAAAGAGATTCGGATTCGGGTCTCATTGGCCATGAGACCGCAGAGCCGGACTAGTGGGTAAAGTGTACACCTCTGCGCAGAGTTAAAAACCTATTCGAATAGTCTGCGTCCACGGATATGGATGAGTCATGGCATGGATTTGACAATTAGTGTTTTGTTTTCAAAAAATGCTTTTGAAAAGTGGTTTTAAAAGGTCTGGCGGTTGAGCCGTGAGCTATGGTGGACGAGAAGTCCAGTAGCTATTTTTGAAAATGAAAACCATTGGGAAACTGCTTAGATACCTGGATGGTTTAGTCTAGGGGATTTTGTTCTATATTGAAAAACTCCCTGCTCCTTTGGGAGAGGATGCGCTTTGAAAAATACAAAATGTTTTACAAAATAACCCTGCATCAAATATTGCTATTTCTGCAAAATATCCTGAGCTCCACATATTCCATGCATTATATCTAATTTCCCCATTCCGTGGGTGAAGGTGGGCTGCTGAGTACGTAAGTACTCACCCTTTCTTATTTGTTGTTTTTCATAGAAGGAGATCGCTGATCAGGTAAGAGTTATGCATGTTCCCAACCTTGCATGTGGCTGTTGGACTGCTGATTTGCTTTGCTGCGAATATCGGGCTGCTTCAGCCCCACTCTGATGATATGTCCCGAATTGTGGACCAACTCTTAAAGTTGATCACCACCTTTATAGGTTTGTCTCATTTAAGCAGATCTGTAATCATCTGATGTATAAATGTGTTTACTAGCCTCCTGGGACTAGTAATTGTATCACATTTGAGTCCCAGAGGATTGGGGCACATCAAATGACTATGTGGATGTTTCGGACATCATGATGTAATCAACTATTACTGTCTTTTATGTTATTATTTGAGCACTATGTGATGATGTCTGATTATGTAACTGCTGTGTACGTGAATTGCTGATCCTGGCACGTACATGGTTCGCATTTGGTTTTCCTTCTAAAACCGGTTGTGACACATATATGTGTCCAGTTGTGGTCCACTCCGAATCCATCATACTTGTCGCCCTTTTCATTTAGGATAAGGTTGTTCAGTTGAGCATATATTTCTGCTGTGTTCAGACGTTTAGATGGTCCTTTGGTGACCACGTGTTCTTTATAAAGTTTTTCTTATCACTCCTAAAGGGGTGTTTCCTGGGCAACCAGCGTCGATGATAATCAAAGTAAGTGATCTTTCCACCATGAGCAAGACGGAAGCAATATGTATTTGAACCGCAATATGGACATGTCAATCTTTCATGTGTACTCCAACCGGTAAAAACAGCATACGCCATGAAGTCATGCACTGACCACAAATACACAACTCGAAGTTTGAATATCTGTTTTTTAAAAACATTGTATGCTTCAACTCCTTTCCAAAGCTCCTTCAACTCTTCAATCAAGGGTTTTAACATGACATTGAGCTTCTTTCCAGGATAGTCTAGGCCAGGAATGATTAAGCAAAGAAATATAAATTCATATTTCATACAAAGATAGAAGGTGCAAGGTTATATGGAATAACAAAGACGGGCCAACATGAGTATGATGATGCCATTTGACCAAAAGGTGTGAAGCCATTGGTCGCGAGGCCGATTCGAACATTCCTCAGATTAGCTGCAAAGTCTGGATCAAACGTGTCGAGAGCCTTCCAAGCATCCCCATCTGAAGGGTGCACGATTAGCTCATCGTTCTCACGGACACCTTCTTTGTTCCATCGCATGTGCATAGCGGTTTTTTAGATAGAAACAACTGTTTCACTTTAGGAGTTAGTGGCAAGTAACGGAGCTGCTTATGTGCAACATCTGTCATCACCTTGTCACCCTCATCATTTATAACTTCCACAAATCTAGATTGACCATATTTCAGACATTTTTTCTCTCCCACATGCTCCTTCATGAAAAGCATATAGTTATTTTTGCACACATCAATCTTTTCATAATCCATACCGAGACCTTTGATAATTGTCTTTGAATGGTACATGTCTTTAGGCAACTTATTGGGCTTTGGGAGCACATCTCCTAATAACTTTAAAATTTCATTGTAACAATTGTTCGAGAAAAAATACTTGGACTTAATGGCCATGAGATGGGTCACAAAAGCGAGTATACTCACATCGTGTGTTCATGCAACGTCTTTTCAGAGTCTTTTAGTAGTTTAAAAAATCTGGAAACCTCTGGTGTCGCAGGATCCTCGGAGCTTAGGTTTAACTCTGGACATAGCGAATCTAGCATCTCATGCATCGCATCGTCTCTAGCCCAATGATTGTTCTCCTCCTTTTCTACATTCGGGTTGGGTACTACCTCACCATGATGTTCCCACACCTCATATCCGGGCATAAATTCAAACTGACAAAGATCTAGGCTAACTCTTTCCTTATTAAAAAATATATTGTTTTCGTGCCACCTACAAGGGCATCTGACAGTGCCGGTTAATGACAAGGAGAATATGTGGTCCACAAAAACTTCGGTCTTGGCTAACCAATCATCAGAATGACTGTCCATTCCTACTCCAGCCATTGTACATCCATGCACGATCTTCAGCCATGCCTGAGACTGTTAAACCGAACTATATCGTGAAAACATTATTCAACTTTGTCAAGGGTATTGGTCCTACATGTATAGGCAAGGATAGGTTCTAAACCCATAGCAAGCTAGTAGGACCCAAAAAAATTTAGGCAGCATAACCTCACTGCCACTAAACAATATATTACTTATATATAAAACAAAGAATGATATACTATTAATCAAATCAAACTAAGTACCACATACCCTAATAATGCAACTATTCTATGTACCAATATAATGTACTTGTAAAACTAATAATATAATAGTACCACAAATTAATATGAAATTAATGCCACAAATACAATATGCCCCTAATCCTAAACCACATATACCACTAATACATTAATGAAATCAAACTAAACAATAATACTAATCACACACACTAATCAAACAAACACAATTACAAATATATACTAATTTCGATGGCAATTAAATAACGGCTGCCAAAAATATGGAATAAAATACGCAAAAAAATTAACCTTTTGATGGGAAGAGTTCGGCGATGACGGCAGAGTGGTGGCAGGAAGAGAGCTCGGCCGCGGTAGGTCGACGGGAGCCGAGGGCGGAGACAGATGATGGGACAGAGCTGGTGGGGGCGTGGCTGCCCTGGGCGGCGCGGCGGCGCATGGAGAACGACGCAGAGTTGAGCGAGCGAGAGAAGAAACAGAGAGAATAGAGAAGAAGAAGAAGCCCGACCGTTTAAAAAAGATTATTTTCGGCGGCTCTGTTAGTGGCCGCCGAAAATAAGCTGTTATTTTCGTCGCCTGTGTTAGTGGCCACCGAAAATAACGTTTTAATTTCGACGGCTAAGCCCTGGTCGCCGGAAATAACCTTGGCCACCGAAAATGGTGTACAGTGTTGTTGTGGGGTACCTCTAAGCCGTTACTTACATGACGCAATCGGCTCGGGCGGCGAAGTCTGACCCCCAGTTCGGTGCTACATGCCTCGTCTGAATCATGGGTTTCCTCTAAGCCCTTACTTACATAAGGCAATTGGCTCGGGCGGCGAAGTCCGACCCTAGTTCGGTCTACATTCCTCGTTTGGCTCATGGGTGACCTCTAAGCCCTTACTAACACAAGGCAATCGACTTGAGCGACTATGTCCGACCCTAGTTCGGTGCTACATACCAAACTTAACTCAGTGTGCGCTTAAGCCCTACTTTCGAAGGCAATCACCTAAGGTTGCAGTCTGACCCATGAACATCGTTATGCACTCTTGCTGTACCTTGGCAGCATAGACTCAATTCTTACTTCATAACTTAAACAAATCTCCTTCACACATAGCAATTTTCCTACATTTTCTTTCATGCCATCAAAATATCCATAACTAACATGTAGATCACAGGTAAGTCTTAATAGGATCTTCAAAGTTCAATACTTAAAGTTACATGATCAAACTGTAGGATTACGGGGAGGCTACGCTAGCGCAAAACAAAATTTTCAACCCCGTAATACCAAGAACTACTGCGGTTATAGGTCATGGAATTACCACTAGACGCGCAGAGCAGCGGAAGACGTCTCAATGTAGACGAACGCGTCGAGCAGTGCCGTGCAGTCGTCGGCGTCCTTCACGTCCTCGCACGGTTCGTCCTAGTGCTCCAGATGCAGCACCTCCGAGGTATCCACACGTACAGGGAGGAAGCGCCGCGTACCGAACTGCTAGGTTCGCGACGGCGGCTTGGCGAGGGCGAGAGGTGAGCGGCGGCTGCTCGTTTGCTGGTGGCAAATTAGGTTAAGCCTAACCACGCTCCCGCCCCTCATTATATAGGCGTTATGGTGGGCTTCTGACACTGAGGCCCATCATAAACCCTAAAGCCCAGTCTAATTTCGGATCTAATCCGAGTTAGGCTTCCTTCCCCTTAAGTGTGTGACCCTATAGGTTCACGTACAAATAGACATAGCCCGAGTACTCTTACTTGGCCCAATAATTGACAGCGGCCTCTAGCAAGACATGTCAACTCCTATGTGCACATAAAGATCATATCAGACGAACCATTGCAACATTACGTACATGATGTTCCCTTTGTCTCACGATATTTGGTCTGGCTCTAAGCTGACCTCTCTTTCTCGATACTGTGAATTGGAATCCTTTCAATGGTTAACTCTTAACCCTAGCATGGCCATGCATTTCTTGATCCTAATCACTCGAGGGGCCCAGAGATATCTCTCTCACAAAGAGAGGGACAAATTCCATCTTGACTGACCATGCCTCACAGCATGCTTCCTGACAAACCCAAAACTACCTTTATAACTACCCAGTTATGGAATAGCGTTTGATAGTCCCTAAGTAAGTCAATTCACATCTTGAGAACATGCGACAATCTCAGGTCTAAGGATACAGTATTCATGTTGCAAAAAGAGAACTATATTACAATATCTTACGTTGGGTCGGTCCAGCCTCATGTCATACATGCGCCCACATTATTAGTTTAACATCTCCATGTTCATGACTTGTGAAATGTAGTCATCAACTAATACATGTGCTAGTCATCGACTCTGACTAGGGACATCATTTAGAATAACCATATAAGTAAAGAATCTCACAAACAATTCACATAATTGCTAATCAATGCAAGGTGCCTTCCATGGATATTCAATTAAGCAATATATATCATGGATACAAAGAAATATGCTCATCTCTATGATTATCTCTAGGGCATATTTCTAACACAAACATCAAGCTCGTCGACCACTCCGACCAGCTCGAGGGCTGCGCCATCTCCCGCCTCACTAACTCACTGCTTCACCAGCTTAGGGGCTGGGTCATCGTCCGCCTTGTCGACTTTCTGCTTCACCAGTTTGGAGTCTGGACCATCGCCCGCGCTGCTGACTCGCTGCCTCACCAGCTCGGGGGCTAGGACGTCGCCCGCCTTGCTGATGCATTGCTTCACCTGCTCGAGAGCTGGGTCGTCGCCCGTCTCGCCGACTCGCTGCTTCACCAGCTCGGGGGCTGGGTCATCACCCACCTCACCGACTCACTGCTTCACCAGCTCGGGGGTTGGGTCGACGCTCGATGTGCTACTTCACCTTCTCGGAGGCTAGGTCGTCGCCCACCTCGCGGACTCGCTACTTCACCATCTCGGGGGCTAGCCATCGCCCCCTCGCCGACTCATTACTTCACCAGCTCAGAGGCTGGGTCATTGCCTGCCTCGCTGTCTCGCTGCTTCACCATCTTAGGAGTTGGGCCATCGCCAGCCTCGCCGACTCGTTGCTTCACCAGCTCGAGTGCTGGGACATCGCCCACCTTGCCGACTTGTTGCTTCACAAGCTCGAGGTCTGGGTTATCGCCTGTCTCGCTGACTTGTTGCTTCGTCGACTATGGGAGGCTACGCCACAACCTCCTCAGCTCGGGGGCTGAGCTGCTGCCCGCCCCGCCAAGTCACCACTTCACCAGCTCGGGGGCTAGGCCATCACCCCCCTCATCGACTCGCTTGTCGGGGACCATAATTAGGGGTACCCCCAAGACTCCTAATCTCAGCTGGTAACCCCCATCAGCACAAAGCTGCAAAGGCCTGATGGGTGCGATTAAGTCAAGGCTCGGTCCGCTCAAGGGACACGATCTCGCCTCGCCCGAGCCTAGCCTCGGGCAAGGGCAGCCGACCCTGGAGGATTTACGTCTCGCCCGAGGGCCCCCTCAAGCAACGGACACACCTTCGGCTCGCCCGAGGCCCAGCCTTCGCCAAGAAGCAACCTTGGCCAAATCGCCACGACGACCGACCGTATCACAGGAGCATTTAATGCAAGGAAGGCCTGACACCTTTTCCTGACGCGCGCCCTTCAGCCGACAGAGCCGAAGTGACCGCAGTCACTTCGCCGCTCCACTCACAGGCCTGACAAGAAGACAGCGCCGCCTGTGCCGCTCCGACTGCTGTGCCACTCGACAGAGTGAGGCTGACAGCAGCCAAGTCCGGCCTCGGGCGCCATAGGAAAAATCCTCCTTGCCCGACTCAGGGCTCGGACTCGGCCTCGGCCCCGGAAGACGACGAACTCCGCCTCGCCCGACCCAGGGCTCGGACTCGGGCTCGGCCCCGGAAGACGACGAACTCCGCCTCGCCCGACCCAGGGCTCGGACTCAGGCCTCGGCCCCGGAAGACGACGAACTCCGCCTTGCCCGACCCAGGGCTCGTACTCGGCCTCGGCCCTGGAAGACGACGAACTCCGCCTCGCCCGACCCAGGGCTCGGACTCGACCTCAACCACGGAAGACAGACTCGACCTCGACCTCGAAGGAGCCTCTGCCTCGCCCGACCCAGGGCTCGGACCGACCACGTCACAGGGGGAGCCATCATTACCCTGCCCCTAGCTAGCTCAGGCTACGGGGAACAAGACCGGCGTCCTATCTGGCTCGTCCCGGTAAAACAAATAATGATGGCGCCTCGCATGCTCCATGACGACGGCGGCTCTCAGCCCCCTTACGAAAGCAAGGAGACGTCAGCAAGGACTCGACAGCCCCGACAGTTGTCCTTCCGCAAGGCTCCAGCGCTCCTCCGACGGCCACGACATCACACGAACAGGGTGCCAAAACCTCTCCGGCTGCCACGACGGCATGTACTTAGGGCACTAGCTCTTCTCTGCTAGACATGTTAGCACACTGCTACATCTCCCATTGTACACCTGGACCCTCTCCTTACGCCTATAAAAGGAAGGTCTAGGGCCCTCTTACAGAGGGCTGGCCGCGCGGGGAGGACAGGACGGCGTGCGCGTAAGCCTCTCGCTCCCTCCCACGCGGACGCTTGTAACCCCCTACTGCAAGCGCACCCGACCTGGGCGCGGGACAAACACGAAGGCCGCGGGTTTCCCCTTTTACGCCTGTCTCCCTCTGGCTTTCCCCCCTTCGCGCTCCGTCTCGCGCCGACCCATCTGGGCTGGGGCACGCGGCGACAATTTACTCGTAGGTCTAGGGACCCCCCGGGGTCGAAACGCCGACAGTTGGCGCGCCAGGTAGGGGCCTGCTGCGTGTTGACGAACAGCTTCCCGTCAAGCTCCAGATGGGTAGTCTCCAGTGACCTTTCCAGCCCGGGACGGTGCTCCGTTTCGGGAGTCTTGAGTTCATGTCCCTCGACGGCAGCTACGACATGATACTCCTTCCCCCGCCACGCGACATCGACAATGGCGGCCGACAACCCGCCCGCCGGCGGTGGAATCGACGACGTCTTCCCCACGTGGCGGAAGAACAACATTCGGGTTTGTCCCGTCGCCTCCCCCGCCGACGGAGGAGGAGGCAGGGCAACCAAGGCCAAACAGGAGGCGGCACCTCGTCTGCTGTCGAGCGAGTCGACGGCGCCGGCGCCCCAACGGGGGACACGTCGGGCATCGACCTCGCGTCTAAGACGAAGACGAGCGTCGTTTCCCCGCAACGCGCCGACTCCAAGCGGACGGACGACGCTAGCATGCTCGCAAAGGACTTGCTGGGCGTCACCTTCGTACCTAAGACGACGGTGCAGTCTGCCCCTGACGTGACTTCGTCACCGCCCGTCGACCAAGAGGTACCGACCGATTCCCATCTCGTGCCTTTTGGATTCAGCCTCGACCCACCAAGCGACTTCGCTCCAGTGGACGCTTTCATAGAGGCGAGTCCAAACCCTCCGGGGTACGATATGCGGTCACCCTGGGACCGGCTGGCAGCCGTCTCGACCTACGGGCCCTCGGGTTCCGAGGAAGATGACGAGCCCGACTTTTGTTGGGATTTCTCCGGACGTGGTAACCCCAGTGCCATGCGGGACTTCATGACCGCATGCGACTACTGCCTCTCCGATTGTTCCGACGGTAGCCACAGCTTCGGCGATGAGGACTGCGGCCCAAGTCATGAATGTTTCCACGTCGATCTAGGGGGTCCCGGCGAAGGCAACCATCTTGGTATACCGGAGAACGGTGATCCCCTTAGGCCTGCGCCTCGCGTTGACATCCTTCGGGAGCTAGCTGTGGTCCCAGTCCCTGCGGGGGGTCTGGACTCACAGCTCGAGCAAATCCGCGAGATGCAGGCCAGGCTCGACGAGGGAGCAGGAACACTTGAGCCGTTCCGCCGGGACATCGGGCAGGAATGGGCAGGCCAACCTCCGGCCGGAGAAGCGCGTCATCCACCCCAGGGCATCCAGCACCGCATCGCCGACGATGTCAGGGCAAGGCTACCACTGGCTTCCAGCGGGGTCGGCCAGAACCTGGCTGCAGCGGCAATACTTCTCCGCGTGATGCCGGAACCATCAACCACCGAGTGGCGGCGTATCTAGGGAGAGCTCAAGAATCTCCTGGAGAATGTCGCGGTCCGACGGGCCGAAAGCTCTGCCTCCCGAAGGCAGGAGTACCCCTCGGAGCATCGCGCCATGACTTCCCAATTCATGCGGGAAGCCTCGGTCCACACCGGGCACACGCACAACACAGCGCTTGTGGCCCCGGGTCACCTAGGCAATGAGCACCATCACCGCAACCGTCGAGCCCACCTCGACGAGAAGGTGCGCCGAGGCTACCACCCCAGGCGTGGGGGACGCTACGACAGCGGGGAGGATCGGAGTCCCTCGCCTGAACCACCCGGTCCGCAGGCTTTCAGCCGGGCCATACGACGGGCGTCGTTCCCGACCCGGTTCCGAACCCCGACTACTATCACAAAGTACTCGGGGGAGACGAGGCCGGAACTATGGCTTGCGGACTACCGGCTGGCCTGCCACCTGGGTGGAACGGACGATGACAACCTCATTATCCGCAACCTCCCCCTGTTCCTCTCCGACACCGCTCGAGCCTGGCTAGAGCA